>CM051024.1:31756024-32048524 GCA_027627225.1 Congeria kusceri
ATAATGGATATCTGACGGCACGAGCTCGTGTTTGTTTTAATACATTAATAAGTGAAATAGCACTGAAGAATTACATATTTATTTAAGAAAATATTTTTTATTATGATAACTATATATATTTCGTATAATGGCTATCTACAATAACATGGTAATGTTCCATTTAGAAATTTAAATATAATTTCTATAATTTACGATTCTAATGTTAAAAGACACAGCAAGAAATCTTCCACTAAACGATATGCATAAAAATGAAAGACGTTTATTATGTTTAAACTCTACAACCAAAATTAAATACTTAAAGAATAAAGTGAACTTAAAGAAGCGTCTACATGCTTTTTATGTTGTACAAAATATTCATAATCAAACTCATCATAGATGCCTTAGATGAGTATGTAAACATACATGCTTCGGATTAAAAGTAATTATACTAGTGTGAATATTTTTATACTGGTATAACATATATTTTTTTACAGCAAAAAACATTTATATTTTAACATTAACTATATGAACATTCATTTTTTTGCATGAGAGTACAACGGCGTGCATTATATTTATAAAACGGCTACCGTTAGTTGTTTCGTAATTAATTTATATTGCAAATGCGAAATCTTGTCCTTTCAGTATTTTGGAAAATAGGTAATATTAAATGTCCTCACAACGAATATTTTGTTCAAAGCGCACTAATATGGACACATTTGTTACGTTAATGTAACTATTACCATCAAATAAAATGCAAACAAGTTGCATTTGACAGAGTAAACGTATTTGCAAGTATTAATTCCAGAATGCGTAAATAAGCCCAAGATTAACAACGCCAGCACTTTTGTCAACTGGACTGGACCAGTGAACATCAACGAAACTCTAGAAGCCAGCTGCTACTCTGGATACAATATTTCCGGAAATTCAACAATTACATGTCTGCATGATGGCACATGGTCAACACTGCCAACTTGTGATATTATAAGTAAGTAAATACGTCCTTCATACGACACATTCAAGTTTTTTTTACACAATGTTGTCTAAATTAAATATAAAGTATTACTGTTAACGACAAATAAGCATACAAACAGTCAATATTATGTCTTACTCACGATTAATAGAATTTACAAGATTGTTCGTTTACCGTCTGCAGAAGTATTAATGCTTATTTTTATTTAGTATTGAAAGTTTAAATTTTATTTATGTTACTAACAAAGGCGTATCATATACAACCAGGCTATGTACTATTGCGATGATCTGGAATATATACTGTATTATGCTAGGTCTTGAAATCTTGTGTCTCGCATACTTGTTTTTACTCTATGATTGTTTTATTTCATTTGATCGTGCCACAGACAGTTGCAATTATGTTGCCCGGGTGAACGTTAGACGATTGTGTAATTGAATTGTAATTAATTTGAATTGATATTTTCTTTAATTCCAAATATTTTAAATTGCAATGCTATTGTCCGACAGCGACCTCTGAGACACCAATGATCAGCACAGTCCATTTTATAGGGATATTTGTCAAATATAGTATTGATACAAACATAAACAGACAACTATAAGCAAAAGAAGAATGGTCGAGCCGTATGCGCTGCAGATTTAGATGACGGCGAACCGGGTTTAATTTTGTTCTGAAAACATTGTAGTAAAAATATTTTTAACTGCAATTTATGAAGTGATATTTGTTTTTATATGTATTCTGTATTCAAAGTTTGTATTTCTTTTTTCTTCATGTATCAGTTACATGATATCCGCAGCGCATTTACTTCCTGTGTTCGTCTCAGTCATTAAATATACTAGTATATAATACCTTTATAAATTTGAACATAAAATGTGTTTAGAACAGACAATCGGCGGTATAATTAATATTGAGATGTCATTTTTTAACAGCCCCATGTTGTCACCAGTGATACATGATTAATCTAAATGCTAGTAATTTATGTAAACATGATTGATACATAAATTTGTCAGGCAAATTTAACAAATTAACATTGTCAGAAAATAATAGCAGGAAAGAATGAAAATAATTATATATATCAGACAAGTGTACATATTTATGTTAAATAATATACTATATGTACCATTAGTATTGCACATAGTGTATTCATGGTACGAGACTTCTTTCACCAAATTTTACTTATATAAAGATGTTGAACATTTTTATAGATTGGATAACATCTACTGGAGAAGTTGATATAAAGGTGCAATTATAAATAATTCTAAATAAAATGCAACCACAATTCAAATACAAATTAACGTGCGCAGTAAGTACATACATATGACATTCTCCATTTATTGAAATTCTCGGGTTTTGGATTCTCCGGACGCTAATTGATGTGTGATAAAAAAATAGGAAATATAAGCTCCATCAAGTTTACTAATATTTTGTTTGCTTATTTATCAGAACTAGTCATGTGTTCACATGCGGATTAATATATTTATAAAGTTTTATCACTCCAGCATTAATACCTTTGAGTTACTTGCGACTCAAGTCCAAAAAGGTCTTTTTTTCTTAAAAAGGGCCATAACTCTGCTTTTGTCTGAAAAAAAAACTGCACCAAAATACCCAGGTGCACAAATTCACGTGCTGATAAATACGTTTGTAAAGTTTCATCACTCAAGCAGTAATACTTTTTGAGTAACGCGTGAAACAAGTCCAAAAATGTATTCTTTTTTAAAAAGGGCCACAACTCCGCTGATGTCGCAAAAAAAAATGCACCAAAATACCCAGGTGCACAAGTTCATATGCTGATTAATATGTTTATAAAGTTTTATCACTCTAGCAGTAATACTTTTTGACGGGCGACACAAGTCCAAAAATGTCATTTTGTTTGCTAAAAAAAGGGTCATAACTCAGCTGATATCGAAAAAAATACACAGGTGCACAAGCCCCGATGCAGATGAATATGCTTATAAAGTTTCATCTCTCTAGCACTTATACTTTTTGAGTTACGCTCGACACAAAATCCGACCGACGGACGGATAGACGGAAGAACGGCCGGACAGGGGCAAATCTATATGCCCCTCTCTCTAAAGTGGGGGCATAAACATACCAAAAAATAACCACTTCATGTTTTGTTCTTGTCACAAGCAACCTTAAAACTATTTACAGGCAGACGTGACGCGAGCTCAACAGGCAACATTGCACGTTGTGACCGACTGTCGTGCCCGTGAATTGTAGCATTGTAATTGCTATTTATAGAGCGCGCCGATTATGTAGGCTAAACAAAGTGGTTATTTCATTGTGTGAATGAATATAACATTCTGATCATGACAAACAATTAGTTAAATTGTTCATATTTATGTTCAGTTCTAGAGTGAATATCGAAGATATGTTTATAACATAATTTTAACCGCTTATGTAAACAATTATGTAAATTTTAATCCTCAAACGTATGCAACAGTTATTGGTATACACTAACCATTGTTGTAAGTTTGCATTCCCTAAGCATGGAAAATTTGCCCAATTCTATTGGCATTCAATTTTCCCGCTGCATAATTATCGCAAGAAACCTTAGTCAAAAGTGATCTTAGACAGCTACGCCGAAAAAATGTTTCACAAGCAGGACGCGAACTCATAACTGTTACTTCAAAAAAAACGCGCCGCGCTTTACCGACTGAGCCATTATTTCATTTCGATAGCATGGAATATGTACATATAAACACATTCACTGTACTGAACATGTTAGAGTTGTGTCCCTTGGTAATGGCTGCACGTGAAATTTGCTCTCTAACATTTTGAAAAAGGGGATAGATATAGTGATTTATAGGCTGATTATTGGATTATTTTGATGCCTAGGAAAACAATAAGTAAACTGTGTACACTGTGTGTGGGCAGGCGGAGTATAAGTGTATGTTTACGGCTTGCTATTGCCCTGTCTGTGTTGACGTTACTGGGTAGGGATGTATTGACGAATCCTGGAACGCCACGTACGCAAAAACAAAGGACGCTGTCGTTCGCTGAGGCAGCGGTCACACCATCAGCACCATATTCAACGCCTTCTCAAGACACACACAAACGAACGACAAGATCTAACAAGCACAATGAGGTAAAGGCTTTTCTACGAAAATGAAAGCTGACGTGCGCACTGATTTGTCTTCCATTAACTCTAAAGTTGACGACATTAACAATACAGTAAATATGCTTAAATAAGAAAACGAAACTTTAAAGCAAGAAAACCAAGATATGAAAAGGCATAGCCTTGAAGGTCATTTACGTCGAAATAATCTGCGTTTTTACGGTATGTCAGGTAAATTCGGTGAAAAGTGGGAGGACACAGAGCAGAAAGGGAGGCATTTTATTAAAGACAAACTTGAGCTGTCAGAATTAGAACATATAGAAATAGAGAGAGCACATCGAGTAGGTAGTAGAAATGCTGATAAATGCCCAATTATAGCAAAATTTAGTTCAAGCGCGAAATCAAGGACAATACGCTTCAATACGCTTTGATGACCTGGTGATTGACAATGCAGTATACGAATACGACGACTTATCCAGGGAAATCGCGAGAATTGGCTATACCAGTCGTCAGCGGGAGGCGAGAATGCATGACCTTGACGGCAGTGGAGCAGAACAGTCTGGATCAGAGGGGTGCGGGGTGGACTAGGACAGAGGTCAAGGCCCTAATGTAAACATAAACATTATCACATGGAATGTATGTGCCTTACAAATAACAGTGACGTAATCAATTATTTTCAATCGTTCAACATTATTGGTTTATTAGAGACATGGGGTGTGTTTGATAACGAATTTAGCTACTTGCAATATAATTATACATGTTTTGATTATGTCAGAACAAAATTAGGTACTGCATTTCGTAATAGCGGCGGTAAAGCCATTTTTATTAAAAATGATTTGATAAAATGATAGCTTTATTTTTCATATATGTCAAAATTATAAGGACTGTATAGTTATGTATATTAAAAGTTCTGTATGTAGTTCTATGAGAGATATAATATTGTATATAGCTATGTTTCTCCAGAAAGGTCACAAACATATGAGAGAATGAATGATAAAAATAGAATTTTTATTAGAAGCTATTAATTTTAATATTTTTGCTCTATGAGCCCTTTACCCAGATGCATGTATATATTTAGCTGGCGATTTGAATGCACGTACTAAAAATTTATTAGATTACATACCAGATGTTAATATAGATAATATTTTTAATATGAAAGTTGACTATAACTCTGATAGTTTCGATCTTCCACGAAATAACAAAGACTCCGAAAGATATAATTTGTTTGGAAAGTCTCTTATTGAACTTTGTTGTACACGTTATTTGCATATTTTAAATGGGCGTATGTATGATGATGTAGGGAATTTTACATGCCTTACTAATATTGGCGCTAGTGTTGTTGATTACCACGTTGTATCTACAGAACTTTTTTCGCATGTTACTTATTGTAATATTGATTTGCGTGACGAATTCGATCATTTGCCTGTATGCTCTAACGTGCTATTAGGCAAAGCAAAAAGCACTGATGTTGACACGAACACAATAGCGTACAAAACAGTAGCGCAGGCCTGGTGAAAATAGAACAATATCAATGGAAAGATACGCACAAGGATAAATTCTTAAGATTATTTGAAAATAACTGTAATGCTGAACATGCGCAGATATTAAATTGAATCGCTAATGAGGATCGACGGCACAGTTGATAGAATAATATGTTTGTACAAATACTCATGATCCGAAATGAGGGTAAATTATAAAACTAAGTCTCAAAGTAGCAATTACCACTCAGATAACCAGCCATGGTGGGACATAGAATGTAACGTGGCTAAACAATCGAAGTACGCGGCATTACGGATATTTCGAGTGACGAACAATGTATTTGATTATCAGCGCTATATAACGCTCCGTAGGGAGTTTAAAAATATGTCTTTTGCTACAAAACTATTATATCAAACATTAAAAAGAAACGAGTTAGTCTTATCTCGTGCAAACCCAAACATATTTTTGGACATTAATAAACGGTGGTCAAAATAAAGATACTTCTTATATAGACGCAGGTGCGTGGCATGACTATTTTAAATTCCTTCTTTTCAGGATAATCGACCAAATTTAAGCGATCTATATTTAGAGTCGAACGCAAATGGCGACGAGCAGGATCAAATCTTGGATTCCGAGATAGCCAGTGAAGAAATAACTCAAAGTATTTTAAACTTAAATATGGAAAGTCGCAAGCGACTGATGGTATTGGAGCCGAATTTTACAAAACTACAATTCATATAATAAGACCGATACTCCATGACTTATTTAATCAGATTTTATTTACTGGACGTTTCCTAGCTATTTGGGGAGATAGTATTATCGTCCCGGTGTATACGTCAGGTGCTAAAGATGACCCTTCTAACTATAGGGGTATATCACTAATTAATGTTATGTATAAAATATTCTCTAATATTATGTATAACAGGTTATGCAAATGGGCCGATGTATACAACAAAATCGAAGAATCACAAGCTGGTTTTCGTACCGGATACTCAACGATCAATAATTTATTTACTCTTCAAAGCATGGTTAAAAATATGTATGTAGACCCGGGGGTAGATTTTATGTTTTATACGTGGACATCTAAAGCGTGGACAAGCCAGTAAATGTCATATCAGTGTATAAATATATGGGTCTTCTTTTTACGCAAAAATAAAAATGGAGAAAAGCTACAGAAAAACTCGCGGCTCAGGCCAGAAAATCCATTTTTGCTATTGAATCTTACCAGAAAACGTTTGGATATTTTTCGAATACTGATTGTATAAATTGTTTGATTCCATGGTCAACCCTATACTTACTTATGGATCGGTAATATACGGAATAGAATTCTCAGATGTCCTTGTGCAAGTTCAAATTCAGTATTGTAAAAATTTTCTTGGTGTAAATAACTGTGTCAATGACAGTGTTGTATTAGGAGAATGTGCTAGATTACCTCTCTTTGTATAGAACATAATGTAAAATGCGCTACACATTGTTGTAAGTTAATTAGTATAACAGAAAATCGATATCCAAGAAATTGTTATATAATATTAAAACGACAAGACGATAATGGAAGAAAAAAATTGGGTTGCATCTGTTTAACATATTGTATTCAGCTATGGGTTTTGTTTTGTTTGGTTTAGTCAAGAGGAGGTAAACGTAGAGTTATTTTTACTGTCGTTTAAACAAAGATTGATTAATTGTAAAACACAGAACCGGCTATAAAGCATTAGAAGTTCCCCAATTTGTGATACATACAAAATCTTAAAATTGTTGATAAATCCAGAAATAAAATAAATATACCATTCTTTGTTCGAAAATCATTAGCTGGATTCCGCTGTTTTAGTCACAAATAAGCAATTGAAACTGGTCGACATTTAGGGATTTCAAGAGAAAACCGCATTTGTAGCTATTGTTTAGTTCACTGTTTGGACAACCGTATTGAAGATGATTTTCATGCATTTTTTAAATGTCCTAAATATAGCCTAGAGAGGCAAATATATATTTTTCATGGTATAATGGCGAACAAATAATTTTCATAATTTCTGTAATCTAGTGCACATTTTTGATGATAGAAAATTAAAAAACATAGCATTTTTAGTCAATGAAATAATGAAAAAGAAAGATGTAGATCTAATTTTACTCAACACAACTAAATTTATGATATGTCTGTAATTTTTACTCTGTATTTCGGGCCGGTGGCCAACATTTACACAATAACTGTAGTATTGTCTTGTCTTGTAGTGAATTATCATTTCATTGTAATTACGCCCGTTTATCTGATTTGTCTATTTACGGATGAAACCATTTATCAAGAACATAGTCACGTTTCAACTCGCACAGTTTTTATATATATGAGGCCTAAATTAAAATTAAGTTTGTTTGCCCTTTACCGACCAACCCACAAAAAAGACGCCGACTCAAAATACTTTATTGCGAAATATGCGGTAATAATTTTTTTATTTAGTCATTTGTTCTTGCTTTAAATTTCGTTTTTTATCGCTCACAACTTTCTTAGGCAATTTTGATCATTAAGGCGCTTGAACAAAAGAGTATAATGCGTTTCAGTGTGAAAACAAGCGCACAGTGACCGGATACTAGTAAACATGGTGTGTTTCACGTTTTGTCGTGTACAGACCGGTCGAGGTATGACGTCATCATCTGTGTATAGAATTACGTTTTGTTTCAAGGTTAGATACCAGTAAATAGTGGGGTGGTCCCCTTGAAAGTTGTCCGTATATTAAATAGTTTTTAATAGCTTTTTCTTCTGTCAAAATAAAGAGACATTTCGCATAACAGACACTTCTTGTGTGCATTTTGATGTTATGACGCCGAATTACTTGAAATTTGAATATTCAACAGTTTATGTAAAGTTGAAACAAGTAAAACTTGCGAGGATGTATTTTATGATCGATTGTGCGTGGTAGACAAGAACATGAAAATAACCAACAAAGTTTTGATTTCAGTTAGCAAATCAAGTGGCTGTGCAGAAATGTTTCACCCTGATATCATAGATAGTATAAATTAATATGTTACTAGTTAAGTCAGATATTGGTATTAAATACAATACACGTACTTCACATTTTTTTTTAAGTATCGCGTATTCTATTTTATGTTACGTCTCTTATGAAAGCCAGTTTTACCATGTATATTCTTGGTTGTATCAATCAAGATGAAGGAACCAATTGTGATTTTCAAACAAATATAATGTATTGCTATTCCAATGACGGCATTCATGTATGACAAAGATTAAATTCTCGGAATAATATAAAATAGTTTTCCTACCTACCGACCCACCTCTAAAATTTCGGGTCGGTAAAGGGACATCAACAGATTTTTTAATTTAGGCCTGTGGTTAAATTTATTTAACAGTTCTCCGAGGTACAACGTATGGCGGAGAATTATTGTCCTTACTAAACGGATAATAAAACCTGTTTGACAGTTTTTTTGTGTTGAATGGTCAAGCCAATCAAAATGATTGTTATTGATTGATCTAACCAATGAAAAACATTGGTATATATGAATATGACATATGATAGGAAGGAGTGCAAAGAAGTACACTTATTCCTAATTTTCTATAAAAATTACAATTATTAAACGGAACTAGAAACGCTGTATTAATACGTCTTGCGAATTTAAACTTGGAGCTGACAATATATAACATACAATATAGAATATATTTTCACTTACTTGTTATTTTCTATCCTATATTTAAAGTTTGAAACTGAGTTATGATAATATTTGAATACTCAAATGTATACTTACTATTTCAACTTCTGTTGCTTCCCTAAATTGTTTTAAATCTCATATTCAAATCGAGCCTTCTCACACAATCCTGGCATTCTCACACGAAATCATTTTATTATTATTGATGTAAACAGTTAAATTCTATGTGTGTATTTTTATTTTTTCTGACGCATGTGTTTGTTGTTTTGTTTTTCCTTTATGTCAATGTATTTGGCTATGCGCAGTATATGCTTTAGTCGTCAATACACTTTCTACTCTTGTGCACTCCACTTAACCAACATCTATCCGTGTATGAAGTTTGAGGTCAAAGCCTTCAGGAGTTTTTGAGAAAATTATCGGACAAGGAAAACTGACACAGTTAAATAACTCCCTAAATAATGAAGCTAGACTTATAAATCTTGTGCACTGCACACCGTTTAACAACCATCTAACCATGTATGAAGATTGAAGTTGGTATCTAGAAGGGTAAGAAAGCAATGCTCCGGACGACAAAAAACACTACTTACAGACAGTAAGACAAGCAGTAATGATTCCAGTAATTCACATTGCAACTTTGTTGTGCAGGGGGAGGTATAATATATCATGCTGCTTAGTTTTTAAAGACTCAAAATTATTTCAAGTTAATTGTGGAGCGTATTCCAAAGATAATTTCTGTGTTATTTTTCCATCTCCAGCAAGTGGTTTCTCCAGCAAGTGGTTTCAGACAAGAACATTCGGAAAGTTTCCAATATAGACGTTTTAGGAAAACTGCCCGGTTCCCTCCAAGCCCCATGTTTTTTTTATCAAAATGATTTGAAGGAATTCCAAAAACAATTTTGTGTATTTTTTAAATTACATAAACGGTTTTAGAAAAGAAGATTGCTAAATTTATATCCAAAGAAAAAAAAGCACTGTTCCATCCCTAGGTGAAACGCATTTTTGACAAATCAAAATGACATGAAGGAGTATGGTAGTGTCTTTGAAGATTTTCAAGGTGTCTCAGTATAGTCAAATGTTTTTAATGAAGCAAAATACATTTAAAAGAATTTGTGCGCAGCTCATCTAGGGATCTTTCATATAAAATTATTTTCAAATGCAATAACTTTGCAGATGGTTCTACAAGAACATTTCTGTAAATTGTGTTTGAAAAACGCGTTTAACATAACCATACCACGTACTGGAAAATGCATATTTAATGTCAAAGTTGTTATAAACGATTTGCCTTTACAACAAAATGTAAGCTGTGATATTAAGTGTTCCAATTATCCGTTGAGATTGTATCTCAAGCATGGGATACATTTACTGATATAATACAAATACAATTTTATGAATAATCACGATTGTCTGGTGGTGCTTTGTGCGAATATGATAATTTCACTGGACATAATTACATAATAAGTTATACTAAGACTGAATAGGTCAGAGAATTTAAAGCATAACACCATATTTAAATGTGAAACATACTTTCCCACTCTCTAATGGTCATGCTTTCTAACGAATCCAAATCCTTTGAGTGCTGTGGTAGAAGGTCACCCAAGGAACATATCTATGGAATATTTCAAAATCCAGACAGTGTATTTAGCCATATACGGTACCTACCCCCTGGCTGCCATGTTTGTTAAATTAAATCACAATTGTTTGGTGGAATTTGGTAGAGCGTCTACCAAGGAACATTTCTGTGAAATTATTTCGAAATCTGAATAGTGGTTTCTGACGAGAAGATTGTCAAAATTATCTATATTGCTATATTAGAGCAACATTTCCCACCCCCTGGTGACCATAATTTTTTTTTCCTGTAAACGAGTCTAAATTATTTGAAAGAAATATAAACATAATATGTGTATGTACAACGCTATTTAAGTTTGTCATCAAGGATTGAATACTAGTTATTTTACACCACAACATAATTTTATAAGTTGTTATTATATTATGAAATCAGTGAAACATATTATTGCATAAATACATATACTCGTAAATTAACCTCTTATTTGCACTTTATTGACCTTTGACCAAGTTAAATTTAACTGATATATATATTTTACCAATATCTGCACTATAACATTATATATAGTAGCAAAATATCAATTTTGACAGTAAACATTTTTGAGTTCACATATGAATTTTATACCACCCCCTTTAAGTAGTCCTTGTGAACTTAAGTTATTAAATAAACTTAAAAAAAAAAGTAGCTTGTAGTTTGGTGTTTCGTTCCTATCTTATAACAAGTTAGGTCTTTGATTAACAAAAAAGCATAATATCTGTCATACGGTTCGACAATACATGACTTTAAAATAAAAGTTTTGTTTGCGTAGTTTTAGAACTTCTCGTTGATATTGATGAATATGCAAATTATCTGTGTTACATATTATCTTTATTTGTGAAAGGACAATGTATAAGCTTTATTTGATACCATTTTGGTTATTCTATTCCCAAAACGTTTACAGATATCATGCCATTTCAAAGTTAAGAAATAAAAAATGTACTTTGTTGACCTTTGACCAAATTCCGATAAAACAAGGCAGAATCAGTGATGGCATCTGGAAGTTTCACATAGTATGAACATCCAAGATAACATATAGCATGGTTGCCAGCTCCTACTCTCCGATGCCCTGACCCGATTTCTTTTCTCCCAATGAAATCCAGAATATGAGTAAACTTATTTGCGAGTATTAATTCCAGAATGCGTAAATGAGCCCCAGATTAACAACGTAAGCACTTTTGTCAACTGGACTGGACCAGTGAACATCAACGAAACTCTAGAAGCCAGCTGCTACTCTGGATACAACATTTCCGGAAATTCAACAATCACATGTCTGCATGATGGCACATGGTCAACACTGCCAACTTGTGATATTATAAGTAAGTAAATACGTCCTTCATACGACACATTCAAGTTTTTTTTTACACAATGTTGTCTAAATTAAATATAAAGTATTACTGTTAACGACAAATAAGCATACAAACAGTCAATATTATGTCTTACTCACGATTAATAGAATTTACAAGATTGTTCGTTTACCGTCTGCAGAAGTATTAATGCTTATTTTTATTTAGTATTGAAAGTTTAAATTTTATTTATTTTAATAACAAAGGCGTATCATATACAACCAGGCTATGTACTATTGCGATGATCTGGAATATATACTGTATTATGCTAGGTCTTGAAATCTTGTGTCTCGCATACTTGTTTTTACTCTATGATTGTTTTATTTCATTTGATCGTGCCACATACAGTTGCAATTATGTTGCCCGGGTGAACGTTAGACCATTGTGTAATTGAATTGTAATTAATTTGAATTGATATTTTCTTTAATTCCAAATATTTTAAATTGTAATGCTATTGTCCGACAGCGACCTCTGAGACACCAATGATCAGCACAGTCCATTTTATAGGGATATTTGTCAAATATAGTATTGATACAAACATAAACAGACAACTATAAGCAAAAGAAGAATGGTCGAGCCGTATGCGCTGCAGATTTAGATGACGGCGAACCGGGTTTAATTTTGTTCTGAAAACATTGTAGTAAAAATATTTTTAACTGCAATTTATGAAGTGATATTTGTTTTTATATGTATTCTGTATTCAAAGTTTGTATTTCTTTTTTCTTCATGTATCAGTTACATGATATCCGCAGCGCATTTACTTCCTGTGTTCGTCTCAGTCATTAAATATACTAGTATATAATACCTTTATAAATTTGAACATAAAATGTGTTTAGAACAGACAATCGGCGGTATAATTAATATTGAGATGTCATTTTTTAACAGCCCCATGTTGTCACCAGTGATACATGATTAATCTAAATGCTAGTAATTTACGTAAACATGATTGATACATAAATTTGTCAGGCAAATTTAACAAATTAACATTGTCAGAAAATAATAGCAGGAAAGAATGAAAATAATTATATATATCAGACAAGTGTACATATTTATGTTAAATAATATACTATATGTACCATTAGTATTGCACATAGTGTATTCATGGTACGCAAATGAAGTTTAAGTAACATTAATAACATTTCGACGTATTTACGAGACTTCTTTCACCAAATTTTACTTATATAAAGATGTTGAACATTTTTATAGATTGGATAACATCTACTGGAGAAGTTGATATAAAGGTGCAATTATAAATAATTCTAAATAAAATGCAACCACAATTCAAATACAAATTAACGTGCGCAGTAAGTACATACATATACAATTCTCCATTTATTGAAATTCTCGGGTTTTGGATTCTCCGGACGCTAATTGATGTGTGATAAAAAAATAGGAAATATAAGCTCCATCAAGTTTACTAATATTTTGTTTGCTTATTTATCAGAACTAGTCATGTGTTCACATGCGGATTAATATATTTATAAAGTTTTATCACTCCAGCATTAATATCTTTTGAGTTACTTGCGACTCAAGTCCAAAAAGATCTTTTTTTCTTAAAAAGGGCCATAACTCTGCTTTTGTCTGAAAAAAAACTGCACCAAAATACCCAGGTGCACAAATTCACGTGCTGATAAATACGTTTATAAAGTTTCATCACTCAAGCAGTAATACTTTTTGAGTAACGCGTGAAACAAGTCCAAAAATGTCTTCTTTTTTAAAAAGGGCCACAACTCCGCTGATGTCGCAAAAAAACTGCACCAAAATACCCAGGTGCACAAGTTCATATGCTGATTAATATGTTTATAAAGTTTTATCACTCTAGCAGTAATACTTTTTGACGGGCGACACAAGTCCAAAAATGTCATTTTGTTTGCTAAAAAAAGGGTCATAACTCAGCTGATATCGGAAAAAATACACAGGTGCACAAGCCCCGATGCAGATGAATATGCTTATAAAGTTTCATCTCTCTAGCACTTATACTTTTTGAGTTACGCTCGACACAAAATCCGACCGACGGACGGATAGACGGAAGAACGGACGGACAGGGGCAAATCTATATGCCCCTCTCTCTAAAGTGGGGGCATAAACATACCAAAAAATAACCACTTCATGTTTTGTTCTTGTCACAAGCAACCTTAAAACTATTTACAGGCAGACGTGACGCGAGCTCAACAGGCAACATTGCACGTTGTGACCGACTGTCGTGCCCGTGAATTGTAGCATTGTAATTGCTATTTATAGAGCGCGCCGATTATGTAGGCTAAACAAAGTGGTTATTTCATTGTGTGAATGAATATAACATTCTGATCATGACAAACAATTAGTTAAATTGTTCATATTTATGTTCAGTTCTAGAGTGAATATCGAAGATATGTTTATAACATAATTTTAACCGCTTATGTAAACAATTATGTAAATTTTAATCCTCAAACGTATGCAACAGTTATTGGTATACACTAAACCATTGTTGTAAGTTTGCATTCCCTAAGCATGGAAAATTTGCCCAACTCTATTGGCATTCAATTTTCCCGCTGCATAATTATCGCAAGAAACCTTAGTCAAAAGTGATCTTAGACAGCTACGCCGAAAAAATGTTTCACAAGCAGGACGCGAACTCATAACTGTTACTTCAAAAAAAACGCGCCGCGCTTTACCGACTGAGCCATTATTTCATTTCGATAGCATGGAATATGTACATATAAACACATTCACTGTACTGAACATGTTAGAGTTGTGTCCCTTGGTAATGGCTGCACGTGAAATTTGCTCTCTAACATTTTGAAAAAGGGGATAGATATAGTGATTTATAGGCTGATTATTGGATTATTTTGATGCCTAGGAAAACAATAAGTAAACTGTGTACACTGTGTGTGGGCAGGCGGAGTATAAGTGTATGTTTACGGCTTGCTATTGCCCTGTCTGTGTTGACGTTACTGGGTAGGGATGTATTGACGAATCCTGGAACGCCACGTACGCAAAAACAAAGGACGCTGTCGTTCGCTGAGGCAGCGGTCACACCATCAGCACCATATTCAACGCCTTCTCAAGACACACACAAACGAACGACAAGATCTAACAAGCACAATGAGGTAAAGGCTTTTCTACGAAAATGAAAGCTGACGTGCGCACTGATTTGTCTTCCATTAACTCTAAAGTTGACGACATTAACAATACAGTAAATATGCTTAAATAAGAAAACGAAACTTTAAAGCAAGAAAACCAAGATATGAAAAGGCATAGCCTTGAAGGTCATTTACGTCGAAATAATCTGCGTTTTTACGGTATGTCAGGTAAATTCGGTGAAAAGTGGGAGGACACAGAGCAGAAAGGGAGGCATTTTATTAAAGACAAACTTGAGCTGTCAGAATTAGAACATATAGAAATAGAGAGAGCACATCGAGTAGGTAGTAGAAATGCTGATAAATGCCCAATTATAGCAAAATTTAGTTCAAGCGCGAAATCAAGGACAATACGCTTCAATACGCTTTGATGACCTGGTGATTGACAATGCAGTATACGAATACGACGACTTATCCAGGGAAATCGCGAGAATTGGCTATACCAGTCGTCAGCGGGAGGCGAGAATGCATGACCTTGACGGCAGTGGAGCAGAACAGTCTGGATCAGAGGGGTGCGGGGTGGACTAGGACAGAGGTCAAGGCCCTAATGTAAACATAAACATTATCACATGGAATGTATGTGCCTTACAAATAACAGTGACGTAATCAATTATTTTCAATCGTTCAACATTATTGGTTTATTAGAGACATGGGGTGTGTTTGATAACGAATTTAGCTACTTGCAATATAATTATACATGTTTTGATTATGTCAGAACAAAATTAGGTACTGCATTTCGTAATAGCGGCGGTAAAGCCATTTTTATTAAAAATGATTTGATAAAATGATAGCTTTATTTTTCATATATGTCAAAATTATAAGGACTGTATAGTTATGTATATTAAAAGTTCTGTATGTAGTTCTATGAGAGATATAATATTGTATATAGCTATGTTTCTCCAGAAAGGTCACAAACATATGAGAGAATGAATGATAAAAATAGAATTTTTATTAGAAGCTATTAATTTTAATATTTTTGCTCTATGAGCCCTTTACCCAGATGCATGTATATATTTAGCTGGCGATTTGAATGCACGTACTAAAAATTTATTAGATTACATACCAGATGTTAATATAGATAATATTTTTAATATGAAAGTTGACTATAACTCTGATAGTTTCGATCTTCCACGAAATAACAAAGACTCCGAAAGATATAATTTGTTTGGAAAGTCTCTTATTGAACTTTGTTGTACACGTTATTTGCATATTTTAAATGGGCGTATGTATGATGATGTAGGGAATTTTACATGCCTTACTAATATTGGCGCTAGTGTTGTTGATTACCACGTTGTATCTACAGAACTTTTTTCGCATGTTACTTATTGTAATATTGATTTGCGTGACGAATTCGATCATTTGCCTGTATGCTCTAACGTGCTATTAGGCAAAGCAAAAAGCACTGATGTTGACACGAACACAATAGCGTACAAAACAGTAGCGCAGGCCTGGTGAAAATAGAACAATATCAATGGAAAGATACGCACAAGGATAAATTCTTAAGATTATTTGAAAATAACTGTAACGCTGAACATGCGCAGATATTAAATTGAATCGCTAATGAGGATCGACGGCACAGTTGATAGAATAATATGTTTGTACAAATACTCATGATCCGAAATGAGGGTAAATTATAAAACTAAGTCTCAAAGTAGCAATTACCACTCAGATAACCAGCCATGGTGGGACATAGAATGTAACGTGGCTAAACAATCGAAGTACGCGGCATTACGGATATTTCGAGTGACGAACAATGTATTTGATTATCAGCGCTATATAACGCTCCGTAGGGAGTTTAAAAATATGTCTTTTGCTACAAAACTATTATATCAAACATTAAAAAGAAACGAGTTAGTCTTATCTCGTGCAAACCCAAACATATTTTTGGACATTAATAAACGGTGGTCAAAATAAAGATACTTCTTATATAGACGCAGGTGCGTGGCATGACTATTTTAAATTCCTTCTTTTCAGGATAATCGACCAAATTTAAGCGATCTATATTTAGAGTCGAACGCAAATGGCGACGAGCAGGATCAAATCTTGGATTCCGAGATAGCCAGTGAAGAAATAACTCAAAGTATTTTAAACTTAAATATGGAAAGTCGCAAGCGACTGATGGTATTGGAGCCGAATTTTACAAAACTACAATTCATATAATAAGACCGATACTCCATGACTTATTTAATCAGATTTTATTTACTGGACGTTTCCTAGCTATTTGGGGAGATAGTATTATCGTCCCGGTGTATACGTCAGGTGCTAAAGATGACCCTTCTAACTATAGGGGTATATCACTAATTAATGTTATGTATAAAATATTCTCTAATATTATGTATAACAGGTTATGCAAATGGGCCGATGTATACAACAAAATCGAAGAATCACAAGCTGGTTTTCGTACCGGATACTCAACGATCAATAATTTATTTACTCTTCAAAGCATGGTTAAAAATATGTATGTAGACCCGGGGGTAGATTTTATGTTTTATACGTGGACATCTAAAGCGTGGACAAGCCAGTAAATGTCACATCAGTGTATAAATATATGGGTCTTCTTTTTACGCAAAAATAAAAATGGAGAAAAGCTACAGAAAAACTCGCGGCTCAGGCCAGAAAATCCATTTTTGCTATTGAATCTTACCAGAAAACGTTTGGATATTTTTCGAATACTGATTGTATAAATTGTTTGATTCCATGGTCAACCCTATACTTACTTATGGATCGGTAATATACGGAATAGAATTCTCAGATGTCCTTGTGCAAGTTCAAATTCAGTATTGTAAAAATTTTCTTGGTGTAAATAACTGTGTCAATGACAGTGTTGTATTAGGAGAATGTGCTAGATTACCTCTCTTTGTATAGAACATAATGTAAAATGCGCTACACATTGTTGTAAGTTAATTAGTATAACAGAAAATCGATATCCAAGAAATTGTTATATAATATTAAAACGACAAGACGATAATGGAAGAAAAAAATTGGGTTGCATCTGTTTAACATATTGTATTCAGCTATGGGTTTTGTTTTGTTTGGTTTAGTCAAGAGGAGGTAAACGTAGAGTTATTTTTACTGTCGTTTAAACAAAGATTGATTAATTGTAAAACACAGAACCGGCTATAAAGCATTAGAAGTTCCCCAATTTGTGATACATACAAAATCTTAAAATTGTTGATAAATCCAGAAATAAAATAAATATACCATTCTTTGTTCGAAAATCATTAGCTGGATTCCGCTGTTTTAGTCACAAATAAGCAATTGAAACTGGTCGACATTTAGGGATTTCAAGAGAAAACCGCATTTGTAGCTATTGTTTAGTTCACTGTTTGGACAACCGTATTGAAGATGATTTTCATGCATTTTTTAAATGTCCTAAATATAGCCTAGAGAGGCAAATATATATTTTTCATGGTATAATGGCGAACAAATAATTTTCATAATTTCTGTAATCTAGTGCACATTTTTGATGATAGAAAATTAAAAAACATAGCATTTTTAGTCAATGAAATAATGAAAAAGAAAGATGTAGATCTAATTTTACTCAACACAACTAAATTTATGATATGTCTGTAATTTTTACTCTGTATTTCGGGCCGGTGGCCAACATTTACACAATAACTGTAGTATTGTCTTGTCTTGTAGTGAATTATCATTTCATTGTAATTACGCCCGTTTATCTGATTTGTCTATTTACGGATGAAACCATTTATCAAGAACATAGTCACGTTTCAACTCGCACAGTTTTTATATATATGAGGCCTAAATTAAAATTAAGTTTGTTTGCCCTTTACCGACCAACCCACAAAAAAGACGCCGACTCAAAATACTTTATTGCGAAATATGCGGTAATAATTTTTTTATTTAGTCATTTGTTCTTGCTTTAAATTTCGTTTTTTATCGCTCACAACTTTCTTAGGCAATTTTGATCATTAAGGCGCTTGAACAAAAGAGTATAATGCGTTTCAGTGTGAAAACAAGCGCACAGTGACCGGATACTAGTAAACATGGTGTGTTTCACGTTTTGTCGTGTACAGACCGGTCGAGGTATGACGTCATCATCTGTGTATAGAATTACGTTTTGTTTCAAGGTTAGATACCAGTAAATAGTGGGGTGGTCCCCTTGAAAGTTGTCCGTATATTAAATAGTTTTTAATAGCTTTTTCTTCTGTCAAAATAAAGAGACATTTCGCATAACAGACACTTCTTGTGTGCATTTTGATGTTATGACGCCGAATTACTTGAAATTTGAATATTCAACAGTTTATGTAAAGTTGAAACAAGTAAAACTTGCGAGGATGTATTTTATGATCGATTGTGCGTGGTAGACAAGAACATGAAAATAACCAACAAAGTTTTGATTTCAGTTAGCAAATCAAGTGGCTGTGCAGAAATGTTTCACCCTGATATCATAGATAGTATAAATTAATATGTTACTAGTTAAGTCAGATATTGGTATTAAATACAATACACGTACTTCACATTTTTTTTTAAGTATCGCGTATTCTATTTTATGTTACGTCTCTTATGAAAGCCAGTTTTACCATGTATATTCTTGGTTGTATCAATCAAGATGAAGGAACCAATTGTGATTTTCAAACAAATATAATGTATTGCTATTCCAATGACGGCATTCATGTATGACAAAGATTAAATTCTCGGAATAATATAAAATAGTTTTCCTACCTACCGACCCACCTCTAAAATTTCGGGTCGGTAAAGGGACATCAACAGATTTTTTAATTTAGGCCTGTGGTTAAATTTATTTAACAGTTCTCCGAGGTACAACGTATGGCGGAGAATTATTGTCCTTACTAAACGGATAATAAAACCTGTTTGACAGTTTTTTTGTGTTGAATGGTCAAGCCAATCAAAATGATTGTTATTGATTGATCTAACCAATGAAAAACATTGGTATATATGAATATGACATATGATAGGAAGGAGTGCAAAGAAGTACACTTATTCCTAATTTTCTATAAAAATTACAATTATTAAACGGAACTAGAAACGCTGTATTAATACGTCTTGCGAATTTAAACTTGGAGCTGACAATATATAACATACAATATAGAATATATTTTCACTTACTTGTTATTTTCTATCCTATATTTAAAGTTTGAAACTGAGTTATGATAATATTTGAATACTCAAATGTATACTTACTATTTCAACTTCTGTTGCTTCCCTAAATTGTTTTAAATCTCATATTCAAATCGAGCCTTCTCACACAATCCTGGCATTCTCACACGAAATCATTTTATTATTATTGATGTAAACAGTTAAATTCTATGTGTGTATTTTTATTTTTTCTGACGCATGTGTTTGTTGTTTTGTTTTTCCTTTATGTCAATGTATTTGGCTATGCGCAGTATATGCTTTAGTCGTCAATACACTTTCTACTCTTGTGCACTCCACTTAACCAACATCTATCCGTGTATGAAGTTTGAGGTCAAAGCCTTCAGGAGTTTTTGAGAAAATTATCGGACAAGGAAAACTGACACAGTTAAATAACTCCCTAAATAATGAAGCTAGACTTATAAATCTTGTGCACTGCACACCGTTTAACAACCATCTAACCATGTATGAAGATTGAAGTTGGTATCTAGAAGGGTAAGAAAGCAATGCTCCGGACGACAAAAAACACTACTTACAGACAGTAAGACAAGCAGTAATGATTCCAGTAATTCACATTGCAACTTTGTTGTGCAGGGGGAGGTATAATATATCATGCTGCTTAGTTTTTAAAGACTCAAAATTATTTCAAGTTAATTGTGGAGCGTATTCCAAAGATAATTTCTGTGTTATTTTTCCATCTCCAGCAAGTGGTTTCTCCAGCAAGTGGTTTCAGACAAGAACATTCGGAAAGTTTCCAATATAGACGTTTTAGGAAAACTGCCCGGTTCCCTCCAAGCCCCATGTTTTTTTTATCAAAATGATTTGAAGGAATTCCAAAAACAATTTTGTGTATTTTTTAAATTACATAAACGGTTTTAGAAAAGAAGATTGCTAAATTTATATCCAAAGAAAAAAAAGCACTGTTCCATCCCTAGGTGAAACGCATTTTTGACAAATCAAAATGACATGAAGGAGTATGGTAGTGTCTTTGAAGATTTTCAAGGTGTCTCAGTATAGTCAAATGTTTTTAATGAAGCAAAATACATTTAAAAGAATTTGTGCGCAGCTCATCTAGGGATCTTTCATATAAAATTATTTTCAAATGCAATAACTTTGCAGATGGTTCTACAAGAACATTTCTGTAAATTGTGTTTGAAAAACGCGTTTAACATAACCATACCACGTACTGGAAAATGCATATTTAATGTCAAAGTTGTTATAAACGATTTGCCTTTACAACAAAATGTAAGCTGTGATATTAAGTGTTCCAATTATCCGTTGAGATTGTATCTCAAGCATGGGATACATTTACTGATATAATACAAATACAATTTTATGAATAATCACGATTGTCTGGTGGTGCTTTGTGCGAATATGATAATTTCACTGGACATAATTACATAATAAGTTATACTAAGACTGAATAGGTCAGAGAATTTAAAGCATAACACCATATTTAAATGTGAAACATACTTTCCCACTCTCTAATGGTCATGCTTTCTAACGAATCCAAATCCTTTGAGTGCTGTGGTAGAAGGTCACCCAAGGAACATATCTATGGAATATTTCAAAATCCAGACAGTGTATTTAGCCATATACGGTACCTACCCCCTGGCTGCCATGTTTGTTAAATTAAATCACAATTGTTTGGTGGAATTTGGTAGAGCGTCTACCAAGGAACATTTCTGTGAAATTATTTCGAAATCTGAATAGTGGTTTCTGACGAGAAGATTGTCAAAATTATCTATATTGCTATATTAGAGCAACATTTCCCACCCCCTGGTGACCATAATTTTTTTTTCCTGTAAACGAGTCTAAATTATTTGAAAGAAATATAAACATAATATGTGTATGTACAACGCTATTTAAGTTTGTCATCAAGGATTGAATACTAGTTATTTACACCACAACATAATTTTATAAGTTGTTATTATATTATGAAATCAGTGAAACATATTATTGCATAAATACATATACTCGTAAATTAACCTCTTATTTGCACTTTATTGACCTTTGACCAAGTTAAATTTAACTGATATATATATTTTACCAATATCTGCACTATAACATTATATATAGTAGCAAAATATCAATTTTGACAGTAAACATTTTTGAGTTCACATATGAATTTTATACCACCCCCTTTAAGTAGTCCTTGTGAACTTAAGTTATTAAATAAACTTAAAAAAAAAAGTAGCTTGTAGTTTGGTGTTTCGTTCCTATCTTATAACAAGTTAGGTCTTTGATTAACAAAAAAGCATAATATCTGTCATACGGTTCGACAATACATGACTTTAAAATAAAAGTTTTGTTTGCGTAGTTTTAGAACTTCTCGTTGATATTGATGAATATGCAAATTATCTGTGTTACATATTATCTTTATTTGTGAAAGGACAATGTATAAGCTTTATTTGATACCATTTTGGTTATTCTATTCCCAAAACGTTTACAGATATCATGCCATTTCAAAGTTAAGAAATAAAAAATGTACTTTGTTGACCTTTGACCAAATTCCGATAAAACAAGGCAGAATCAGTGATGGCATCTGGAAGTTTCACATAGTATGAACATCCAAGATAACATATAGCATGGTTGCCAGCTCCTACTCTCCGATGCCCTGACCCGATTTCTTTTCTCCCAATGAAATCCAGAATATGAGTAAACTTATTTGCGAGTATTAATTCCAGAATGCGTAAATGAGCCCCAGATTAACAACGTAAGCACTTTTGTCAACTGGACTGGACCAGTGAACATCAACGAAACTCTAGAAGCCAGCTGCTACTCTGGATACAACATTTCCGGAAATTCAACAATCACATGTCTGCATGATGGCACATGGTCAACACTGCCAACTTGTGATATTATAAGTAAGTAAATACGTCCTTCATACGACACATTCAAGTTTTTTTTTACACAATGTTGTCTAAATTAAATATAAAGTATTACTGTTAACGACAAATAAGCATACAAACAGTCAATATTATGTCTTACTCACGATTAATAGAATTTACAAGATTGTTCGTTTACCGTCTGCAGAAGTATTAATGCTTATTTTTATTTAGTATTGAAAGTTTAAATTTTATTTATTTTAATAACAAAGGCGTATCATATACAACCAGGCTATGTACTATTGCGATGATCTGGAATATATACTGTATTATGCTAGGTCTTGAAATCTTGTGTCTCGCATACTTGTTTTTACTCTATGATTGTTTTATTTCATTTGATCGTGCCACATACAGTTGCAATTATGTTGCCCGGGTGAACGTTAGACCATTGTGTAATTGAATTGTAATTAATTTGAATTGATATTTTCTTTAATTCCAAATATTTTAAATTGTAATGCTATTGTCCGACAGCGACCTCTGAGACACCAATGATCAGCACAGTCCATTTTATAGGGATATTTGTCAAATATAGTATTGATACAAACATAAACAGACAACTATAAGCAAAAGAAGAATGGTCGAGCCGTATGCGCTGCAGATTTAGATGACGGCGAACCGGGTTTAATTTTGTTCTGAAAACATTGTAGTAAAAATATTTTTAACTGCAATTTATGAAGTGATATTTGTTTTTATATGTATTCTGTATTCAAAGTTTGTATTTCTTTTTTCTTCATGTATCAGTTACATGATATCCGCAGCGCATTTACTTCCTGTGTTCGTCTCAGTCATTAAATATACTAGTATATAATACCTTTATAAATTTGAACATAAAATGTGTTTAGAACAGACAATCGGCGGTATAATTAATATTGAGATGTCATTTTTTAACAGCCCCATGTTGTCACCAGTGATACATGATTAATCTAAATGCTAGTAATTTACGTAAACATGATTGATACATAAATTTGTCAGGCAAATTTAACAAATTAACATTGTCAGAAAATAATAGCAGGAAAGAATGAAAATAATTATATATATCAGACAAGTGTACATATTTATGTTAAATAATATACTATATGTACCATTAGTATTGCACATAGTGTATTCATGGTACGCAAATGAAGTTTAAGTAACATTAATAACATTTCGACGTATTTACGAGACTTCTTTCACCAAATTTTACTTATATAAAGATGTTGAACATTTTTATAGATTGGATAACATCTACTGGAGAAGTTGATATAAAGGTGCAATTATAAATAATTCTAAATAAAATGCAACCACAATTCAAATACAAATTAACGTGCGCAGTAAGTACATACATATACAATTCTCCATTTATTGAAATTCTCGGGTTTTGGATTCTCCGGACGCTAATTGATGTGTGATAAAAAAATAGGAAATATAAGCTCCATCAAGTTTACTAATATTTTGTTTGCTTATTTATCAGAACTAGTCATGTGTTCACATGCGGATTAATATATTTATAAAGTTTTATCACTCCAGCATTAATATCTTTTGAGTTACTTGCGACTCAAGTCCAAAAAGATCTTTTTTTCTTAAAAAGGGCCATAACTCTGCTTTTGTCTGAAAAAAAACTGCACCAAAATACCCAGGTGCACAAATTCACGTGCTGATAAATACGTTTATAAAGTTTCATCACTCAAGCAGTAATACTTTTTGAGTAACGCGTGAAACAAGTCCAAAAATGTCTTCTTTTTTAAAAAGGGCCACAACTCCGCTGATGTCGCAAAAAAACTGCACCAAAATACCCAGGTGCACAAGTTCATATGCTGATTAATATGTTTATAAAGTTTTATCACTCTAGCAGTAATACTTTTTGACGGGCGACACAAGTCCAAAAATGTCATTTTGTTTGCTAAAAAAAGGGTCATAACTCAGCTGATATCGGAAAAAATACACAGGTGCACAAGCCCCGATGCAGATGAATATGCTTATAAAGTTTCATCTCTCTAGCACTTATACTTTTTGAGTTACGCTCGACACAAAATCCGACCGACGGACGGATAGACGGAAGAACGGACGGACAGGGGCAAATCTATATGCCCCTCTCTCTAAAGTGGGGGCATAAACATACCAAAAAATAACCACTTCATGTTTTGTTCTTGTCACAAGCAACCTTAAAACTATTTACAGGCAGACGTGACGCGAGCTCAACAGGCAACATTGCACGTTGTGACCGACTGTCGTGCCCGTGAATTGTAGCATTGTAATTGCTATTTATAGAGCGCGCCGATTATGTAGGCTAAACAAAGTGGTTATTTCATTGTGTGAATGAATATAACATTCTGATCATGACAAACAATTAGTTAAATTGTTCATATTTATGTTCAGTTCTAGAGTGAATATCGAAGATATGTTTATAACATAATTTTAACCGCTTATGTAAACAATTATGTAAATTTTAATCCTCAAACGTATGCAACAGTTATTGGTATACACTAAACCATTGTTGTAAGTTTGCATTCCCTAAGCATGGAAAATTTGCCCAACTCTATTGGCATTCAATTTTCCCGCTGCATAATTATCGCAAGAAACCTTAGTCAAAAGTGATCTTAGACAGCTACGCCGAAAAAATGTTTCACAAGCAGGACGCGAACTCATAACTGTTACTTCAAAAAAAACGCGCCGCGCTTTACCGACTGAGCCATTATTTCATTTCGATAGCATGGAATATGTACATATAAACACATTCACTGTACTGAACATGTTAGAGTTGTGTCCCTTGGTAATGGCTGCACGAGAAATTTGCTCTCTAACATTTTGAAAAAGGGGATAGATATAGTGATTTATAGGCTGATTATAGGATTATTTTGATGCCTAGGAAAACAATAAGTAAACTGTGTACACTGTGTGTGGGCAGGCGGAGTATAAGTGTATGTTTACGGCTTGCTATTGCCCTGTCTGTGTTGACGTTACTGGGTAGGGATGTATTGACGAATCCTGGAACGCCACGTACGCAAAAACAAAGGACGCTGTCGTTCGCTGAGGCAGCGGTGACACCATCAGCACCATATTCAACGCCTTCTCAAAACACACACAAACGAACGACAAGATCTAACAAGCACAATGAGGTAAAGGCTTTTCTACGAAAATGAAAGCTGACGCGCGCACTGATTTGTCTTCCATTAACTCTAAAGTTGACGACATTAACAATACAGTAAATATGCTTAAATAAGAAAACGAAACTTTAAAGCAAGAAAACCAAGATATGAAAAGGCATAGCCTTGAAGGTCATTTACGTCGAAATAATCTGCGTTTTTACGGTATGTCAGGTAAATTCGGTGAAAAGTGGGAGGACACAGAGCAGAAAGGGAGGCATTTTATTAAAGACAAACTTGAGCTGTCAGAATTAGAACATATAGAAATAGAGAGAGCACATCGAGTAGGTAGTAGAAATGCTGATAAATGCCCAATTATAGCAAAATTTAGTTCAAGCGCGAAATCAAGGACAATACGCTTCAATACGCTTTGATAACCTGGTGATTGACAATGCAGTATACGAATACGACGACTTATCCAGGGAAATCGCGAGAATTGGCTATACCAGTCGTCAGCGGGAGGCGAGAATGCATGACCTTGACGGCAGTGGAGCAGAACAGTCTGGATCAGAGGGGTGCGGGGTGGACTAGGACAGAGGTCAAGGCCCTAATGTAAACATAAACATTATCACATGGAATGTATGTGACTTACAAATAACAGTGACGTAATCAATTATTTTCAATCGTTCAACATTATTGGTTTATTAGAGACATGGGGTGTGTTTGATAACGAATTTAGCTACTTGCAATATAATTATACATGTTTTGATTATGTCAGAACAAAATTAGGTACTGCATTTCGTAATAGCGGCGGTAAAGCCATTTTTATTAAAAATGATTTGTTAAAAGATAACTTTATTTTTCATATATGTCAAAATTATAAGGACTGTATAGTTATGTATATTAAAAGTTCTGTTTGTAGTTCTATGAGAGATATAATATTGTATATAGCTATGTTTCTCCAGAAAGGTCACAAACATATGAGAGAATGAATGATAAAAATAGAATTTTTATTAGAAGCTATTAATTTTAATATTTTTGCTCTATGAGCCCTTTACCCAGATGCATGTATATATTTAGCTGGCGATTTGAATGCACGTACTAAAAATTTATTAGATTACATACCAGATGTTAATATAGATAATATTTTTAATATGAAAGTTGACTATAACTCTGATAGTTTCGATCTTCCACGAAATAACAAAGACTCCGAAAGATATAATTTGTTTGGAAAGTCTCTTATTGAACTTTGTTGTACACGTTATTTGCATATTTTAAATGGTCGTATGTATGATGATGTAGGGAATTTTACATGCCTTACTAATATTGGCGCTAGTGTTGTTGATTACCACGTTGTATCTACAGAACTTTTTTCGCATGTTACTTATTGTAATATTGATTTGCGTGACGAATTCGATCATTTGCCTGTATGCTCTAACGTGCTATTAGGCAAAGCAAAAAGCACTGATGTTGACACGAACACAATAGCGTACAAAACAGTAGCGAAGGCCTGGTGAAAATAGAACAATATCAATGGAATGATACGCACAAGGATAAATTCTTAAGATTATTTGAAAATAACTGTAACGCTGAACATGCGCAGATATTAAATTGAATCGCTAATGAGGATCGACGGCACAGTTGATAGAATAATATGTTTGTACAAATACTCATGATCCGAAATGAGGGTAAATTATAAAACTAAGTCTCAAAGTAGCAATTACCACTCAGATAACCAGCCATGGTGGGACATAGAATGTAACGTGGCTAAACAATCGAAGTACGCGGCATTACGGATATTTCGAGTGACGAACAATGTATTTGATTATCAGCGCTATATAACGCTCCGTAGGGAGTTTAAAAATATGTCTTTTGCTACAAAACTATTATATCAAACATTAAAAAGAAACGAGTTAGTCTTATCTCGTGCAAACCCAAACATATTTTTGGACATTAATAAACGGTGGTCAAAATAAAGATACTTCTTATATAGACGCAGGTGCGTGGCATGACTATTTTAAATTCCTTCTTTTCAGGATAATCGACCAAATTTAAACGATCTATATTTAGAGTCGAACGCAAATGGCGACGAGCAGGATCAAATCTTGGATTCCGAGATAGCCAGTGAAGAAATAACTCAAAGTATTTTAAACTTAAATATGGAAAGTCGCAAGCGACTGATGGTATTGGAGCCGAATTTTACAAAACTACAATTCATATAATAAGACCGATACTCCATGACTTATTTAATCAGATTTTATTTACTGGACGTTTCCTAGCTATTTGGCGAGATAGTATTATCGTCCCGGTGTATACGTCAGGTGCTAAAGATGACCTTCTAACTATAGGGGTATATCACTAATTAATGTTATGTATAAAATATTCTCTAATATTATGTATAACAGGTTATGCAAATGGGCCGATGTATACAACAAAATCGAAGAATCACAAGCTGGTTTTCGTACCGGATACTCAACGATCAATAATTTATTTACTCTTCAAAGCATGGTTAAACATATGTATGTAGACCCGGGGGTAGATTTTATGTTTTATACGTGGACATCTAAAGCGTGGACAAGCCAGTAAATGTCACATCAGTGTATAAATATATGGTCTTCTTTTTACGCAAAAATAAAAATGGAGAAAAGCTACAGAAAAACTCGCGGCTCAGGCCAGAAAATCCATTTTTGCTATTGAATCTTACCAGAAAACGTTTGGATATTTTTCGAATACTGATTGTTTTAAATTGTTTGATTCCATGGTCAACCCTATACTTACTTAAGGATCGGTAATATACGGAATAGAATTCTCAGATGTCCTTGTGCAAGTTCAAAATCAGTATTGTAAAGATTTTCTTGGTGTAAATAACTGTGTCAATGACAGTGTTGTATTAGGAGAATGTGCTAGATTACCTCTCTTTGTATAGAACATAATGTAAAATGCGCTACACATTGTTGTAAGTTAATTAGTATAACAGAAAATCGATATCCAAGAAATTGTTATATAATATTAAAACGACAAGACGATAATGGAAGAAAAAATTGGGTTGCATCTGTTTAACATATTGTATTCAGCTATGGGTTTTGTTTTGTTTGGTTTAGTCAAGAGGAGGTAAACGTAGAGTTATTTTTACTGTCGTTTAAACAAAGATTGATTAATTGTAAAACACAGAACCGGCTATAAAGCATTAGAAGTTCCCCAATTTGTGATACATACAAAATCTTAAAATTGTTGATAAATCCAGAAATAAAATAAATATACCATTCTTTGTTCGAAAATCATTAGCTAGATTCCGCTGTTTTAGTCACAAATAAGCAATTGAAACTGGTCGACATTTAGGGATTTCAAGAGAAAACCGCATTTGTAGCTATTGTTTAGTTCACTGTTTGGACAACCGTATTGAAGATGATTTTCATGCATTTTTTAAATGTCCTAAATATAGCCTAGAGAGGCAAATATATATTTTTCATGGTATAATGGCGAACAAATAATTTTCATAATTTCTGTAATCTAGTGCACATTTTTGATGATAGAAAATTAAAAAACATAGCATTTTTAGTCAATGAAATAATGAAAAAGAAAGATGTAGATCTAATTTTACTCAACACAACTAAATTTATGATATGTCTGTAATTTTTACTCTGTATTTCGGGCCGGTGGCCAACATTTACACAATAACTGTAGTATTGTCTTGTCTTGTAGTGAATTATCATTTCATTGTAATTACGCCCGTTTATCTGATTTGTCTATTTACGGATGAAACCATTAATCAAGAACATAGTCACGTTTCAACTCGCACAGTTTATATATATATGAGGCCTAAATTAAAATTAAGTTTGTTTGCCCTTTACCGACCAACCCACAAAAAAGACGCCGACTCAAAATATTTTATTGCGAAATATGCGGTAATAATTTTTTTATTTAGTCATTTGTTCTTGCTTTAAATTTCGTTTTTTTTCGCTCACAACTTTCTTAGGCAATTTTGATCATTAAGGCGCTTGAACAAAAGAGTATAATGCGTTTCAGTGTGAAAACAAGCGCACAGTGACCGGATACTAGTAAACATGGTGTGTCTCACGTTTTGTCGTGTACAGACCGGTCGAGGTATGACGTCATCATCTGTGTATAGAATTACGTTTTGTTTCAAGGTTAGATACCAGTAAATAGTGGGGTGGTCCCCTTGAAAGTTGTCCGTATATTAAATAGTTTTTAATAGCTTTTTCTTCTGTCAAAATAAAGAGACATTTCGCATAACAGACACTTCTTGTGTGCATTTTGATGTTATGACGCCGAATTACTTGAAATTTGAATATTCAACAGTTTATGTAAAGTTGAAACAAGTAAAACTTGCGAGGATGTATTTTATGATCGATTGTGCGTGGTAGACAAGAACATGAAAATAACCGACAAAGTTTTGATTTCAGTTAGCAAATCAAGTGGCTGTGCAGAAATGTTTCACCCTGATATCATAGATAGTATAAATTAATATGTTACTAGTTAATTAAGATATTGGTATTAAATACAATACACGTACTTCATATTTTTTTTTAAGTATCGCGTATTCTATTTTATGTTACGTCTCTTATGAAAGCCAGTTTTACCATGTATATTCTTGGTTGTATCAATCAAGATGAAGGAACCAATTGTGATTTTCAAACAAATATAATGTATTGCTATTCCAATGACGGGATTCATGTATGACAAAGATTAAATTCTCGGAATAAAATAAAATAGTTTTCCTACCTACCGACCCACCTCTAAAATTTCGGGTCGGTAAAGGGACATCAACAGATTTTTTAATTTAGGCCTGTGGTTAAATTTATTTAACAGTTCTCCGAGGTACAACGTATGGCGGAGAATTATTGTCCTTACTAAACGGATAATAAAACCTGTTTGACAGTTTGTTTGTGTTGAATGGTCAAGCCAATCAAAATGATTGTTATTGATTGATCTAACCAATGAAAAACATTGGTATATATGAATATGACATATGATAGGAAGAAGTGCAAAGAAGTACACTTATTCCTAATTTTCTATAAAAATTACAATTATTAAACGGAACTAGAAACGCTGTATTAATACGTCTTGCGAATTTAAACTTGGAGCTGACAATATATAACATACAATATAGAATATATTTTCACTTACTTGTTATTTTCTATCCTATATTTAAAGTTTGAAACTGAGTTATGATAATATTTGAATACTCAAATGTATACTTACTATTTCAACTTCTGTTGCTTCCCTAAATTGTTTTAAATCTCATATTCAAATCGAGCCTTCTCACACAATCCTGGCTTTCTCACACGAAATCATTTCATTATTATTGATGTAAACAGTTAAATTTTATGTGTGTATTTTTATTTTTTCTGACGCATGTGTTTGTTGTTTTGTTTTTCCTTTATGTCAATGTATTTGGCTATGCGCAGTATATGCTTTAGTCGTCAATAAACTTTCTACTCTTGTGCACTCCACTTAACCAACATCTATCCGTGTATGAAGTTTGAGGTCAAAGCCTTCAGGAGTTTTGGAGAAAATTATCGGACAAGGAAAACTGACACAGTTAAATAACTCCCTAAATAATGAAGCTAGACTTATAAATCTTGTGCACTGCACACCGTTTAACAACCATCTAACCATGTATGAAGATTGAAGTTGGTATCTAGAAGGGTAAGAAAGCAATGCTCCGGACGACAAAAACACTACTTACAGACAGTAAGACAAGCAGTAATGATTCCAGTAATTCACATTGCAACTTTGTTGTGCAGGGGGAGGTATAATATATCATGCTGCTTAGTTTTTAAAGACTCAAAATTATTTCAAGTTAATTGTGGAGCGCATTCCAAAGATAATTTCTGTGTTATTTTTCCATCTCCAGCAAGTGGTTTCTCCAGCAAGTGGTTTCAGACAAGAACATTTGGAAAGTTTCCAATATAGACGTTTTCGGAAAACTGCCCGGTTCCCTCCAAGCCCCATGTTTTTTAATCAAAATGATTTGAAGGAATTGCAAAAACAATTTTGTGTATTTTTTAAATTACATAAACGGTTTTAGAAAAGAAGATTGCTAAATTTATATCCAAAGAAAAAAAAGGTGAAACGCATTTTTGACAAATCAAAATGACATGAAGGAGTATGGTAGTGTCTTTGAAGATTTTCAAGGTGTCTCAGTATAGTCAAATAAAAAAACTGTCATTCCCACTGGCAGCCATGTTTTTAATGAAGCAAAATACATTTAAAAGAATTTGTGCGCAGCTCATCTAGGGATCTTTCATATAAAATTATTTTCAATTGCAATAACTTTGCAGATGGTTCTACAAGAACATTTCTGTAAATTGTGTTTGAAAAACGCGTTTAACATAACCATACCACGTACTGGAAAATGCATATTTAATGTCAAAGTTGTTATAAACGATTTGCCTTTACAACAAAATGTAAGCTGTGATATTAAGTGTTCCAATTATCCGTTGAGATTGTATCTCAAGCATGGGATACATTTACTGATATAATACAAATACAATTTTATGAATAATCACGATTGTCTGGTGGTGCTTTGTGCGAATGTGATAATTTCACTGGACATAATTACATAATAAGTTATACTAAGACTGAATAGGTAAGAGAATTTAAAGCATAACACCATATTTAAATGTGAAACATACTTTCCCACTCTCTAATGGTCATGCTTTCTAACGAATCCAAATCCTTTGAGTGCTGTGGTAGAAGGTCACCCAAGGAACATATCTATGGAATATTTCAAAATCCAGACAGTGTATTTAGCCATATACGGTACCTACCCCCTGGCTGCCATGTTTGTTAAAATAAATCACAATTGTTTGGTGGAATTTGGTAGAGCGTCTACCAAGGAACATTTCTGTGAAATTATTTCGAAATCTGAATAGTGGTTTCTGATGAGAAGATTGTCAAAATTATCTATATTGCTATATTAGAGCAACATTTCCCACCCCCTGGTGACCATAATTTTTTTTTCCTGTAAACGAGTCTAAATTATTTGAAAGAAATATAAACATAATATGTGTATGTACAACGCTATTTAAGTTTGTCATCAAGGATTGAATACTAGTTATTTACACCACAACATAATTTTATAAGTTGTTATTATATTATGAAATCAGTGAAACATATTATTGCATAAATACATATACTCGTAAATTAACCTCTTATTTGCACTTTATTGACCTTTGACCAAGTTAAATTTAACTGATATATATATTTTACCAATATCTGCACTATAACATGTATTGATGAAATAATTTATAGGCATATTTATATAGTAGCAAAATATCAATTTTGTCAGAAAACATTTTTGAGTTCACATATGAATTTGATACCACCCCCTTTAAGTAGTCCTTGTGAACTTAAGTTATAAAATAAACTTAAAAAAAAGTAGCTTGTAGTTTGGTGTTTCGTTCCTATCTTATAACAAGTTAGGTCTTTGATTAACAAAAAAGCATAATATCTGTCATACGGTTCGACAATACATGACTTTAAAATGAAAGTTTTTTTTGCGTAGTTTTAGAACTTCTCGTTGATATTGATGAATATGCAAATTATCTGTGTTACATATTATCTTTATTTGTGAAAGGACAATGTATAAGCTTTATTTGATACCATTTTGGTTATTCTATTCCCAAAACTTTTACAGATATTATGCCATTTCAAAGTTAAGAAATACAAAATGTACTTTGTTGACCTTTGACCAAATTCCGATAAAACAAGGCAGAATCAGTGATGGCATCTGGAAGTTTCACATAGTATGAACATCCAAGATAACATATAGCATGGTTGCCAGCTCCTACTCTCCGATGCCCTGACCCGATTTCTTTTCTCCCAATGAAATCCAGAATATGAGTAAACTTATTTGCGAGTATTAATTCCAGAATGCGTAAATGAGCCCCAGATTAACAACGTAAGCACTTTTGTCAACTGGTCTGGACCAGTGAACAGCAACGGAACTCTAGAAGCCAGCTGCTACTCTGGATACAACATTTCCGGAAATTCAACAATTACATGTCTGCATGATGGCACATGGTCAACACTGCCAACTTGTGATATTATAAGTAAGTAATGAAATATATGTTTCAATTGCCACATTCAAGTACTATTTGAAGTACAACAAGCTATTATTCTTAAATATAAAAGGAAGCGTCACACTGTTTAAATGTGATTATATTGACCACAGTTTAAAATAAATACAAGCTGCATTTGGCAAAGTAAACAGTTTACATATTTGCGTGTATTCTTTTCAGAATGCACAACTCGTCCCCCTGTAAACGCTGTCTGCACTTTTGTCAACTGGACTGGACCGGTTAACAGCAACGGAACTCTAGAAGCCAGCTGCTACTCTGGATACAATATTTCCGGAAATTCAGCAATTAAATGTCTATATGATGGCACATGGTCAACACTTCCAACTTGTGAAATTATAAGTAAGTTATTACATTTTTCAATGCCACTTCACGTAATGTTAAAATAAAACAAGTTATTATTCCTAAATGTACTAGGAAGCGTCACACTGTTTAAATATGATTATATTGACCACTGTTTGTAATAAATTCAAGCTGCATTTGGAACAGTAAACAGTAAACATATGTGCGTGTATTCTATACAGAATGCACAACTCGACCCCTTGTAAACGCTGTCAGCACTTTTGTCAACTGGACTGGACCGGTGAACAGCAACGGAACTGTAGAAGCCAGCTGCTACTCTGGATACAATATTTCCGGAAATTCAACAATCAAATGTCTGCATGATGGCACATGGTCAATACTGCCAACTTGTAATATTATACGTAAGTATTTAAATATATGTTTCAATTTCCACATTCGAGTACTATTTGAAATAAAACAAGCTATTATTCTTAAAAATAAAAGGAAGCGTCACACTGTTTAAATGTGATTATATTGACCACAGTTTAAAATAAATACAAGCTGCATTTGGCAAAGTAAACAGTTTACATATTTGCGTGTATTCTTTTCAGAATGCACAACACGACCCCCTGTAGACGTTGTGAGCGCTTTTGTCAACTGGACTGGACCAGTGAACAGCAACGGAACTCTAGAAGCCAGCTGTTACTCTGGATACAATATTTCCGGAAATTCAACAATTAAATGTCTGCATGATGGCACATGGTCAACAATGCCAACTTGCCATATTATACGTAAGTTATTACGTGTTTCAATGCCACTTCAGGTAATGTTTAAATAAAACTAGTAATTATTCGTAAATGTAATAGGAAGCGTCACACTTTTAAATACGATTATATTAACCACTGGTTGTAAGAAATTCAAGCTGCATTTGGCAGAGTAAACAGTAAACATATTTGCGTGTATTGTATGCAGAATGCACAACTCGGCCCCCTGTAGACGCTATCAGCACTTTTGTCAATTGGACTGGACCGGTTAACAGCAACGGTACTCTAGAAGCCAGCTGCTACTCTGGATACAATATTTCCATAAATTCGACAATCAAATGTCTGCACGATGGTACATGGTCAACACTGCCAACTTGTGATATTATTGGTAAGTTATTACATGTTTCAAATGCCACTTCAGGTTATATTAAAATACAACAAGTTATTATTCCTAAATATAATAGGAAGCGTCACACTGTTTAAATACGATATTCTGACCGCAGTTTGTTACAAATGCAAGCCTCATTTGGCACAGTAAACAGTAAACATATTTGCGGGTATTTATTTTTCAGAATGCACAACTCGGCCCCCTGAAAACGCTGTCAGCACTTTTGTCAACTGGACTGGACCGGTTAACAGCAACGGAACTCTACAAGCCAGCTGCTACTCTGGATACAATATTTCCGGAAATTCAGCAATTAAATGTCTGTATGATGGCACATGGTCAGCACTTCCAACTTGTGAAATTATAAGTAAGTTATTACATTTTTCAATGCCACTTCACGTAATGTTAAATGAAACAAGTTATTATTCCTAAATGTACTAGGAAGCGTCACACTGTTTAAATATGATTATATTGACCACTCTTTGTAATAAATTCAAGCTGCATTTGGAACAGTAAACAGTAAACATATGTGCGTGTATTCTATACAGAATGCACAACTCGACCCCTTGTAAACGCTGTCAGCACTTTTGTCAACTGGACTGGACCGGTGAACAGCAACGGAACTGTAGAAGCCAGCTGCTACTCTGGATACAATATTTCCGAAAATTCAACAATCAAATGTCTGCACGATGGCACATGGTCAACACTGCCAACTTGTGATATTATTAGTAAGTTATTATATGTTTCATATGCCACTTCAGGTTATATTAAAATACAACAAGTTATCATTCCTAAATATAATAGGAAGCGTCACACTGTTTAAATACGATATTCTGACCGCAGTTTGTTACAAATGCAAACTTCATTTGGCAAAGTAAACAGTAAACATATTTGCGGGTATTTATTTCAGAATGCACAACTCGGCCCCCTGTAAACGCTGTCAGCACTTTTGTCAACTGGACTGGACCGGTTAACAGCAACGGAACTCTACAAGCCAGCTGCTACTCTGGATACAATATTTCCGGAAATTCAGCAATTAAATGTCTACATGATGGCACATGGTCAATACTGCCAACTTGTAATATTATACGTAAGTATTTAAATATATGTTTCAATTTCCACATTCGAGTACTATTTGAAATAAAACATGCTATTATTCTTAAAAATAAAAGGAAGCGTCACACTGTTTAAATGTGATTATATTGACCACAGTTTAAAATAAATACAAGCTGCATTTGGCAAAGTAAACAGTTTACATTATTTGCGTGCATTCTTTTCAGAATGCACAACACGACCCCCTGTAGTCGTTGTGAGCGCTTTTGTCAACTGGACTGGACCAGTGAACAGCAACGGAACTCTAGAAGCCAGCTGTTACTCTGGATACAATATTTCCGGAAATTCAACAATTAAATGTCTGCATGATGGCACATGGTCAACAATGCCAACTTGCCATATTATACGTAAGTTATAACGTGTTTCAATGCCACTTCAGGTAATGTTTAAATAAAACTAGTAATTATTCCTAAATGTAATAGGAAGCGTCACACTTTTAAATACGATTATATTAACCACTGGTTGTAAGAAATTCAAGCTGCATTTGGCAGAGTAAACAGTAAACATATTTGCGTGTATTGTATGCAGAATGCACAACTCGGCCCCCTGTAGACGCTATCAGCACTTTTGTCAATTGGACTGGACCGGTTAACAGCAACGGTACTCTAGAAGCCAGCTGCTACTCTGGATACAATATTTCCATAAATTCGACAATCAAATGTCTGCACGATGGTACATGGTCAACACTGCCAACTTGTGATATTATTGGTAAGTTATTACATGTTTCAAATGCCACTTCAGGTTATATTAAAATACAACAAGTTATTATTCCTAAATATAATAGGAAGCGTCACACTGTTTAAATACGATATTCTGACCGCAGTTTGTTACAAATGCAAGCTTCATTTGGCACAGTAAACAGTAAACATATTTGCGGGTATTTATTTCAGAATGCACAACTCGGCCCCCTGTAAACGCTGTCAGCACTTTTGTCAACTGGACTGGACCGGTTAACAGCAACGGAACTCTACAAGCCAGCTGCTACTCTGGATACAATATTTCCGGAAATTCAGCAATTAAATGTCTATATGATGGCACATGGTCAACACTTCCAACTTGTGAAATTATAAGTAAGTTATTACATTTTTCAATGCCACTTCAGGTAATGTTAACTGAAACAAGTTATTATTCCTAAATGTACTAGGAAGCGTCACACTGTTTAAATATGATTATATTGACCACTGTTTGTAATAAATTCAAGCTGCATTTGGAACAGTAAACAGTAAACATATGTGCGTGTATTCTATACAGAATGCACAACTCGACCCCTTGTAAACGCTGTCAGCACTTTTGTCAACTGGACTGGACCGGTGAACAGCAACGGAACTGTAGAAGCCAGCTGCTACTCTGGATACAATATTTCCGGAAATTCAACAATCAAATGTCTGCATGATGGCACGTGGTCAACACTGCCAACTTGTGATATTATAAGTAAGGAGATCAAATACATGCTTTTTGTATTTGCGATTGCTTCAGCTGTATAATTTGAATTGATTTAACGTTAACAAATTCACTATACAATAAATAGCGTTGGTTGTTTGGTCTAATGTTTCTCTGTCGCGTTGAAGGTTGGATATGAGGTACTGTCATCACTTGGTGTTAATTTGAGTGAGCTTACAACTCAGGAATCTGTCAATACGTACATGTAGTTTGATCTTCAAAAATGACATCATATTAGTAAAGAGTACGCGTGTACTTGTACGGTCGTATAATACTTGCCGCTAATGTCTTGGTTTAGATATGTATTAAGTATATGGCCTGCATTTCATTACTTTAAATATCGCATTGGAACATATCACAATCTTCAACGTACATATATAATCTCACAGCTTGTTCGAGACGACCAGATCTCAATACGACTAGCAGTTATTCCAACTGGACTGATAATATTGACACTCGGACCGGAAACATAAGTCTGGATGTTGGATGCTACCCCGGATATAATCTTGAAGGAAATTCGACTGTTCGTTGTATACAAAACGAGACCCGGTCGGAACTACCGGTCTGCAGCTTAATTTGTAAGAGAAAATAAAAATAAAATCTTATGAATATAGCGACATTGAATTTAGATTTGTACCCATTTGTCCACTGTACAGAAACTACTAAATATTGTTTATAAATAATTCATTTCATATATATATTTATTATGATATGCACAAGCTATACTTCAAAATATTCTTGATATATTATTGATTTTATTATTTTCACGATGCATGTTTTCGGGAACGTACAATATATATGTAATATTTAATTTCATAATAAAATGTATGTCTCTAAAAATTACATAGTCTGTTGATGTAGAATTTAACAATATTTCCCTACTCGCCATTCTTATTATCCTTTTTTTATCGGTTTTGGTAGCTTCTGAAGACATAATTAGTTTGCATGCATTGTTCGTTGTAGACTGCAAAGATCCAACGTTCACAAACGGAATTGTAAAGCCTGCCCGATCATTTCCTGCGAATGCATCTGTTACATTTGCCTGCGATAGAGGCTTCAAACTAGAAGGGGACAATACATCAAAGTGCAATTATAGTGGATTTTTTGAGCATGTGCCAAGATGTAAACTTATGCGTAAGTTGTCACTGTGTCATTCCCGTTACTGTAACCGAGAATTATCTGTGCATAAGAACTAATTGTCAACAGTATAGTAGTCATCCATGTTGTCCAATTACATAAATGATCATATTTCTCATTATTCATTGATGTCAGATGCTGGTTACGGTGACGTATGTGAAGCGAGTATTCAGTGCGTAACTAAGAATGCTAACTGCAGTGGAGAAAAATGCGTTTGTCCGGAATCACATGACTTTTATTTACAAATCAACGATTCGTGCGTTTCAAGTAAGTGCGAAATACAAGCCATAAATAATAATACATTGATTTGTCACGTGAACTTGGCATAATTAATAATACTTTATGCATGATTTCAGAACACCTTACTAATATTTCATCACGCTGACCAATATCTGTTTTAATATACCACTATCATTGCGAAATTATGTTCATGCGTTCATTTTTTAACCATTTATATACGGTCATATCGCAAACCATAAACCAAACATATAGATCCCTAGTTTATATAACATAGCAAAATCAGATCTCACATCACTGGGTAGTAGACAACAACAAACCCCAAATATGTTGAACATGCCCTCAAAACAAGTTTGCTTTCTTTTGAAGGGGTTGCCAGTGGACCGTGTTGTATACCTTTAGCGTACACAAATCGAAATAGTGTCATTTTTAGCCGGATTTTTCAATTAAAAATCTCGGCATATAGATTAGCGAAAACCGATCGGTTGGGCGAGCGGGCGGTCGGGCGGTTGGGCGGGCGGGCGTTGCGATGTTATTAACAATTTGAGTTAAAGTTTCGTATTCCTGTCATATTTTGAAAAGTTGTTGGTCAACCTTCATGAAACTTTACAGAAATATTCATTGGATAGTCCTCTACCAAACCTGTGAAAGTGGTTCCTCATGACTGCGCAAGATGGCCGCCAGAGCTAAAAATAGAATTATGTTTTAACGCCAATGTCTTCTAAACTTATGGCTTGATTTTCAAATAATTGTACACAAATGTTCGTTTAGTGTTCTCTACCAAACTTATTCAAATGGTTCCGCCTCACTGCACAAAATGGCCACTAGAGCTAAAAATAGAATTTGCTTTAAAGTTTGGTATTTTCCTGTCATATTTTCAAAAGTTCTTGGTCAATCGTCGTGAAACTTTACATAAATGTTCCTTGGATGGTCCTCTACCGAACTTGTGAAAGTGGTTCCGCTTCACTGCACAAGATGGCCGCTAGACCTAAAATTAGAATTATGTCCAAACGCCATTTTCGTCTAAACCTATGGCTAGATTTTCAAATAATTTGAACAAATGTTCGTTTAATGTTTCTCTACCAAACTTATTCAAATGGTTCCGCCTCACTGCACAAAATGGCCACTAGAGCTAAAAATAGAATTTGCGTTAAAGTTTTGTATTCCTGTCATATTTTCTAAAGTTCTGGATCAATCTTGATGAAACTTTACACAAATGTTCATTGGTTCCGCTTCACTGCACAAGATGGCCCAAGAGCTAAAAATAGAAATATGCTTAAACGCCAATTTCTTCTAAACCTATGGCTAGATTTTCAAATAATTTCACACCAATGTCCGTTTAGTGGTCCTCTACCAAACTTATTCAAATGGTTCTGCCTCACTGCACAAGATGGCCACCAGAGCTGAAAACGGAAATATGTCTAAACGCCAGTTTAGAAATATGTCTAAAAGCCATTTTATTCTAAACCTATGGCTAGTTTTTCAAATAATTTCACACAATGTTCGTTTGGTGGTCCTCTTCCAAAATTATTTAACACAATATCTTAAATGTTACATTTTCAATGTCACATTTAACCATGAGTCACCATTTAAGGAACATTTTCATCCATCTTGCAGTTGATCATTATTTTCCAAAAGAAATATAGCATGTCCAGTGGAGAAAAGTTCCTTTGACGGACACTTTCTTAAATGCAAATATGCATCATTGCATAGAAACAAACATATGTCAGTAATTTCATGCCGTCTCTCTAGTCCACACTTTTTTCCCATTTTATTTTGAGACTAAATTTTTGCCAAGTCTCACCAAACTGCATACATTTTTTATCATCGACATGAAATGTTCATGCTTCTTCACCAACATTGACTTGTACATGTACCCCCATCGGCAAAATAAAAAATCCGGCTTTACTGCGCTTTCCACATTTTTCTCTTGTTGTTAAAAATAAACAAAGCGAAACTCCAGTTGCGACAGCAGGAGAGAACTCTTATTAGCAGTCTGAGGTCCTTTATTTATGGCAAGTGACCAATTGCCAAAAACAATACACAGGGCATCACAAAAGCACATAACGAACACAAAACACAAATGAATAAAACTGGGGTCACCGCCTTGGAACGGTCAATGCAAAGCATTTGGGGTTTAAACCGGTTTATGTACGCACCTCACACTTGGCCCAGAAATATTCACAAACATGAAAGTGTAAATAAAAATTAACCTCATAGCATCGCAATTCAAATTAAACAGCAATAAAAGAGAAAGTTATTCAATTTAATTACCATTTAATTACTCAATGGCTAGATGCAAACCAGAGAAGCAGAATTGCAGCTTTCTGAGGCACGATGAAATGAAGCAAAAAACAAGTATCATCTACATCTCGTCTTTTTATAAAAAGCTTTAAAGACAAAGCATCATATAGTTCAATTTTCAGATCATCGTCATGCAATTTCAGGAAGAAGCCGTAATGTTGGGTGTGAAAAGCCAGACTACATAGTTTTGTTGAATATGTTTGTTCTAAACTGAATAAAACCTTAATATATTATTCTACATCTTCCTGGTAACCCAAATTGAAAAAAATAATTTAACTTAATGAACGTGGGTTTTAAAACCAGTGTATAAATCAGACATGCTGTAAAATATTAAATCAAAGGGCACAATATATCTTATTTAATCTAACGCTACGTCACTGAGACAGTAAAAATATTTAAATGTTGACGTAATCTAGAAACGCGCAATGCATACGATGTTAAGAAATAGTGTATTAAATTATTAAGTATACGTTTAGCATTCACTTTAACATAATTACATTTGCGAACAGGTTTCAAAACAATACTGTAAAATGAGGGGTGGAATGTTCCGTTAGATAAGAACCATTTGAAAGAAACATTGTATTTAGAAACTAAGACATTATATTTTCTATAGAATTTAGCAAACGTATTGCGTAGATCATGATAGAAAAAAACCCTTGTTTTAATAATTTCTTAGTCAGTGTAAGGTTACGGCCGTTGAAATCCTTAACTCATGAGCAAGCTCTTGCATATCGAACTAATTGCGATATGTATATACCATAGGAAGGACCTATAGGAATATTACCATCCAAGAAAGGGAAATTTACAATTTCGAAATTAAAACAATCGTGTTTGTCATATAGACTGGTTTTAACTATATTGATAGTAATAGTAAGATGTAAGTCTAGGAATGCAGCATATGTATTCGATAAACACGATTTATTTAAGGAAAGTTCTTTTGGGTAAATGTTTTGGATATTTTGTTCAAAGAAAGGGTTATATATGTTTAATATATCATCAGTATATCTACTAGTTTGATTAAAACATTGAATCAAATTTAATTGTTTGTCTTTTGATAAACCTAGCATAGAATCCCGTTCATAGCAATATAGCAATAGATAAGCGGTGCACAGTTAATACACATTGGCACACCAATAATTTGTTTAAATATTTTTCCATTGAATTCAACAAATAAGTTATCCAGAAGAAAGGTGAGGGCTGAACATAAATCTAAGCAAGTCCAAATACTATATTCATCAAAAATCGGATTAGTAAAGAATGCTGTTTAATTATTTAAAGCCAGGTATGGTCATTTTTCTCTTGCAAATGTTTTTTAAGTTTATTTTTAATAAGACTGTGAGGTAGGGTTGTATACAATGTAGAAAAATCATGTGTGCTCACTCAGGACGCTTTGTAATCTTTGCTTTCAATTTTATTAATAACTTCAGACGAAAAGTTGCCTTGAAAAAGTTTGAACATAAAATATTCGTCATATTATAATTATGTTGTTCGCCGCTTTATCTGCGGGTACCAAAACGAAATTAGATTGAAGATCTTTGAGTAATTTACAAAGTGTATTTTTTTTTATTGAATTTAGATTTATGTGGTAAAGCAATAGGATTATTATTATAAAAGCATATTTTATTAACGACCATAAGCAATACTTTATTCTTCCATTCGTAAAGCGCAGATACATCTGCATTTTCTTTTCTGCACCATTTTTTACAGTATTCGTCTAATGATACTTCAATTTCTTTAATGCATTTGTCAACATTAAGTGAAATTGGAAGTCGAAATTTAAGGCCTCTGCGAAGCAAGTGTCTAAGGTTTTTATTTTAAAAGAAAATTAAGATCACTTGTAATTACATGACCAACAGGGTTGTAAATATATTTAGAATGAACACATTCTCATAATGTTGGACGGTTTTCCAATACATTTTTATCGGTGGTTACAGAATTATAATTTCGGTGGTTACAGAATTATAATTAAAAACAATACTCCTTACTGGTTTACTGTATTTGCAACAAATAAGTGGTGTTTCAGTATTACGGAAATAAGACGGTATTTACTTACGTACATTCTTATCATTGAATATTTTAGGAAGGTCAATTAAATCGATACCTTTATTATAGAAATTAATTTTAATACGATTTCTCTTTTTGTTCTGTTGACTCTCAATGAACGGTTTAAGATAATAGTCAGTGTAGGATTGAATAATATTAGCACATTCATACAATGGGTCAGATTGAAATAAAATACTTTTACATTCATTATCAATATTTCTTAAAGAAGAAACAGAAAGGGAAAATAAAGTACTTAATTGTTTATGTTTTCCAGCATTTTAAAATAAAATGTATCAGTCATTTAAAGATAGTATGCGTCTAAATTTACGTCGCATGTTTCCATTTTTCCTTTTACCATGTAAACTCTTGTTTCTCACACGTTTATTAAAAAAAGAGAAGGCATTGATAGAACTGTCTTTAGAGATATTTCCAACATTAAAAATGTTATCATTTAATCCTAGAGGATAAGCTGTTTGCAAACATTTAATCCATTCAAAATCCGACATACATCTATATTTAACTTGGTATTGACTAGACGTTACATTATCGGAAGTTAGCTGTACAACAGGTTGAATTGAAATATGTGTTATATCATGGCCAGTTTTGTTTTTAATGTTGATAAATGAAATTGTTAAATTTAATAATAAACGGAAATTAAAGAGAATACTATTCAATTTAATTACCATTTAATAACTCAATGGCTAGATGCAAACCAGAGCAGCAGAATTGCAACTTTCTGAGGCACGATGAAATGAAACAAAAAACAAGTATCAACTACATCTCGTCTTTTTATAAAAAGCTTTAAAGACATAGTATCATATAGTTCAATGTTAACTTGCACAAAAACAAGCATTTTAGATAATAAACGGGTTGTGATAAAAATTAGATACGCTATTCTTAAAATTACATGTCAATAAGATTAGTCTGATGAGTCAGCTAGAGAAGTCTTATAAAATATATATGACCAACAACTGAAAATCTACTATTATGGCTACATCATATACAAACAAATAAACTGTTGTTCTCTAACTTCTAAACAGTATGGAATACTGTATCATTTGACTGTTATTTACTTGTAATTAGACCGGCGTTTCATGATTGTTAGCCTATTAGATCCGTCAACCCAAATGTTTTCGAAAATGCAAGAAATACAATTAAAATTGAAATACAAGATAATACTGAAAAAACACTTTATTGCCAATAACCGTGTTACCTTGTAAACATATTTCTTTTTATTTGAACACATGTCAATAGGCATTTCTGACGGGGTAAACATAACCCAAAATGTATATTGCTTTTGAGTAATACTACCAAACAAGAAATGTTCCCACTATTCATAGCTTTAGTAACATTAACGCAGTAAGATGCGATCATTAGTGATTGTGACCAGTTTAAATTTATAGTATATTTACCAATAGGAACACATCTGCATAAAAGATTCAGACAACACAAGGAATTAAAACCAAACATTAAAATGCAAGCTTGAAATTAATATGATTAGCAACAAAAATGGACTCAAGTTTGAAATAGCTTGAATTAATAAAAATAAATAAAAAGAAAAATGAATGAAACTAGTGTTGAACAAACATTAATGACAATACTTAATTGTTTCGCATTCATTTATTTCATTTTTTACAAACAACCAATTGGATACACTTAACAAACGAGCATTTTAGCGGAATCCTGATTTCGCCAGTTAAATTGCGCCCTGTACAAGACCAGGCCCTATTACTACGAACATTTTTAGGCTTAATCATAGTCTGAATATTAAATGTTAAACCAATGGAAACTAAAACTTAAATGGAACAAGCTTTCACATTGGTTAATATTTTAATTTTAAATTGCGGTTTAATTTGCAATTCATATTTTTTGTAGTCGTGGAGCCAGAAATATGGTCATATATCTGAACACTAACGGTCAAACATGACTGTTCACGTAACAGACTTATATGTGTTCATAGTATTGTATCATCATTTAAACACATTATCACATGACAAAATGACAAATACGGCCTTTTCAAAGCTATAAGTCGGAATAATTATGATTAATCAGTGCAGCTATATGTGTATGTGGCAAAATCCACACGTCGATGTTGACAATAAATTTGGAAGAATTGAATACACAATAATAAACATTATCGAGCTCGTGTTTTAAGACTGTTGGCGAAAGCCAACATGATTTAGTATTTGTATTCAGAAATCGGTCTTGAGAGAACTACTTCTTTACTCTGCAGGCTACGAGTCAGTAAATCGATAAATTACTGCGCTTCGCTCTCTGAGCAGTGAGGCTTCCTGTTATCGACGCTACTTTCTATTTATAAACATATGACAATAAATAGATTCGACTTTAACACTTATAACAATAATAATTATCCAGTTAGTCCACATCTGCAAGTGAATTCATGTTATGTCTGTTTACAAAGGTATGATAGCGTATCTGTTTGTGCTGTTTACTGGTTAACTGCATACGTGTATTTTACATCATATTGTGTAAGTTTAACAACAGTGTATTGACTCAGCACAGTTTAGCGGAGCAATGGTAAGCACTCGATTGACGATGGCTATTGTTTTTGAAGTATGCATACAATTTGCGGAAAAGCATAGTACTTCTAAAGACAGTTTTGAACGTATTTATTAGTTTAACAACAGTGTATTGACTCAGCACAGTATAGCGTTTTAAAGTAATTTATTAATTAAACTTATTTTAACTAAATCGGTATTTACCGAGCATACAGTTTGTGATAAAAGGCAATGAAAATTGAATCGAACTTATACGGTTCATCGACTATTTTTATCCGTTGTAGATTGACTTGTATGCATATAACTCTGTTTGCTTTTTTTAAATAGTTTGCACAAAACATATTTGCCTCCCACGAATTACAGAAGAATGATGATAATGTCGAAGATAAATAGCATTGAATTAGACGTGCGCTATATAAGTGTCAATTTCCAAAGGACAATGGTAACCCGAATCCCCATCTTCAATTAGGTCAAATACAAGCTTATACGTACCAATTTATCTAAGTAGTTTGTATAGTTATGAGTTTCGATATTTGTTATGCAGAAATAATATAACAGTTAGGTGATTTACTTCAATAAATGTTCCTTATGATAAAATTGCTCTCATAATTCATTTGCTTTTCAAGTTAATTTTCTCGCCAGCAATCTTTCTTTGCTGTCTGCGTTTTGATTAGGAATACGGAGCCAGTACATGTAGTTCCCAAAACGCTGATAGACTGGCAGCTAGAAAATAAATAAACCACTCTTAAGGGAAATAGAGTGCAAAACATTTCTAACAGAAAGGACACATGTGTTTGAATGAAATTAAATTTTAACAATGCCATTTTCCACAAGACAAATCGAACTACTCATTGTTATACTTCCTACTTTCAATATCTAGACAGATGTATAGTTTGTATGCAAACTACTCAATGCAAACGCGATGATTGTTTAACAGTCAACGTGTCGACTACTCCTAATAGCCGATGTAGCGTTTAAATTTGAGGGTATGGATTGTTAGTTCTTCGTAGCCTGCAAAGTAAAAAGTAGGTCACGTGATTAAAACACTTGAAATCGCCCTACTAAATCGAAATTCGAAATAAATAACTAAAGACCGTTTGCTTTCACGAACAGTCTAATACCGGTAATGGTATAATTTGTCCCGCAAACTAAACATATATTTTATTAATATTTATTGGAAAGCACTTAAGGATGGGATGTTTTATTTTATGACTAATTATTTGCTAAAACGAAGGCCTTATTTATAGCGAATTTTAACCTTAAATCTAGTTTCACTTGGTTTGGTTCTTTGTAAACATTAGAATCTGTGTTTCTATATCGGATACTAATTTCATGTTTTTTAAAGTGTGTATGTACGATCATTCATATCAAGTTTTTTTTTCAAAATATGCAGATGAAAGTGAGAATAAAACTTGGAAAGAAAAACAACCGAAAAACAAACCACATGACGAATGAAACACTTCAATATGAAATAAATAAACACAATACACTGAAAAGGAAAGTAGGAACACGCTGACTGAACATTGGTCTCGCATATAGCTGTGCACATGCTTGCGATTCTTGTGAAATTTTTTGGCTGTAATAACGTTTTGTACATAATCATAATGGAACATAATGAAAAAATAAATAAATAAATAAATAAATAAAAAATATATATATGCACTTTTATAAGTGTATTGTGTTAAATTATGACTGTCATTTCATCCTGTTTTTGACAGAAAAATGCCGAAAACGTACATGTAAACTGCATATTTTTTCTCGAAAACAAGCACGGTGACCCCCTGTTTCTTTTTTTGCAGTTTTTTAAGAATACATAATGTAATAAATATCGAAAATTCAGGAATTTTCACGGAACATATTTTTTTCTATTGTCAAAACCAAACTTTTATACGATTACAAAATGTCGATTATTTTTCTTTAAAACAGGATGAAAACGCATTTTTGGCAAATACTATAATATTTTTTCACTATGTAACGGATTGCTTTCTTACAATTACGCATTTCAACCACTAAGATGTCGCTATTTTTTACCAATCAATGGTCAATACTAGTTTTGGTAAAACAAAACAACATGAAATTTCCTAAAACGCATTCACGGGTATGTCATTTACATGCATTTTCCAAAAAGTCTAATCCAGTGACCCCCATTTTTTATGGTTTGATTGTATTAGGCATTGAAAGATTTGCAAAATGTTTAAAAATGAACAAATTTCATTGAAGGGACAAAACTGTAGAAATCGTGTTTAAGTAAACCTTCTGTACAATAGAGCAAGATTCCTGAGAAAATATGCATTTACTGTATTTTGTTATAATAATTGTCATGAAATGTTGTGTAATTTTATCCCGCGTTCATTTCCTACATATTACACACGTTGAACACATGCACGATAACGTCCATGATAGACACGAGATCTTTCTTACGGAGCATTCCGGAAAAATTCAGTATATTATTATTTAAATATCGAAATCACTTTTTCGTTGATAAGTGTCATTCTAAACAACTGCCTGTTCAATAATATATACATCTACTTGTTCCAGGACTTACACTCGGCAATAACTTCACATGGACATTCCTTCAAGAAAAAAATGACACTGTAGGTATAATCGGTATTCAAACACCAGACACTACAGACGCAGATGCCTTCTACGTGGAACTTCAAACAAATGAAACAGTTATTGAAAGTGCATATTTCAACATATCAGCGAGTGGTAATGCGACTATAGCCTTTCGAAATTTGACACAAGGATTACGTTACATACTACACGTGTACCTCTCAAATGGAGGAGTTCCTAGTTTCGAATACAACGTCATCAATGTGGCTACACGTAAGCATTTTTCATTGTATGATTATCATCATGAAAAAGTTATACCTAGGAAGGCCATGTATCTTACTAGTTCAATCATGCATGACATGAGGCTGACAATGTGCTTTGTGTTTTTGCCAAAATGAAACGACGTACTTTTCATAACGAAGGAAGCTCGTACATTTTCATAAACAAGTGTACCATTCAAAATGACTGTTCCCGTATCCCTAATTATTACAGAAAAGGGTATTTGCATTCATATGCGTTCTTTTGTAACGCCCGTATGTATGATACTTTATTTACATGACGAAGGGTAAACGGTGATGGAACAAAGATCATCTATTGTATATCACTATTTATTATGATGCCACTTGATTGTGTCGTTGTTAGCTATCTACAGTATGATGAAAACAGCCTTTTCACCCACGAATATATTATTCTCATACAAAATATACACTAGCAGATGCATAAATGCATTCTTTAAATTCAAAATATATATGGTACTGGCAGGGTTATGTTTCATAACCCACATTTTAAAACATATTTTGCAATTTTCTTGCATATGAATACGAGCTAGTTTATTGTAATATAACAGCCATATGATGCAATATGTAGCTGTCAATGAATTAGAACTATTCCAGACAGTGGACGGTCACGAATTAGTACTTGATAAATCTTAATGAGCTGCCTTCATTACTGAAAATCCAAAGTTAAATTTAAACAACAATGTCTTATTTTAGCATACTATACAATATTTACTACCTAGTTTTCTCGAGAACGTAGTTATTGCTAAACTTATGCTCCTTACGTTCTTTCTTAACTTTAGTGCCCAACTGCGCTAACAACTTGACACTTCAAACTGTGTCAACTCAAGAATTCACGTTTTCCCAAACGGAGGTTTCGGATAGTTTTGAATATTATGTAGTTGAAATGCCTGGTGTAGATTCGTTTACCATAAACAACAAATTGTGCAACAAATCGAGTATCTGTGCATTCCCTAAATCTGTCGTGAGCTTGAAAGTCAATGGACTTACATCCGGATTTCAATATAGTGTTTTAATTAAAACTGCGATCGCCAAAGAAGAAAACAATGGTTATGCGCTGAGCAGTGCTGTTTGTCAGACTTTCAACAATTACACAGGTAATTATTGCATTTAATTTTTTATATAATAAATTGTATTAGTCAAAACAAATAAATCATGTTTCATATTTTTTGAATATTTACTGAACAGCCTTATTTTCAGCTAAGCACACAATCTAAGGTAAAATATAATTGTTAACCATTTGTTGCAATACTTATTTTACTTAGAAAATTAACTATGCAATATGTGTTAGATTTCAAATAGGATTTATTGTCATTCTGTTCCAGTACCTGAACTTCCGCAGGGTATTGACATTCCAACTGCAAACACTAGTACTGATAGTTTTGTGGTGCTGTTTGCAAAAGAAACATCGAATAACTTCGTTGAATGGAGAGTGGACGTTTACAATGACAGTTCTGCAGTTACTACTAAAAAGATGCAATTTAAAAATTATTCAAATATAATGACCATAAACGACAACATAAAACCTGCTACAAAATATATTGTGTCTGTGATCGCGGTTGTCCCAGACCAGATAAGTTCATCTCAGAACTTCACTATTTATACAAGTAAGATGAATGCAATAAATGTATAATACAATGAACAATTAATGGAGTGTTGAATGTACACTATTTGATATATAGATGATATTTGTTTGTTTTCAGTGTGATAAAGCGTTATATCATCACCGTAAAGGGAGACAATTAATAATTTCACGAGCGCTTCATTACATTGTATTATATTATTGCGGGAATCATAACGTCATGACGTCAAAATAATGATGTCATTTCACAGTTTTGAGTCCGACATCGTTGACGGTCCGTTTCATTTAGTGCATTAAATCGGTAACAAAATCAAAAAGTGATATATAAGGATATGTCTCGCTGATATTTTTCTATATCTCACTACTAAGCATAAAATAAAATTATTGCTCTACACCGAAACGTTTCCGTAATTATGACGAACAAGTATTTAATGCGATAATCTTGTGATAGTTAAATAGATTAATAATATAATACCAGAAAAACAGTAATAATCATTCGATAATAAATACATTGTTTGTAATATAATATAATATAATATAATATAATATAATATAATATAATATAATATAATATAATATAATATAATATAATATAATATAATATAATATAATATAATATAATATAATATAATATAATATAATAACGATTACAATGTCGGTTGTCTTCTCTTGCAGGACCCATTGACTCTGCTCCAGCAGAACTCGGACATGTGACAACGAATAATATTACACTATTGTTTAAAAATAAGTCATCGCTTGAAAGATACACACACATAATTGTTCTTGTGAACAATTCAAATGTCCAATTCAGTGGCGTGTGCGCTAATGTATCAATGAACTGTACCTTCGATAGACCGACAAACAATACAGTAATTCAACTATCAGGTCTGTTCCCCGGAAATTTATATCATATAAGAGTATTTACTTCCTTTGGCAGTATGGAAAACAGAGTTCCACAAGCTATTCAATCATATACGGGTAGGTATCTTAAATCTATGTATATTGTATCTTGTTAGTCGTATGAATTGTTGTTTCATTTATTATACTGCTAAACAATATACATGTTTTCCAGTAATTTTGGTAGGAATATATATATTTAATATACTCGTATATTGTATTCATTAATAAATTAAACGTTAGCATCTCAATATATGCGTAAGGCGTTATTTTTCATTCAGCTTATTGTAAATATTTTTAAACATTCTGTTCAAAATCTATGGTTCAATAAAAAAACAACAACATTTGCTTACTAGATATCTGAGTTATTTGCCGTTTGCATTTATATTATACATTGGCAATCTTTATATCAGTACCAAACAGTATACAACGGGCAAGCGTGAAAATAAACGACCTAACACAAAGCTCAATAAAGGTTAATTGGACTCGAGTCGATGGGCATGTCAGTCGGTACAATGCCACGTTTCGATGCCAAAGTCCAAACGTTGACTCATCAATGGACCCTGTACATCAAACGACGGTGTATAAAGAAGAGGCATCGGTGGACGGTCTAGACCCGGGATCATTTTGTAACGTTTCTGTTCAAACGTTTTTGGATAATGATAACCATGGAATTCTATACGGGGATGTGGTGCTAACACAATTAAATGAAAGCACACATGAAATCGGTAAATTGAAAAATACTTAGAATGGCTTGTAAAGGAACATTCCTTACTTGATAATATGACTTAACATTATTTATATTAATACTCTTTTACACTTTTTATTATTTTTAGTTTTTATTTTTATATTTACACATATCTTTGTTTATATGAATTATGTTGAAATTACATTTGTGTTAATATTTAACATTAATTTACATACTATCATACATTTAAGTATGATATCAGGATACATATTATTTTAATTTATTAATATTGTACGAGTATATGTATATGTATGTTTATACGTTCTTCATTTAGCTCCCGGTGAAGTTCAACGTCAGAACATTACAAATTTAACGTCACGTTCAGCTGTTGTTTACTGGTCTGCGCCCAACAAAAGAAATGGAGTTATTCGACATTATATCGTCAGGATTTATGCGTCAAACACGACTTGTATACACTGCTTGTTGTGGAATTGCACCGACTGCGGCCTCATGGATTCCCCATTCAGCGCTGGTATTTTAAAAGTAAATAGATTGTTCGTGACCTTCTTATTTAATACATTTATTTTGAGTCGATCGTTTCGAACACCTGAGGCTTATTGGGACATTTCAAGTCCCTTACCTAGATAAATCAAGTATTTGGTGTCTTTTGAGAGAGACCATCCCCGAGTAAAGATCGAACTCACAATCGTCAGATAGCAAGGCGGAAACTGTTTTCATAACACCACTGCGATTATAATGATTTAAGGTGGAAACGTCTTAATGACTTCGGAAATACTCGCGAAATATCGGTAAACTTCAGCCCATTCGCCATTAACCGTAAATCTAATCGATCTAATCCGAAACAGAAATTATTGTCGCGAAATAAACATTAAGTTTTGAATGTTGAGTTATTTTCAATTAAATGTTTTAAAATAAATGCTTATTTGTGTTTAAAGATGAAAGTAAAAATATAGTTTGAACAAAATGAAGGTACTTTGGCATGGGGAATACCTTCAAATGACGTCATTGTTGATAATTTCTGTTTACATTTAATCATGACATTTCGATATGTCTGGTGTATTTTATCATACTAACGTTAAAATAGTTACAAATAAACGTCCAAGGATTATTAATATTATTGAAAATAATTAATCGTATATAAAAACATATCTGCAAGAAGGAGATACGTGCTTCTTGCTGTGAAATAATATTCATTCACATCAAAAACTTGGAAAAATAGTCAGTCGAGATAGGTGGAGAGCGGGACGTCGGGTGATCGAGTTTGGTGTTTTGTAGGATAATTTAAAATGCTCATCATTGTGTAAACTTGGACCTGTTCCACTGAGAAATTTCGACGAGATCTAGTGTTGTAAAAAAATATCTGAAAGTTATGTATCGGCGAAATGATGAGAATGGTCTAAGAGACACCTTCTTATCCAAAAACAGTGGCATTTTACCAATAGTCAAAAGCTCCAAGAAGAGTCTTGATGAAGTTATCACAAAGATTTGCCAGTTTTTTGAAACTCTTGTTAACCCTATGTAATGAAAATGTCAATTGAATTTTTTGAAACACACACTTATAAAAATGTATATTATTTTTCTGAATTTGGTAACCATGGATATGTGAACCTCAGCTAGTTACATTTTTATTTAAAATGTTAACACAACACACTATTTCTTTAACATTAATGCAAAATGAATTCAATTAATATCGATACTGTTATTCGATTATAATTAGAAGAGAAAACAAATGTTTTAAAATGGAAGGAAAATATTTGCTTTTTACTTATTTTTCATAATTTTTTTTTTTTATAACATAGGGTTGCTTCACTTCAAATGTTATACCTTGAGATTTTTGTGATGAACCTATGTCAATTTATACCTTTTTCCTCTCATATAAGGTTATATTATATTTTGGTATTACTGATTTTGACATACTTTGAAATAAAAGTAAATAAAAAATACAGAAATTGGTGTTTGGCGGTTGAAGTAGAAAAATGAGGGGTTATAACAAAAATCACACTTTTGTCCAAACGTGAAGTTAGATTCTGTTTATATTTCACAGTTTAGTCACATAATACTTTTAATGATCAATGATAATAATAAAGTCAAGGTCTGAAAAAAGTCCCATTATGGGCTTTCTACCTTAAGATACTTGAACTCATGAAAGTAACATTCTTCTCTATCCTTCTTTTAAAGGCGCACTGATTATGGATTTTATTTAATTATTTTTGCAGGACTAAGTTAGGAATGCATCATCACTGTGTAGAACAGAATATAAATTCATTTGCTGCAATAAACAAATCAATATAAGTTTCAGCATTTCGTAATTCGTGTTAACTGTTTTATGACAACTATATCTTGTTGTTACCAAACGTAAATAACAATAATAATAATTACCCTTTTATACATGTAGTTTACAATTACTGTTTGACGCTATTTGTATTCCAGACATGTCCAGTTTTGGAAACACAAACATTTTCTGCAACGAAGCAGATGTTTTCTTGGAACCTAACAAACTTGCATCCATTTAGGAATTATACAGCCAATATAGCTGCCTATACATTGGCTATAGGTTCCGAAATTGGTGTAGAAATAGCTACGCTTGAAGACAGTAAGCACCTATTTTATTTTGAAATACGACATCAACACTTTTGGAAATTCTAATGCGAAATTTAGAAAACAAATGCATAATACTTTCGCTGAAAAGAGAACTCGCGAGTATAAAGACGCAATTTAAATAAAACTTGATAATTTAATTATACTGATAATTGCATGTACTGTTGACTTGTAAAACATTGATTTTAATATAATAATATTAAATGTGATCCTAGTCATACAAGTACATGAACACATTTATTAATTTGATAATACTGTGCATATTGTCGTCGCTGTACCTGTATTTTGACGTATTAGTTTCACCAACGACTATTCTCTGTTTTATATTATGTTCATATATATTGGTTTTGACTATAGCGTAACTATAGAAAAAAATCCCACAATAAAACATCAAAACAACACACAAACATACAAAACTAATAAATAGACATACAACAAAATATATTGTTTAAAATTGTTATTCAGTTCCCGGTAAACCTGTGAATTTGCATCATATGGGGACATTTGCGGAATCCATCAAACTGAATTGGATGCCACCAAATGAGCAGAATGGAGTGGTAAAGAACTACACGGTGACGTACACTTTCAATACACGTATGTGCCGCGAACAAGGCGCTATCGATAAAACCGAAATAATTGCGAATACAAACGAGACCGTGTTAAAACAAAATATTTTTCCATATTGGAAGTATAACATAACAGTCAAAGCAACAAACAAAATAGGCACAGGGGAAAATACTGATGTTCTTGAAGTTCAAACAAACGCATCAAGTAAGTTTCAATGAATGTTTCTGACCAATAAAAACGTCTTGCGAAATTGTTTTAAAAGTTGTATTAATCGTATAGTCGTAGAAATAATAAACCTAAAGCAAACTTGTTATTTTAATTGTAAAAACCGTGTTTTTATATAGATCCAGATGTTATAAATACTGCAAACAGCAGTTCCGTCCATGCACGTAACGCAACAATTAGTTGGTTGGATCCATGTTTCTCCAACGGAATACTGAAACGTTTTTATGTGGAATTGTCGAACTCTTCAAGTGAATATTTAACGAATGATACCTGGGTGTCTACATTCGAAACGAACGCTACCACACACGAACTACTCCTGCAGGATCTTTTATCCTTTAGAAATTATTCAGTTCGAATGAAAGCGGCAAACGATGCTGGCAATGGAACATATAACATCTCCCACCAGTTTCAAACAAACATTGACGGTAATTATTATATATTCCTTTATGTCAAGACATATAAATGCTAAACAAATACTGGCGCTTTAAAATAACATTTTGCTTTTGAGGAAATTCTAGATTTACAAAATCAAAATATAACTGTCAAATATGTATATGTAATGCATATTACTCATAACTTTTTATGATCACTTTCTATGCTGTATTTATACTTTTTTCAGTCCCGATTGCACCACTTGGTTTACGGCAAGGTGAATCTAATTCCTCCTTCGTCAGGATAGAGTGGAATAGAACAATGCATTACACTGGACCAACAAAATATATCATAAATATCACTGACGTTATTGACAACAAACAATTGAATAGTTTTGACACACACACAGGGTTGTGGATCGGTGAGCAAGCTTAATATAAGGCATTTGATCTTCATTGCTTGTTTTGAATATCGGACATGAACAAGCAAAACATAGTCATTCAGATGTGTACAATGTATATGTTCTTATCACATACATTGATATTTACAATAGTTTGAATGTAAGAAAATTGATTACATACTTCCTATATGTCGTTTGAATATTAAGATTGGTTAGTGTAGATAAAATGAAATTAATTTTGCATATTTAAAATTAAGCTTTCAGCGTATCTGAACAAAACGTGTTTCTCTTATTTGTATTTGCAATTAAATGTTTGTGTAATTACGGCAGTTATATACATTTCTATATATTCTGTAATAGGTCAATTAGCAACACTTGCCGAACTCGCTAATCTTGATGCCTATTGGAATTATTCAATTACTGTAACTGCGGAGACCTCGTATGGCGAGCAGGGACCTTTACGAAGTATACCGTCTTCAGTTATCGTTCAAACAGCAGAAAGTGGTATGTTTCAACTACTACTACTACTACTACTACTACTACTACTACTACTACTACTACTACTACTACTACTACTACTACTACTACTACTACTCTACTACTACTACTACTACTACTACTACTACTACTACTACTACTACTACTACTACTACTGCTAATACTACTACTACTGCTACTACTACTACTACTACTACTACTACTACTACTACTACTACTACTACTACTGCTACTACTACTACTACTACTACTACTACTACTACTCTACTACTACTACTACTACTACTACTACTACTACTACTACTACTACTAATACTACTACTACTTCTACTACTACTACTACTACTACTACTACTACTACTACTACTACTACTACTACTACTACTACTACTAGTACTACTACTACTACTACTACTACTACTACTACTACTACTAATACTACTACTAGTACTAGTACTAGTACTACTGATGATGATGATGATGATGATGATAAAGAGAAGAAAAAGAAGAAGAAAGCAAGAAGATGAAGCAGCACAAAAAATAGCCATCGAAACTAATAAACAAAAACATCAGTTGCCAATAGTATATCCCTTTTATTGTTAAGTAGACAATGCAGTACGGTGGTAAATCATAACTAAATCGGGATTGTGGTTCCATAATATTTTAGTCCCCGAAGAAGTACAAAATCTTACCGCTGTAGCAGAAGAAGACGTGAAGAAACCACCAATGCTTTACGTTCATTGGATGCCTCCAAAGAAAAGAGATCTTAACGGCATATTGATTCGATACGAAATATACTGTTCAAACAGAAACCAAAAAGTAAGTATACTTTAGCAACGAAATTTAAAAATTAACACATTATTTTAACGGGGAACTAAGTTATTACATATCAACTTGTGGTTCAGTGTTGCCCATCGAATGAAAGCCATTCGTTAGGCTTGTATATACCGATATTTAAAACAAGATGTTCATAAACACGGATTACCCCACAACACTTCTTTGGTCACAAAGGGCCTGTTGCCATCACTGAACGTCATACAATATTAGTTTTTTAGTATTTGCATATTGAAAAGTAAATATAAATAAATTTACAAACTGCAAATTCCTTTTTTTTAATTCATCTACATGTCAACGTTGTGCAGCTGTGAAAGTGCGAGCAAATTCCGCCAAGCAGGTAAACATTTTATATGCATACTTCTGAGAGGGGAAATGACAAAGGGCAAGACAAAGGCCATACTTTTCCCCAAATCGGTAGCAGTCAAAATTTCTTCCTTTGTGATGATCTACACATTAATGTTGTTCAGCTGTGGATGTGTAGGGCAAAGTCAGGACTTGCTCCCACAAAACAATCATCTTGATATATACTTTATTACAATAATTCCACGAAATTGGTTGCAGCTAACATTCTTTTCTTTACGTTTATCTTAGCATTATGGTTGTTCATCTGTCAAATTTTGAGCAAAATCCACCGACATGTTAAAGAGGAGATGCCTCCACAAATATATTATATAGTGGAAAAAATGACAAAGGGCCACAATTCGGCTAAAATTGGTCAATGCCAGAAATCCGACCAGTATGATCACCTGTACATTAAGGTTCTTCAAATGTGAAATGTTGAGCAAAATTCGCTGAGCGGTTAAAGAGAAGTTGATTCCACTTTCCGGACGTACGGATTTCAGATACGCGTATATTTTCAAGTGGAAAAAATGACAAAGGGCCATATTTATGCGTCTTGGGTCACAGCCAGAATTCGTTCACCTATACATTCTGGTTCTTCAGCCGTAAAAATTTGAACGAAATATGCCAAGCAGATAAAGAAGAGCTGAGTCCATACAATTTCGGAAAGTATATATATTTTAGCCATAATTTAAAATGTAAAGAAAAGAAAACATGGAAAAAAAGGATTTTAACGCTTTTGGCGTAGACTGCCAAATTCTGCCAAAATAGGTTTTAGCCAAACTTTCTTCGTTTAAGATCACCCACAGGTTACGGTTCTTCAGGTGTGAAAGTTTGAGCGCAATTCGCCCAGCAGTTAAAGAGGAATTCAGTCCACACACTATTAGACGTACATACGGGCGTACGGACGGAAAACTGCAATGCTTACTGCCTCTCACTATAAGGGGGCATAACAAACTACGCTAATTTAGGCATAAAATGAAAGTATTTGAACATTATTGCACTGAATAAACATATTAAATTTGTTACTTTTTTCCGTCGACTTGATACCATAGAGGTTTAGCAATATTAAATACGGTTCTAATCCCGGCGTATCTGTAAAGTTTCATGTACTATAAACATATCTAAATTAAAAAACCATGTGATATTATCAACCCATTTTATTTTGCTTCCAGTTTAACGTAAGCGCTTCTACTACTAACCAGACAATCCCGCTGTATATAGACAACAAATCCAACGTCACGGTTGAGGTACTCCTGTCTTGTGTAAAAGATGTGCTTGTAACGCATGTCAATTGCTAAAGTTTGTAATTAAATCACACATGTTTACTTCTAAATGTGTTTTCTTGTTTATATTTCTTGCTAAAGCTTGTTATTAATCACACATTTATACTTATGTGTTTTTATTTATTTGTATAACAATGTTTGTTCAATATGTGTAATTCCTTTCATTGCGTGCTTATAAGATATATTCTTTTAAAGGTTCGCGCAGCAACGAGTGTTGGATCCGGAAAGCCGGCCGAGGTTCAGGCTTCCGTTAAACCTGGAGGTACAATACAACACGACCTGTCTTTTTTAAATAAAATATATAGACATATCTTGAAAATATCTTATACAATGAAAATATATGCTGACTCTTACTATAAATTGTGACTATTCACTTGTTTTTTACTTTTGCCAGCTCCTGAAGTACCCCCCGAAACCGCATCAAACCCTCTGACAAAAGAGGCAGATATACCAGTCACCGATGATAAAAAGATGATAGCCATACAACTGTCCAAGTCGTTTCTGTGTAATAATAAAAGTGGTAGACCTGTTCAGTGGGGAGTAATAGTTTCACAGGAAAGCAAAGCAACCGGTAGGTGATTCATTATGACTTCAAGTTATTGTATACATTCGCCTGAAACACCACTCTCGCTGTTTCTGTCTTGGCTAAGACCGAACCTTGTGTTTTTCTAGATACATCTTATGTTGGGCGATTCGATGAGTATCAAACCAGAAAAGATGCCCTGTACAAGAAGTGGTCCGAAGTTAAGGACATGGATGAAATTCCTCCGTATTTGGCAACTGGTCCTGAATGGAGCCCTTCGTGTCCGACGGGTACATATACGTTTGTTTAATGATATGATGCCAAGTTTCTTTTGCAACAAAAACATATAGAACTGCTGTGTAACCTTTCCCGTTCAAATGCACAGTAAACAGGGTATCTGTTATATAATAAATATTATTGGCATAATTGCTAGGTGGCAACAAACGCCGGCGAAGGGCTGCTGTGGAAGAAATCGAACCATTGAATTTCATCATTGGCAATGAAGATTGTTCAAATAACAAAGAGTACTGCAATGGGCCTCTGAAACCGGGAAGATCATACAGGTGTGTATGTTTTGACGGACCATCAAAGTAATCAAATGAATGATTCGATGTTTCGATATTTAAGAGTGTTTCAATTCTAAACTGGTATTTACAACCCCCATTTTAAGCCCTTTCTACGCATGTAAGCTTAGATTATAAACATAATGAAACAACTGATTCGATCTGTGTTTCAATATTTGTATGTTGGTTGTGACGCAGTCCTTCTACAAAGTCGTATCTGCCTTTGCATTCGTAGATATATTGTATAAATAAGCACTCGATAAGATATATTGTATTATTACGCACTCGATAACATATATATAAAAAAAATGAACCGGCTAGCTCAGTTGGTAGAGCGCTGGACTGTCAATCGGGGGATCATGAGTTCGAGCCATAACTTGTGTGGGAATTGGTCATGCAATGATTTCTACGGCCATTCTCCCCCTACAACTGATTGAAGTAGGGCAGTTGTCAGTTACTGGCATAGGTATGTGCACTAAGTACAGGTAAACCGCTTAGATCGGCTAAGCTTGCCCGAGAAAAGTGTGAGTAGGTTAACTGACCGCCGTGATATGACTGAAATACTGTTAAAAACGGCGAAAAATCCAAACAAACAAACACACAAACAAATACATAAAAATCATTTGAAAACAGGTTATATAATATTTAACATTAAGATGTGTTTCATGACCAGGGTGAAGTCCTTTGCCTGCACTACATCCGGATGCACAGAGACATTGTATTCACAACCTATCAGGACTGGTACGTGACATCATTTATTGAATCTGAAACGTTTGAAGAACCGTTTTGTCAAACGTATACTTTCGCATCACGAACACATATAAGTATCTTTCATTAGGTGTAAATGTGCAAAAGTTCTTACAAATTTTAATTGAAACGTAAATGACTCACTTGTTCGAGATAGAATGATGCTACATGATTTATACATATATAGGACGTGTTGCAAATCTACAATCAGAATCTACTAGCTATTTGAGATACAATTGGTTTTCAGCCCCGGACCCAACGGCAGCTATTATTGGCGGAGTTGTCGCAGCTGTTGTTGTCATCGCTATTGCTGCAGTTGTTCTGTACACAAAGAGGACGAAGAAACTGTGAGAATCATTGTAGTGGCATGCATAAAATACACAATAATGTAACTTTGTAGTTTGAAATTATGCAAATACATACCTTTCGTGACTAGTTCAGTATGTCCATTTCCAAACCCAAAGGTTGCAAATGCTGAAGAAAACAAAATCTATGAATTGTCTGCATCTCCGTTATTCTTCTAAAGTCACAGCTCGTACGCGTTATCGAATAGAAGGTTATTTGTTAATGTATGTCTTTAAATGTTAAAATTATTGTTTGTTATTAGTCTATTGTTCATGATTTCGTTCTCAGATGTTTCGCCGGAAAGGAGGTTGAAAATGGCCCCAGAAGAGGAGATATTGAAATACAGAATATAGACACTGGTTTAGATTATGTTTTCAGGCAAGTAGTTTTGTATAAAAGATGTATGTATTTAATCGGAGTGAAATATTCTGCAACATTTAGGTCAACACACTTACCTAAGGGTTTGTAAAATGACACAATCATAATTATTTTAATTATTGTGAAAAAAATCTCATACAACAATGTTAATTAAAAAAAATTCAGTCTATACGTTTCAAAACAAAGGCAACCTCATAAAATCAAATACCTGAACAAAAAGTCTAAATTATTTACTGTCGTAACGATTCTTACTTACACAAATATGTTGCCTATTTAAAGGATATACGTTTTAATAATCATCAATTTTTTACAATTATTAATATTTCTGCTCATAAACAGACCTTGCCCAGTTAAATTATCAGAGTTCCCCGCTCACGTGGAAAACATGCACAAGGATAGCAATCTTTTGTTCTCGGATGCTTATAAGGTAAATTTTTTATTTCAGTTTTAAGCATTAATCTCAGTTCTCAATAAAAGCTTGTTTTGTACGTTTTGTTTCATTAATGTGCACTTCCTATCACGTATTACTACAGGATTCGTTATGTATATGTGACTGTTTGTATACAATGCTTGCCGCAATATTGAAAATACTGAAACGATAACGATAGTTTGTTACATAAAGCAAAATAAGCCTTATCTTTAGACAAAACAGTCATAAAATAAAATGTCATATAATGAATTTGCAGTTTCAATTTGTCCTAAATTTTAGCGTGCAAGTTTTAGTTTAGCTAAATAATAAAAAAAAAAAAAAAACATAACGTTAAGAATGTATTGTTTATAAAAATAATTACATTGGTCGTGTTAGTTAACATAAAGAAACATGTGTTGTTGTTTTTTTTCAGTCATAACCGTGAAACTGATACTGTGTGTTATATTGCATTGTGTTATAGTAATAACGTATTTTTAAATGTAGATGTTAAAAGAAAAGAGTCCCTCCTATCCAGCTACGGCCGCCGATTCCGAGCACTGCAGGCCAAAGAACCGTTACACAAACATCTTGCCGTGTTAGTGTTTCATAGCCTTTTCAGGGTTTTCTAATTGGATTATATGTCACGACCAAATCTTTTCCACTAGTTTATTTTGTTAAAAGTGTATTGTGAAATGGCTTTTCATTTTGATATTAATTCAAATTTATCAACCATTCCGTTATTTTAATTCTTCGGCAAGCGATTCAATGGAATTTGCTATAAGTCAAATAATCCGATAAAACATTAAACTGATAACGAAACGTCTAAGATTAATCGGACTTTTAGATCATCACATAATAACTGTTTTCTAGAAAAGAATATGAACAACATCCTTGTGAAGACTGTCTTATAATAAATTTTAATAAAAATGCTGATCTCGGGTATTCATTTTCCTGATCACCTATTTTCAGATGATCGGTCAAGAGTAAAACTTCGTCCACTAGACGACGTCGAAGGTTCCGACTTCATCAATGCAAACTATATTCCTGTACGTTCCCTTTAGTATTGAATAGCTTCTTTTGCGCAGTTGTATCTCAAATTGTGCTTTATACAAAACAGAGATATGTAGCTTTATCAACAATGCTCAGTAATTTCCACCAAACATTTTATCATTTTTCATGAAAAAATAAATTTCCATAGCCTTTTTATAACAGCAAAGTAGCGCACATTTAAAGCTACTGGCAATGACGTTTTTTTTTCAAGGTTTATAAAATGATCACAAGACATTTGCTGGAATAACAAATCAACTAACGCTTACCAAGGTAGACCACTTCTTATAAAGTTTGATATTATAACACATACTGATATTGTCTCTCGTTAAAACCTGGTTGCAGGGCTACACCTCACGTCGAGAGTACATAGCCACCCAGGGTCCAATGCAGATGAACTTCGATGACTTCTGGCGCATGATCTGGGAACAGAATGTAGACACAATTGTTATGCTGACAAGGCTGGTGGAGAAAGGACGGGTAAGACAAAGTAACATTCTTTTGTACTCATGATTTTACAAATGATTAAATCTCCATACACTTATGGGTGCACTGGTTTTAAAACTGTTCTGAGTTGGTGTTGAACATGAACAAAATATTAATACATCGTTGTTACAACAGCTGGTTAAACAAAGCTCGAAATTGAAAACAATACTTTTAGCATGACACAATGATGCATCTGTAATTTCAAAAGTATTTTAAAGTGTTAGTGGTTAGAAATATATGTCTAACAATTATTATTTGATAGAGAAAGTGTGACCAGTATTGGCCAAACCTGAATGAGCCAGTCTTTTATGGGGACCTGGTTGTCTCCGTCCAGTCTGAGTCAAACCTGTCCGACTACACGCTGCGAATTTTTGAAATAAAATGTGTGAGTATGCTGCGAATGTGAGAATAAAATTCTTCATTTTTAATGCGATTAGTAAGATTTATTCACTTGTTAAGAATGACTTACTAAGTATTTCTTCTTACTAGTGTCTTAGTTAGATTTAACATACTGTACTGTGAGTTTATCTTCAAGAATTTTTTTTTCAAACATTCCTACGACAGAAAATTGTCTTGTTTAAATCCCAAAATGAATTAAAATTTCAGCTTAACTCATATTAATGCATTATACTGCCAACATGTTTAATTATGAAGCCATACAGCAATTCTTAAACATTGTTCAGGGAAGCAAATCACGAAAGGTAAAGCACTTCCATTACCTGCAATGGCCCGATTTTGGTTGCCCGCAGCGGTATTGGCCTTTGATAAACTTTATCACGTTGGTCCGCCAATATCGTCCTCGATTTCCTAATGGGCCTCTTTTGGTCCATTGCAGGTATATAGCAAATGGCTAGTATGGTTAGCACACCTTGTTGTTGTTTTACACGTACACAATTCTTTTCCTGTAGTTGAACTACTGTAGATGCATGACGTACATTAGCTAACCCCATGTTCGAACACCATTGCTGGATGTTAACCATATTTTGATTTGCAGAAAGTATTGTTTTTAATACAGTGTTCTATGTCGTCCTTAAACACACTTTGGAATTCATTTAGACTTTAGAAACAATTCAGATAAAAAGTAGTAGTCAATTTTAATCTTGAGTTATCTTCATACATGTATCACCAAACATACCAATCAGGTTAGTTTCAATAGCGTGCATGTTCATCTTTCTGAACCAGCATGATACGTAAAACGCATATCTACTAACCCTTTTATAGACGAAAGAACGCAGGACTGTTAAACATTTTTGGTACTTGAAATGGCCCGATATGGGATGTCCTGATGATCCACAGATGCTTCTGGACTTTGTGAAGACTGTCAGAGAGCACGAAGTAAAACCTGGAAAGAACAGTGCCACGGTTGTGCACTGCAGGTATGCATGACCCCCATCCTTTATAGTATAGTTACGTCCATGCGTGCTTCTTAGCCACCGTTTGCATTTTTGATGCCTTGATACTATTAACGCCTCTGCAGTATGTCTCCTGCAATAGAAACCGGTGTTTTTCATGCTATTCCTGTTTAGATGTAGATTAATGTTTGTAGTAAGTTAGTAACCAGATACTTTTGATCGTAACTTTTAATGTAAGAAATCTACACACTGTTATATACAGTGCTCCAAATAAAGATGAGGTTACCAAAATATGGTCAATAGTCAAGCACACGTGTGATATTTGTTCCTATTGCAACAATAGACGTTTCCACAAATGTCAATCGTATTCAAATGAATCTGTAATATTATCCAATCATCATACGTGAATATCACGTGTTTAGCGGTTAAACTATTTCATACAAAAGAGCACGTGCATAATGTTTGTGATATACAAATGAGCACGTTGTAATGTTTGTGATTTTCGATGAATGGAAATAAATCCTTTACAATAGATTGGGAGGAGTTTTAACTTTTCGTGACAAAAACCGGATCGGTTTATTGTAATCAACATATATTTGCGTTTTCTCATTGTATGTTTTTAATAATTTTAGTGGGAAGTATGGTATTAACACAATATATACATTGTTTAAAATCGACACGTCAAACTTTATGCTCTATTAAAACTATTGCAACAGATTTGGGTCGTTTGTTAGAATAATCAACTCTGAATTGTCCACTTCGGTATCACTATTTGACTTTTTGAAAGATATCCAGATGATTCCGTTTGCACGTGTATTTAATGTTAAATACAATAACGTTAAGTTAACCCTATACGTCTGAATTAACATTTTAACCATATATATGCTAGTGCTGGTGTTGGAAGGACCGGGACCTACATAGCTGTTGACCATCTTCTGCAGCATATCCGTGACCATGACGACGTAGATATCTTCCAACTCATTCTCGACATGCGTGATCACCGGTGCAATATGGTGCAAACAGAGGTTTGTCTATGACATACACATTTTGTATGCCAAATAATGTAAATAAAAACAACTCGATCAGTGAGATAGATAAAAATACGTATACACATCATGTTTGCTCTTGTGAATGGATTTCTGGTTCATCAATGACATCGGAATTGGAAATCCCTTTCAGAAGATCGTTCTTTTATTAGAACACACCCCCAATTTTAATAGCAAGATTGCACAGTGATTCGTTACGGAGTACATAGTGTGTTTCAGTGTGTTGTTGTTTTTTTACTAGTACATCAATTCAAGCCGCTGCGACAATATTGATTGTATTTGAATTATTTTGACCAGTGCTTCACAACCATCTTACGTAAGAATATTCTAGGTACATAGTTACATGTACATGATAATCATTGGGTAATCCACTGATTGAATTTTAGCACGACAGACGTTTGTTGAAACGCCCATTTTGTAATGCATTAACTTGCTTTATTGCAGGACCAGTTTGTGTACATCCACGAATGTTTGAAAGCGTTTATAACAATGGACGATGAGACAGAAGACGAGGTGGAGGAGGACCGTAAGCACAAACTACTTTATGCGTGTACAGTACTTTATGCGTGTAAACTACTTTATGCGTGTAAGCTACTTTATGCGTGTAAACTACTTTAGGCGTGTACAGTTTAAGAGTTGATACCAGGACCCGTATTCACAAAGTTCTTAAGGAAAAACTTAACTAAATTTCTTTAGTTCATGTAATTCCTTAAGCCTGTAGCTGTTGTACAGTTAATTTTACATGACAATGTTTCAAACAAGTACTTATTGCTAAGATGTTTCACATTTACCCTTTTGTAAACAGAGATCATTGGATTTCACATAGAACATTTAATAAGAAATATTATTGTTAAGTTAAGATTTCCTTTAAGAGATTAATGAATACTAGACCAGTACATTACGTACACATACTTGTCAAAGTTTTAAAGTAGTGGAAAAGGATAAATTAATACGAGAAATGATCTGATTAAGATGATGTAAAGAATTTTGGTATGGTCGAATTTTAATGACAACAATCAATTTGTTTCCTATGGTGGCATACTTCTGCGTAATATACGAGTACTAACTAACTGATACTTGTGAAGGTTTACGAAAAGGTGTTAGCTTTTGATGCAAATTTACGTAATTTTCATGCAAATATTTTGCACACTTCACTTACGGTCACCGTATTGTATGACAAAAATTCAAGTTAGTTGCTTGAACTGCATACGATAACAAATTAAAGATATAAATATTGTTTTATGAAAAAAATACTTTGCTGGAATAAATAAACTTTTCATAAAATGCATTTGTTTAACGAAAAGTTACAATATTAAGCAAACAACAATCCGATTATCTTATACATTATTAGGAACTTCCTTGTTTTGTTTTCCTCTTAATAACCAGATATTGTATCGAAAACGACCAAACAGTTTTGCGAAAGATTTTCATGTTTTCGTGACAATTTGTAACAATTTCATGACAATGAGCAGTTAATCTTATGCCGAAATATGCCACCATAGATTTTTACGTGCTTGCGAAGCTCATCAATCTATAAATATGTTCTTGTGCTTCTTTGCAGCTGTTTACCAGAACACAGCATTTGGTGGTGAGAGTATCTACGAAAACACTGCTTTTCAGAAGGACTAATGTTTGTGACACAGTGGACATAATTCAATCGAACTAATTTGCACATATTTCATAAACAAATACAGGTAGATGAACTTGTGAGTCATGACAAATGATTTAAATACAAGAATTTACAGACGTTATTGGTTAAGGCCCAGGACAGCTGTTGTGTAATATGTTGTACTATGATAAAGAAAAGCATTTTTCAGAGTTAAATAGATTCATTATTAAACAGCGCTTTTAAAAAAGTAGGTGTTTGTTAACACTTCATGTTTAACATATGGTCCCAAATAATTCACTTTGGTTAGATGACAACTATCAAAATATGTATAATTATATTGTGTTAGAATCATTACTTTTGGCACCCGTTACATTTTAGTCACTATATGAAAATCATTTTTAAGTGATTTTGAACGTGCTTGAAGAATTGAAACTAACTAAACAAAACAATTTTGTTTAATTTAAGAATGTATAGTGTATTATTAATAACAATATAAACATGCTTACTGTACAGTATTTGCATACCAATATCTCTATAATTTGGCATGATTGTTGATATGCATATATAAATGTGTATTTGTAGCGTATTAGAAGCAGAGAGAATCAGCGAGAGATGTATTTTGAATAGACATTGTCCAGTCGTTGTCGACAAAAGTGACACGAAAATAATGTAAACTATTGGAAAAATAGTTTGTATATAGGAAAATGATCTTACTATTGACATTATATTGACGTTCACTTAAAATAAAGATGGTGATGAAGTTGTAAAGAATCAGTCAGGAAGTATTATTTATAAAAGCATTTTATTTTATTTATTATACGAGAGCAATTATTTACTTGTAATTAAGATGTTGTACTTTTATAGTTGTTTGATTTCCAATACCAGATGCTATATATAAAATGTACATATTCGATAAAGCTTAAGATATATCTTTTAAAATAATGATTAACATTAAGAAATGTGAAAATTATGCTATACCTTTTTTTCATTATTGTGCGTGTGTGTGTGTGTGTGCGTATGCGTGTGCGTGTATGTGTGTGAGTGTGTGTGTTTTTTAAGTAAATAGAACCGTCGCAAATGCATTTCTCGTGGCACTGACATTTATTTATATTCTGTATATATTTTGGTATATATATGAGTGTCTAGATATTAAGTTATATTTGTCAATTAAGTGGTATATAAAATGTGATGTTTATTAAACTTTATTTAAATTCATATAATTATTGCTTTTTAACAGGATAACACTATATTTAATTATTTCTTCTGTTTATATAATCATTGTTTATTTTAAGTGCTGCAATACTGTCATACGACTAAATGTTCCGTATTTTTATAATTATCTCTCAAAATGGGCTCGTTGCAATGTATGCTTATTCCTTTTCTTGTATATAGTTCTTTATATATTTTGTAGAAAAGGTGCATTTTTATTTCATGGTTAAAGACTCACAGCATACATGTATTTTCGATTACAGTTTTTTACGCATATGTTTCAACTGCATTTTGCGAATCCGTTTTATGTTGTAGTGGCTTGTTGTAGACTTATTAATTTATGTAAACTAGATCTTGTTAATTATTTGATCATAACATTTCAATTTCGATATCATCTCATGCTTTAACTACATTAAACTGTCATTGTCAACTGTGTCTGTTGGTCTATAATGGAGTGACGTTTGTCAACCTGTCATTTTAAGACATTTTAAGTGTTATACCTAAGAAATATTTTGATTTTCCAAGTTTTAAACAGAAACAACCACAACATCTTAAAATCAACTGTAACGTTTACCAACGTATGCAAATTTATGAATTTACCGATCTGCCATAATATAAAGATAGTTTGTTAGACGATAAACTGTGCACATACTTCATTGTCATTGCCGGTGGTTCCACAGTAGAGTAACGTTATTGCGAAAGGCCATGTCACACTGTGGCGAATAACTCGCCGTAAAGTGGGCAAGTTGGTCGCGGAATTGTTTCAAGACGACATTTGTTTGAGTTCTCTTCAACCTTGACACAACATTGATGTCGTAGTCAAATCCCCCAAACTCGTAGCGAACTCGTGTTCTTTCGTAGAACGATAATATATATCGGCGAAACGCTACGACAAGGGACGACATGTCTACGGAATGTGTTCGAGTGTGTTTGAGAATGCGCGAGATTCCTTCGGCATTTTCTTCGACACGTGTACGAGAATAAAAAGTCGCCGAGAAGTGGCTAGAATTTTAAACGGTTTAAAATTCTCGCCACTACTTCGCGAGTTCTTGCGACATAAAAAGACATAAGTAGATATCACAGAACAACGTGTATACAAGATCTACACGACACCAGGCGAGTTGTGGCGAGTAACAACTCGCCAAAACTCGTAACTTTTTCACCGAACATTTTACTTGCTCATACCGTTATCGCCATTTAACCGTTATTGGTTTAATAGATAAGATTTATTTTTTACTACGAAGTTTTTTAAATCTTGTAAAATAATTCGGTATAGGCTCAATAATTTTGTTGTCGCCATGATGTCGTGGATATGGTTTCCGGCTTGCGATCGGGAGTTCCGGGGTTCGACCCCCACTTAGGGAGCGTTCCCAAGAGCCTTCAAAAGTTACCAAGTACTGGGACCCGTCTTATTAAACATCGTAGGGCATATTAACATTACGATACAATTTTCGAAGAAGCATAAATGCTAAGCACCAACGTCTATGATTACTTTTTTCAGTAATTCAATTCATTTCCTTGGTATCTTTCACATTTCAGGAACATACTGAATGTCTAAAAGTCTTTTTGTTTAACTACAAAATTCAGTCCTAACTTAAACTTGTCGTAAGATCTTTGATAAGACAGGGCCCTGGTTCTGCCCAGGAAACGGTCTCGACAGTGTCGCTATTAGCCTCGGGCTTACGATGCAATCTAGCTAAAATAACTAAATTTAAACTAAAATAATTTTGTTGTATATTTCAAATGAAAAAAGGATAGCTTAAAGAATAAAAAACAAACATTAAATTACCAAAAATAGTAGCTAAGAACATTTGTAAGTGTTCTTTAATATTTAGCTCATTTCAAGTTTATTCAGCTTTTTTACGGCAAGTAACAGGAAATCAAAATTACCATACAAGTCATCGTTTACATTTACTGTATTTCAAGTCGTTATTTAAGATATGTTTAAGATAAGTTTCAGAACAGACATTGGGAAGTGTTAGAAACAATTGAAGACCCTCAACCTGGACTGTATAGCACTCGAAGTAGAGTTCTATATACAAGGATTCACACAGTTCAATTGTTGAAAAAAAGGCGTTCTAAAAACAAACGCTACTCCATTAGGCTATAAAAACCAATGATTTTGTTCTATGCCAGAGACATCCTCTAGTGGTCCTGTACAAAGTTTGTTCAAATTATTCCCCTGGGGTCAAAAATGGCCATGCCCTGGGGGTCACATGGTTTATATAGACTTCAATAGCAAAATGACTTTAAAAATCTTCTTCTCTGAGACCGCAAGGCCCAGAGGTTTCATATTTGGTATGTAACATTTATGGTGGTCCTCTATGAAGATTGTTCAAATGATGCCCCTGGGTTCAAAACTGGCCACGCCCCAGGGGTCACAGGGTTTATATAGACTTAAATAGCAAAATGACTTTAAAAATCTTCTTCTCTAAAATCGCAAGGCCCAGTGGTTTTATATTTGGTATGTAACAGTGTATAGTGGTCCTCTACAAAGATTGTTCAAATGATGCCCCTGGGGTCAAAATTGGCCTCGCACCGGGTGTTCAGATTGTTTATATAGACTTATATGGCAAGTGGGCCTTACAAATCTTCTCCTTTGAAACTGTAATGCCCCGAGGTTTCATATTTAGCATGAAACAAAACATTGTGTAGATAGTTCAAATTATACCCCAGGGTACAAATGGCCACGCCCTGGGGGTCACATGGTTTAATAGACGTAAATAGCAAAATGACTTTAAAATCTTCTACTCTGAAACCGCAAGGCCCAGTGGTTTTATATTTGGAATGTAACATTGTATAGTGGTTCTATATAAAGATTGTTCAAATGATGCCCCTGGGGTCAAAACTGGCCACGCCCCGGGTGTTCACATTGTTTATATAGACTTAAATAGCAAAATGACTTTAAAAATCGTCTCCTCTGAAACCACACGGCCAGGGGTCACATTGTTTATACACCCCTTATATGGAAATTGGGCCTTAACAATCTTCTCCTTTGAAACCGTAATACCCAGAGGTTTCATATTAAGCATGAAACATGGTGTTGTGGTCCTCTACAAAGATTGTTCAAATGATGCCCCTGGGATCCAAACTGGCCACGCCCGGGGGGTAACATTATTTATAAAGACTTATATGGCAAGTGGGCCTTAAACATCTTCTTTGAAACTGTAATACTCAGAGTTTTCATATTTAGCATGAAACATTGTGTTGTGGTCATCTACAAGGATTGTTTAAATTATACGCTTGGGGTACAAAATGGCCACGCCCTGTGGTCACATGGTTTATATAGATTTAAACAGCGAAATAACTTTTACAATATTCTGCTCGGAAACCGCATGGCCAAGAGATTTCATTTTTAGTTTGTAACATTGTATTGTGGTCCTCTACAAAGATGCCCCTGGCGTCAAACATGGCCGATCCCCGGGGGTCACTTTGTTTATATAGACTTAAATAGCAATATTACTTTTAAAATCTTCTCTGAAGCATCAAGGCACAGGGGTTTCATATTTGGTATGTAGCATTGTATAGTGGTTCTCTACAAAGATTGTTCAAATGATGCCCATGGGTTGAACACTGGCCACGCCTCGGGGTTCACAGTGTTTATATAGACTTAAATAGCAAACATGACTTTAAAAATCTTCTGTGAAACCACAAGGCCTAGTATTTTCATATTTGGTATGTAACATTATAGTGGTCCTCTACAAAAGTTTTTCAAATGATGTCCCTATATTCAAAACTGGCCACACCCCGGGGGTCACATTGTTTATATAGACTTATATGGCAAATGGACCTTAACAATCTTCTCATTTGAAACTGTAATGCCCCGAGGTTTCATATTTAGCATGAAACATTATGTAACGGTCGTCTACACAGATTGTTCAAATTATGCCTCTGGGGTAAAAACTAGCCACGCCCCAGGGGTTGCATGGTTTATATATAGACTTAAATAGCGAAATAACTTTAAAAATCTTCTCCTCTGAAACTGCAAGGTCCTGTACAAACATTGTTCAAATATTACCCAAGTGAAGAAAGTGGCCACACCCTGGGGGTCACATGGTTTATATATAAATCTTCTCGTGAAACTGCAAGGCCCAGATCTTTATACTCATGTAAGAGTTTTACGGTCATTTGGCCGTCTTAATTATAAGCCTTTATGATGACTTGAACTATGGTGAGCGACCTAGGGCCATCTTGGCCCACTTCTTTGAAGAAAATCTGTGTCAATATAGGTCCTATGGAAAGAAATGAAAATGCCAGCTGCATTGACAAGTGTTGATTTTCCTTCCAAAAATTATTGCAAAAATAATTCTTGTGTTTGACAGTTATAGAAAAATATGAATAACGAAAAGTTAAATTCTGTAAATAGGAGTACTTTAATGCTGATTGTATATCAATTTGAAGGCATTTATGTTAATTATGAACGTCAACTTGCATAAATGACCATTTGTGATTAATAAATCTATATGAAGAAATTTATACAAGAGATGCTTATATTGTTATTACAACTTAAAATTGTCATAAATCTGCACGTATTTACTTGTTTTAACAATCCATTACATAGTGCATATAGAAAAGAGTAAGGAAAAAAAATATACTTATATTAAAAATAAATTCGCCCTCCCTCCTGATTTTAAAAACAAAGTGCCTGCGAAACAATTAATTAATTTGTTTTAGCCTTAGTTGCACTCAAAACACACGGTGTAACTTAGGCCTAAATTTTGTGTGTGTGTTTCAGGCAACTCGAAACTACCTAGCGAAAACCCCCCGACCCTAAAGTTTTTAGCGACGATTGATTTCCGTGAAATCCGTAATCGTCAGATATTATATAATTTTTAATATTTTTTTGACCGAACTGTGTCTTAAAAAAAAGTATACAAAAACTAAATCTCGACCCTGCCTAACTTTTCTGAGACCATTGCCCGAAACACACACTTTTTTGGCCTTAGGTAATGTTGTAATTAATAATAAACGTGTTTAATAAAATTATCATAATAATTGTAAATAAATCATAATTCATCAGCATTTATGCATATTTATTCATTAATAGGCTATTTGTCCACTAGAAACGCTAACAATTGAGATTTATTAACAAGTGTGTGTGTGCAGTGTAATCAATTCTTGGCTAAGTGTGAGGTTCGGCATGCCTTTAAACCAATTAAACCCCTAATGCTTTGCATTGACCGTTCCAAGGCGGTAACCCTCGTTAAAATCATTTTTATGTTGTTTGTTTTTTAAATGTATTGTCCTGTTTTGTATAGGCAAATGGTCACTAGCCTCAACTAAAAGACCGGAGGATGTTAATAAGGGTTTTTATCCGGGTGATGCCTCTGGAGTTTTATTATTCCTATATATATATTAAATTATAAAATGTTTGCTATAATCGAGTCAACAACTTTATACGTTTGAAAGATGCTATGTGTTTACATGTTTTTAACTTCCCTGCAGGTATTTAGGAACAATAAACACTGTTTGCGAAAAAAGCTATCTCGCCTTAAATCATGCACCATATTTTCTTCCTCATTCGCTTTGGGTTGCTAGTGTCCCATCGTCTCGTGATTGATTAAAGCTTCCTTGTCAGATATTACTTAATATTGATGCAAACTTGGCTTGTAAGAGAAGATATAATTAATTTTAACAAATATATTACACGAGTCACCGACTGTGGGTTAGTTGTGTAGTATACTATTGAAATGAATGATATCGTTATTCGGTTTTAGATTGTTAATCGTTGGATGATCTTGGAAGGTAAATACATTTATGTTACATTTTCGTTTGGATATTTTAAATAAATAAAAAAAACCTCTTCAGCTCAAGTTTACGTAAATAAATACATTCTGTGTATATGTGACATTTTCATTTTCTAAACCAATGAATTTAATAAATGAAAATTGCAATGCTCATGAAAACGAAATATTAAAACCAAATCAACTTCAAATGAACCAGGTACATGTAGTTTTATGATTTTAGACCATTTAATAGTGTTATCATTAAACAAAGTGAACTTCATTAAACAAAGTGAACTCCAGATGGGCATAAAAATTCGCATGCCTGACTCAACAAAACTTAAATGTCACGTGATTATCTTAAGTAAAAACAGCGCTATTTTTAAATTGCTCGATGCGTTATAGCGTCTGCAGACGCTATAGATTTTAGGACGATAAAAAGGTCGAAAAACATATAAAATAATCGTTTTTAAAGTAAATAAAAACATACGTGTCTTATTTTTTATTGTGTTCTTTACGATAATGTACGAAAATCATGTATTTTTGACGATTTTCTTTCGTTTTTTCGTTTGTACCATCTGGAGTTCAATTCTTTTAAGAAGCGTTGTCGACAAAGGCCCATGTCATATCTTGTCAGTTTACTTCCTTTCAGCATACCTCGGAAGGCTGCAATTATTTTGCTTTGTGAACAGTAAACCATTTAGTAATTGAACTGTAATTCGATTGACTTAATATTCTCTTTTATTACTGTTTAATTTTAACCGCAATGCTCTGAAGTTAAGTTTTATTTACAAGTGCATGTATTGTGATTAATTTCGGGCTAAGTGTGAGGTTCGATATGCCTTTAAACCGGTTTAAACCACAATGCTTTGCATAGACCGTTCCAAGACCGTTAATCCCACTTTAAATCATTTTTATGTTTTGTGTTGAGCTGTGCTTACTGTCCTGTAATTCATAGGCAATTTGTTACTTGCCTTAAATAATGGACCTGCGGATGTTAATAATGGTTTCTCGCCTGGTGATGTCTCTGAAGTTTTATTATTCTTATATTTGTACACTGCATCATCGTGACGGCAATAGTTATACCAATTGAGGCGGCCTTCAGTACTCAATGGCGCTTTGTTCTTAATCTGCTTGCAGACTCTTGTATTTAAACATGTGTGAAGAATTTATACGATATAAAAAGCGTTTTGTGTACATTGTACATCACATAATTTCTCACGAATTTAAAACGTCCGATAACATTCAGAGCGGACGCAAAGCCTGTAAGATAACCGTCAGTTAGCACATCGATTACCACATTATACTGCCAACTCGTGTGCATTATAAATATAATCTGAAAGCAACATTTAAATGAGAAATCCAGCTCCCGTTTTACAAATGGGAATGGGCAGTGATATTAAGGTCGTTATAAATTATTACATACACAAATCATACAACACAACATTAACTTAATCAATCCATAAGAGCCATGGCATTAATACCAATAAGAGTAATATTAAAAGGCAGTGTTTATCATATAAAAACTACAGTTGCAATATGCTCACCCATAAACAGAGTAGGCCTACGTCAGATATCGCAGGACATGGGCCATATTATATGTATAACAACATGTTTAATGAAGTGAAAACTAACTGAATACATCTTATTAATAAATCAGTATACACCAATGAAATTTGCTACTTATAATATTGATATAAAATCATAAATGTGTACTTAATAAAATGATTCTAAGAACTTAAATTGTTTTATGGAGTATTTTCTTCTGACTTTTAGTGTTGCATGATGTATAAAATAAAATAGAGCAGATCATATGAATCAAACAGTGATATACAGTCACAATGCATTCTACATAAAATTTAGTCATTAACCTTTTAGCGTTGTTTTTTTTTGGTCGGCGGAGAAACTAGAAATAAAAAAACTATCGTCTAACAGTATTGATATGTGTCCCTCTTGTTCAAAGCATTGATGGGAGTCATTGCAATTTTAGTGTCGGAGTTGCATGTTTTTTTTCTATTATCTTGTTCGAACATAGAGGTGTTTTCAGAAATATATCATTGTTGCAACTACCTTATACGGAACCTGGGAAGGTATTGTACGTCGCAGTATCAAACATGAGGATATTTATGCAGTAAATTGACTTAAGAGCATTGTCTTGTATTGTAAAGGCAATAGGTCACTTGCCTCCAAAAAGGGACCAGCGGATTGTCATAAGAGTTGATCTCTTGGTGATGTCTCTGGTGTTTCATTATTCCTATATTTAACAAAATCGTCTGATAAAACGTACGAATAACGTCAGAATCGGAACAACTTTTTGCGTTGAGTTTTAGAACGGTTATTTAGTTCTTTGTCTATATAACAATATATGCGTGTCATTTTAGAATAGTCAATATACAGCACGGACCAAAGTAAAGTAACACAATGTACGAGTATACTGTGTACCGCATGTTTTTCAGGAGGAGTTGAACCCGATTTGTGATTGCGGTCTGAACCACAAAATGGGCCACAAACTACTGCTTCAGGTAAGATTTTGGGCACCTGATACAATATACATGTATTGGCATTGAAATATGTCATATCAATCACATTATAGTTCCTCGTGTATACCTGCATAACCTTTCAAACGTCAATGAAGAAAACAGCTATCAGATAAAAATCGTGTTAGCTTTAACAAATTTTAGTTCATTTTATATACTTAGAAGATAGTTTATATTTAGGCATAATATTTGTAAACTTCCAATTACTTAACATTAAATATTTGCAAATCGATCGCGCTTCTAATTTCAGATTGTTTTTATTGTATCAACAATTCTACTCGGTGGACATACCACAGAAGGACAACGTAAGATAATCGATGTGTTGTGTTATAATTATAAGAACTATGGAACACATAGGTGAATGTTTTGGCAGGTAGGGTGGTCATACAATGTAGCGGTACCTAATGATTATTAAGTTATTGGAGCAAGGTCAAACTGACCAATAGCTGTTGAGCGTTTTCTGGTCAATACCTATGGAATCCTTAGGCCTATGTTCTTCCAAATTGATAATTTTGTTAGTCATAACAAGTCTAAAGAGTCCTATTAATTATTGGGTCATTGCATCACAGGTCAATGTCCAACTGACCAATAGTTATCAAAAGTTGTCCGGGCAATACTATGGGATCCTTAGACTTAGGTTCGTAAAACTTGGTAAGTAAGTTGGTCATGACTAGTGGAGGATTATTGGGTCAAAGGTAAAGATCAAACGGTTCAACATTTGTTAAACCATGACAATAACTGGACAATGCCTGAACGTAGGTTTCGCATCACTATTTTTGGTAGGTTAGTTATGCCCTTTGATGATTATCATCCCTATTCATGAAAAAAACATTACATAGTCAGTATCAATGTGCCATGGGGGCATTCATCACTGTCAGTGATAGTTCTTGTTAATCTTTGAACTAGAACGTGGCTGTTCATTAAGAAGGAAATGTTCTTTGGAGTAGCCGAAGTGGCCCTTCTCATTTTTGGAGTGTATTACAACATTGTATCAATTATTTAGTGTACATATTGAGGACATTATTCAAAATGAGTGGGAAGATAGGTGGCTTTCATAGGTACTTAAGTGGCATTATGTATTAGTAATATAATTATGAAAACAATAACACAAGCTGATAAAAAAAATCACTTACTCTACTCGTGTGTCAATATTGTCAATTAATTTAACGATTGAAAACGAATTGTTGTGCTCTTTAATAGTGCAGTTTACTTGTAAACTGATAAATGCTAGTTTAAGTATTTGCATGCATTTGACATCGCTGTCTGAGTTGTTTGAAAAGGACGTTTAAAACACCCATAAAACACACATATATTTTGTAAAGTAGAAGGCGTTGTAACAAAACGATGAACAATCTGCAAGATATAGCTGTCGCATTTCAAAGGGTTTGTAAGTATTATGTCCGGGTCTTATTTGCAAGGAAAGAAAATCAACATTAGTAATTTACGAATGTATGTGCGCGATTGTTAGCATATCGTTGCGTGACTGAGTTGAAATGTTGTTTATTATCAATGCAATGCAAAACCAACGTGCTGGATTTCTCCTGTTTCAACACGATTGCTATTATAGTTCCGAGGCTCAAATTTGCTGATACAAACATATAAGGTTAAACAAAGTACACCCATTTTTTTTTATTTATTTAAAACAGGAATGTTACTTTGACCTTTAATTAACTTGGTTAAATGTCTAATGCAAGTATATCCTACAATATCCCGAGTCGACATTATGGTCTTACGAGGTCGGGTTTCAATAATGCCAGCATATCCATTTACCATATCGTTGTTTAGGACAAGATAAGATAATTCCAAAGTAAATATTCGTTTGAAGAAAATGTTCTTCTTTTATGTTATTTTTTAATATTCATGTTAGTATGCAACAATAACATTTCCCCACTGACCACTTAAATAGCATGTTATTACTTTTAACAGATAAACTCAAGATATTGACAGCTGACTAACAACATCAAGAAATTAATTATGCAGAATATAAATTTGTATCTCTACATTTTCTAAATAACAACTAATCATTCTATTAAAACTGTTTTATTTTAGTGTGCACAAAAGCACCAGTGCTAAATAACAAAACCAGTTTTTCAAACTGGACCGAGACCGATGGTGGATGGAATGGAAACACAACGCTGATAATCGAGTGCTATCCCGGATATAATCTTACCGGAAATGCAACGGTCACGTGTATTCAAAATGACACGTGGTCAGATATACCGGTCTGCAACGTTATTTGTATGTTGACTTACTCATGTTTTTCTTTTGACAGTATGTTGTAATTTATAACTAATGTATTTAACATATTACCTGTAAATGCATAAAATTTAATGTAATAACTACATGCATCAAGAAGTAATACAGACGCGTCAAACATTAAAAACCGTACCATGGGTGAGAAGGAATTTATATAATTCTTACTGTGTGCACGTTTGACCGAAAGTAATTGTATTTACTGGAAAGTAACCACAACATGTTGAACAAAAGGAAGGCGTTAACTGCAATCTGTTATTATGTATTGCAAAGCATTTTGGGTTACATACCTTCCTTTTCGGGGAAAAGATAAGGAAATAAAACTTGGCTACGCGTTTCCTGGCAGGCTGGTCAGTACCAAGAGAGTGGAGTGTGCGCGATTTTATAAGATTATTATGCTGCATTAAATAAGTCATATACATGTTCGCTGCAAAATGTACACACGTAACATCTGAAATCACAACAATGGTACTAACGACTTTTAAGATGTCCTTTGTCTGGATGCCAAAGATTGGATGATCCTGCAGTATTAGCCGAATAAAGTTGCTCGATTTGTTCGATTTCTCGATACAAATATCCATTGCAAATTTCTCTCTATTACATTTTACTCTTTAGGTGTCAACAAGCTACATGTCGTAAATGAATATGTATGCTAGTTTTAATGCTGATAATATTAGATGGAAACTACTAAACGTAGTTTGAATATAATGTTTAAAGGCGAAACGACGGCATTAAACGTTAACAAGATTGTTTTTTTTCAATTCCAAGATAGCCTCATAAAAGAAGAAATTATTTCTGCCATGCATGCTATTTAATAATTATGTAACTATTATTCACACCAGTCTGCCCAGATCCGACAAATATTGCCACCTCTAGCCGATATTCTAACTGGACGAACACTTTGGGAAAAAATGCCGCAAACAGCACTTTGATGGTTGGCTGCTATCCCGGATATGAATTAAACGGAAGTGCGACCGTCGAGTGTTTGGTCGATGGTAACTGGTCGGACGTTCCGGACTGCAATATAATAAGTACGGATAATCTCTATTTATATTTCCAATGCTTCGTTGATACAATTGTGAGTTAGCTAGGAATATACATCACATAAACGTAAACAATTTTTTTTTTCAATTCCAAGATAGCCTCATAAAAGAAGAAAGTATTTCTGCCATGCATGCTATTTAATAATTATGTAACTATTATTCACACCAGTCTGCCCAGATCCGACATATATTGCCACCTCTAGCCGATATTCTAACTGGACGAACACTTCGGGAAAAAATGCCGCAAACAGCACTTTGATGGTTGGCTGCTATCCCGGATATGAATTAAACGGAAGTGCGACCGTCGAGTGTTTGGTCGATGGCAACTGGTCGGACGTTCCGGACTGCAATATAATAAGTACGGGTAATCTCTATTTATATTTCCTATGCTTCGTTGATACAATTGTGAGTTAGCTAGTAATATTCATCACATAAACACATACTGCAAATAGAAGAACGTTTTACATTTCACAAATCGAATGTGAAAACGCGTAGTAAATAGTGTGTTAATAATATAATTATTATTATTTGCAATAATATAATAATAATAATAATGATAATAATAATAATAATAATAATAATAATAATAATAATAATAATAATAATGATAACCTTATTTTCCGGTGTGTATAAACTGTATTTATGTTAGTTTGCAACAATACACCTGAAATCAATTATACAAGCACTTATTCTAACTGGACTGATGATATCGTTGAATGGAACGCAAACATGACTTTGGAAATCAGCTGTTTTCCCGGTTACAATCTGAACGGAAGTGCAGTGGTCACGTGCATAAAGAATGACACCTGGTCTGACACACCAGACTGCAAACTTATTTGTATGTAAAACAGACAATACTTTTACTGTTATCCGAATGACAACTACATGAGTATTGTTAGTTTTACATGTTCATCTGTAAATCTAAAATTGGAATCTATACGTTGTGCTAATAAGTAATTAGGGAATTTTTCAGCAAATAATGACATGGAACCGATTTCAGTTGTATTGTGATACATTGATGTCTTTAAAATATTGAAGATTTTCAAAAGTATTAAATGATAATTTTAAAATAGTGCCTTCATAATAATCAGCAAACAAACGACTTTTCCACATATTTATCGGCGTTTTTGTAGTTTTTACTATGCATTATTGGTTTCAGTCATACCAAATCGAAAACGATTGGCATTGATTTAATAAAACTGAAATTTTACACCATTTTAATAAACTACAATAATGCGAACATTGTATTGACATGTGTATATCGCATTTTAGATAAAATATTATTTACTAGCAAAATGCTAACTTAATAGCCGTTAGTCGATGGTTCGTATTTTGTATTACCCGGTATAGACGATTAAATAAAACTCTGAAGTAATGCGATATAACATTCATTACGACTTGTATATACTTGGAATATCACTTGATTGTAAACCAACGTTTGAAATATATACGGTAGATGTTCTTTATATGTTGAATGCATAGTTAATGTTGGAAATAGGTGTAATTGGTGTGTACGTCCCTTGCGACTCATGGCTGCTACAACGTGTATCTTTGTTTTGTAGACTGCACAGGGTCAAAGCTCGAGCACGGAACAATAAGCCCAGGCCTACCAGTTTCCTCAAACTCTTCTGTTAATTTTAACTGCAATAGGGGCTACGAACTGGTGGGAAACGATACAGCTGAGTGCAATGTCACAGGCTACTTTGACCAGTTTCCAACATGTGAACCTAAAGGTAATTGGATTGATCTTCATTGTTCATAAAGTAATTGACGAATACCTGACCTTAAATAATATAGCAGTGTCGCAGATAGTGTGTATTGATATGGCTGAGCTTTAATTTTGTTTTGATTTACTTTGGTTCCGTTGGTAATATGTGTATAACTAAAATCTTATGCGTTTCAAAACGAGAATATGATTAAACTTCTAGGCTATAGTATACTTTTGCTGATACAGCTGTAGTTGCCATTTCAGCGTCTAAATTTTATAACGTAAAATGTTTGATTCGTTGAATCCTACTAACGTAAGCTATTTCTTTTATACAGTTATTAGTTTGCATCAGCGATGCGACACATGAATTACTGAATTATTTATTGCAGTTTTACCTCTTGGAAACAACTTTACATTGGAAGTCCTTCCAGAATCAAATGATTCTGTCAGTATTTTTGGCATCATAGTATCGAACAGCACAGATGCTGATGCCTTCTATGTTGAACTGCGAACAAATGACACATATACTGACAGTAACTATTTCAACATAACACCAAACGAAAACACAACGATTACTTTCGAAGATCTGTTATCTGGGACACGTTACACGCTGCAAGTCTACCTCACAAACGCCAATTTCCGTAGCAACGAAAGCAAATCCATCGACATTGTCACATGTACGTTGTTTATTCTAGTTTAAAATTAGTAGTACATTTTTGTCATGTTTTTATGAGGAATTCTAATTTATGATAAAGACTTTTAAAACAATTTGCAAAAGGTTCTAACGTTTGCATGAGCCAGTTTGGAATTAGTTTGATGAAAAAGAATATGCAATATTCAAGTAAGATACATGTTGTCAGTATAAATATAAAATTATTCCATGTTATTGTTTCAGTGCCGAATTGTGTACAAAGCTGGGCGATTGCCAATACCACAAGAAACACTATGACTTTCGCTCAAAACATAACTCCGAAAGGCTTTGAATATTACGTTTTTGAAATGCCTAATCAAGAATTTACCGTAAATAATTTGCTTTGTAACAAAACCAATTTATGTATATTTCCTAGCACTATTACAGAGTTGGAAGTTACCGGACTTGTCTCTGGCTCGCTCTATAACTTTTCTTTTAAAACTGCGATAGAAAGGACAAACTCCAGTTACATGTATGCAGTTAGTGCTGACACGTGTCAGGCATTCAGCTTGTATACAGGTATGACTCAGACTATATTAGATATTTCTTTAATGTCAAGTTTAAAATATCATTGCCATTTTATGGTGTATTTAATGAATAGCTATTCAATATTTCATGTGCAAAAAAACGCACAATCAATCAAAATATACAAAATATGTGAGTCATCATTAATACAAAATTTAAATACTATTTTGATTTGATAAAACCTTGACCTCAGTTTAAAATTTAAAAAAGTGTTTTGTTAGTGTATTGTATTGGGGGATTGTTGTATGGGCAAACGGTCACTGGCATATCATACAGGACACTAGATTTGAGGCTTTCTGTACTACTTATGTAGCCGGAGTTTTATATATTTTATATATTTTTTAGTCCCAAATAGTACACAAGCGGAAAGTATGAATTTAAGTAAACGGACAACAAGCTCCATTACTGTAACGTGGACGCAAGCAGAGCGCGCTTTTGATGGATACAATGTAACTTTTACATGCATAAGTCCGAATGTCAACTCAACAATGAAAGCTAGATACAACTCAACTGTGTATTCAAACGAGGCCTCTGTATTTGATCTCGATCCTGGAACAGTTTGTAATGTTTCTGTTCAGACGTACTTGGTTAATGGAGACTATGGAACTCTGCAAGGTGATGTGGTGACGAAAACATTCGATGAAGGCACAGAGGAAGCAGGTAATCAATGAAACGTAGAAATTATTATTTAGCTATGCTCCTGAGATTATATATTTTTGCAAAGAGCTGTGCTCTGTTCCTATTTACAAACACTGGGTTGACGTGACACCGGATATTGGCCCATTATTGAGCCAAAATACGGCAGATTCACTACGCAGGCAGTAAGTTTTATACCGATTTCAATTAAGTTGTTGATAATACGTTATATACACATGTGCTTAGGTAGACTGCCAACTAAATTGTGAAGTCATTCGTGTACTTTATTTTTACGCATGTTGTAGATGAACAGTTTATAATAACCTAAGTATTGTTTACTAATAGACTATGATTTATCATAACTGCGAGTCACCGGTGTATGGGTTGTGTTTGTTTTGGTTGTTAACACACCAAAGTTTGACAGAGTTAATGTTTGTTGTATGAGTACGTAATTGGTCGTGAAAATTACCCAAATCTAATAGTCTATATGGTCAATTGTGTAATTGCTGACTGTCTTGATTATTTACATTTCAATTAGTATATGGGTCAAAATAAATATATGGCTGTCTTTGCAATTTTGTTGGCAGTCTCGGTCAGCACGTACATGCATTAAATTATAAAAATATTACTTGAAATCGGTGTTTTATTTACCGTTGTTGGAGCGATTTTCTTTAACGTGTAACTATTTTAGCTCGATAATGGGTCAATATCCGATGTCACGTCATACTCAGTGACAAAGTAACACACTAATAGACACGGCTACGACAATGTTTATAAAGAAGGCACACCATCATTACGTAAGTAATGTCTTACTGAATGGCAAGCGCATAGTCAAACAAATTTCGATATAAATGAGTTAACTCAAGACTGACATCTAGTTGCATATTACGATTAATACTGCTATGGACTACTTCGAGTATAAATGTGTTTGGCGGATATTTTACAGCTCCTGAGGACGTACAAAGTCAGAACGTTTCAGATTTAACATCACGCTCAGCAACTCTGCACTGGTCGGTTCCAAACATTCGAAATGGTATTATTCGACATTATATTGTGTGGATTAATGACACAAACGAGGCTTGCATCCGAAGTGCGTTGTGGAACTGCTCCGATTGCCGCCAGTTAGATGCACCTTTAAACATCAGCAGTTTAGAGGTGACGCGAAATCAATTAATCGAATATTTTATGTTCAGTAATAGGATCAGAGTGATGTTTAACATATGCGTTTTCAACGTTTGCCTGGATGTTTAAAGACTCGTTTACTTCAGTCATTATTATATTGCTAGACTTGGCCCGTATACCCGTTTGACGGATTGCAGTTTTGACGATGTTATAATTTGTTCTTATTTATCACATAATTATAATGATAATTGTGATGTTAAAGATATTTATTACATGTAGTCCATTTTGATTAACGTATGCGTCTGAACTCGTTGTCATATTAAAGGCAAATGATATGCTACATGTTTGCAGATTCCACAATGTTCTTTCTTGGAACCCTATACATTTCCGTCTTTGGAGCAGAATCTTTCTTGGTCATTAACGGACTTGCATCCATACAGGGAATACACAGCATATATAGCTGCTTATACGGTGGAGAAAGGATCTCATATTACTGTCTTAATATCCACTCTCGAAGATTGTAAGTGTTTTTCTACGATTCTTCATTAGACACATTTGATAAATATATATTTTATAATTGATTCTTACTAGTTTATAATTTTTGTTGTATAGACTGATAGAAAGTAAAGGTTTTTGAGCAAAATGAATAAAAACAAGGAACAGAAACATCTTTCAACCCAGAATCAAATACACAATAAAAAGAAAAACTAAGTTAAAATTCGAAGCGTAACAATTAGCTACTCAATTTGCCTCAACGAGAACAATGACATGTTATAAATTTGGGATCAGTTTGCTAACAAGTCGCATCTGTTATAAGCTGAAAGTCTAAGGAAGCTTGTACTAGAAACCCATTTACAACCATTTGCAACCTGCGAAATAAATATAAACTCATTTATCATTATACTAGTATTCAAAATGCGTAAGAACTAGAAACTCATTACTTTAAGCTGAGACTCAACAACCGTACGAACTAGAAAATCCTTAAAGCTTAGACTTAACATTCGTACGAACTAGAAACTATTTATACCTAGACTTATAATGCATAGTGACCAGAATCTCCTTTAAGAAAAAATACCAGGACATGCCCGCGGAACAGATTTGTTTATCTATTTCAGTTCCTGGTAAACCTATACGATTGGAGGCTATAGAAACATCCGATAGGTCCATACATCTTCAATGGTCGCCACCAGAAGAACCAAATGGAGAAATAACAAACTACACAGTAACATACGCTTATTACAATCCAATTTGCCGTGATAATCGTGGGCAAGAAGAGAAAGTTTTTATATTTGTTAATAAGACAATATTTGACAATGAGACTGAACTGATTGAAGAGATATACCCATTTTGGAATTATAGCATCGTCGTCCAAGCGACAAACAAAATAGGTTCTGGGAATAATTCGGATGTACTAGAAGTTCGAACAAATGAATCAAGTAGGTATTCATGCTTTGTTTTAGTATTCACTTATTACTCAAATAATCTTATTTTAATAGTTTTATTTTAGTAATTGACTTTTGTATTCCTTTTATTTTCTAAAATAAAGTTTTTTTAACATGATTTCTATGAGCCTTTACAACCGTACACAAAACTCTATTTAACGTTATGCTAAATGCAAAACAAAAGAGAGAAAAAATCCTTTTAGACACATAGGGCTTGAAAGAACTTGTTATTTATACTTTTTTTCATTACATAGTTCCGGATATAGTAGACACGATCAACAGCACCTCTATCTATTCAAGAAATGCAACCATCACATGGCTTTATCCATGTTTCATAAATGGAGAATTGAAACAATTTTATGTGGAACTGACGAACACTACTAGTCCAAAAGGCGAAGCTGGGAATGTGACTCACACTACTCAATCAAATGAAGGAGAGATAGTTTTGGTCGATCTTTTACCATTCAGGAATTATTCAGCTCGCGTGAAGGCGGAAAACAACGTGGCCACTGGAACGTACAATACCTCATATGACTTTCAAACTCCAATAGACGGTATGATTACATAAGAGTGACATTTGTGTTGAGATTATGTAAATGTTTCCTTATTGAAATGAATTAAAAGCTATGAAAAAAGATGTAAATCGCTTTCACAGTCATGATGCTGTTTTAGTCCCAGATACCCCAACTGGCTTGAAACCTGGCGAAAAATCAGAATCATTAATCGAGGTACAGTGGGATAGACCAACACAATTCACTGGTCCGACTAAGTACATCGTTGAGGTTACCGACATAAGTGAGAAAAAACTTCTAGAGCGTATTGAAACATACGTTGGATGGTGGATTGGTAAGAAACACTGCCTATACTACTTAGTGTTGGTTATTTCTGATATTAGAATCAATTTTGTTGTTATATAACGAACAGTAAATTAATTAAAATTAAATTACAATTTAATTTACCTCACATTATTGAATTAATATTCTATAGTAGGAAACTGTTCCGAAATATTTAATTTTAAAATTTGAGGTTCGCTTGGTTGTCTTAAGTATTAAATTTAATACATACATGTATTCAAAACAACACACATGTAATACGTACTACAAAATGTAAATGAAAATTATTTGTAAACAGTGAAGTTAATGTTAAATAGCATCATTTAGCATATTTTTACTATTGGACTTTAGTTTTTAATAAGTGTCTCTACTGCTGATGCAGTTTGAGTTTCATTATGTTTATATTTAGATCAATTAGCCACGTCAGCAAAAGTAAGGGCTCTTGATGCCTACTGGAGATACTCAGTTGTTGTTACGGCGGAGACTTCGTATGGTGTTCAAGGCCCTCTCCTTAGTCATTCCTCTCCAACTATCGTTCAAACGGCGGAATCAAGTACGTCTTTCAACATGAATGTGTCTTTAGTTAATAGAAAACCAAGTCGTTAAATAACAATCAACTATCTTTGTGTTGTTAATACCATACCTGGTTAGCTTTTTTATTGTCTAATGCATATTAGAAATTTCGCAAAATATGCCAAATACAAATATAAGATGTTGCGTTAGTGCAATTTCTAGATCGAAATTATATAATGTATGTTCTTATCCAGCCTTTTTCTTGAATGTATAGCTCCTGGACAGGTACAGAGACTCAAGGTTGTGCCGGAAAGAGCTCTCGACAAACCAAGGCAACTGGACGTAACTTGGGAACCGCCAACGGATAGAGATCTTAACGGAATCATTGTTCAATATGAAGTGTTCTGCACAAATCGAAACCAGACAGTACGTTCAGATCTTGATTGTAGATCCGAAACAAAACGAATGCAGATATCATATAATACCGTAATGTATAGTTGATATTTTGTAAGCCGAGTGACAAACGTTGTATTAACTGTTACGAGTTTTGTCTGTTTTTGTTTTAGATTTTAACCCAATCACATAATCGTTCGTTGACAATCCCACTGTTTATAGACAATACTGCCGATATAGCAGTCAAGGTAAGCATTTGGAAATTTTATTCTTGATATGGTTTCCATACCTCCATGTTTAAAATGCCTTTTAAGTTATATATCTTAATGTGTTGCGTATAAAACACACGATTTTTCCGTTCTGTTTATAAAATTGCAAAAAATCTAAGTTTCAATCATGACACTTCTTTTGTGTTTGACGTTTTGTCAAATTGTATAAAGAGTTTAACCTGTATTTTGAAAGGCTCGAGCACAAACTAGCGTCGGATGGGGACCATATACAGAAGCGTCTGTCGCTGTTGAACCTGGAGGTAAATATTTTTGTGTAATATTAAAATCTTGAACTTCCGTTTAAAGGTATAGCATCTTTTAATTTTCTCGTTATGTATGAAATAATATCCATTGAATTCACTTTTGATAAAAGTATTAGGAAAACTTATGTGTTGTGTATGCGTTTGTATTTTAGCTCCTGAAACACCTGCTGAAACCGCAGACAATCCTCTAATGAAAAAGTTCGACACTGAGGTTGATGACGATAAGACAATGATTGCTGTCGAACTGCCTAAGTCTTTTCTATGCAACAATAGGAATGGCAAGCCAGTCCAGTGGGGAGTGATTGTTGCAGAGGAAAGCAAAGCAACTGGTATGCAAGCTATTAAACTATAGCTTTTAATGTATTGAGTGTATGTAATGTAACATGAAAACATGTGTATTATTCTAGTTAAATTAATATGAAAATATGTTGCAGATCTATCTTTTATTGGAAGCTTAGAAGAATATCAGAAAAGGAAAGCAATAGTGTATACAAAATGGTCTGAGGTGAAAGACGCGGACGTCATTCCTCCGTATTTGGTGACGAGTCCAGATTGGGTTCCAAACTGTGGGGCGGGTAAATATTGAGTGTTTACTTTAATGTGGCAAATTTAATACAGAAAGCATATGCACACATTGATTTGACAAACCAATTATTATCCAAAAGCGTATTAGGCTATTGAGCATATTGTTTAATAAAGTTCGAATATGCAAAATGTTATATCAACCGTTAACTTTTAAAATAATAAATATACTCTTATGTTTGTAAAATGGAGACACAACCCGGGGCAGACGTGCAGTACAGGAACAAAGCAATACCCTTAACTATATAATTGGAAATGACGATTGTTCAAGCAACAACGGGTACTGCAACGGACCCCTGCAACCTGGTCGGTCGTACAGGTAGGGTACAGTCTCCTTTATTGGCGTGATTTCAACTGCTACACTAAACATTATATTGCCAATATGTGTTAACAGCAAATATTATGTGTTAATTGTTATATCATGTGTAAAAAAATATCACATGCTTTCAGTTAATTTCGTTTAATGGCTTATGGTATGACACATACATGTGAATCAGTCATCTTTGTAAGTCGCGGCAGATACGAATTGAGCAGAAGAACCTACATGTCAGTTACACATTAAACTTTTATAACATTATTTTAGTTTATTAAATTAATCAATTAAAAAGTACTGTTATTAAATTAATCAATTAAAAAGTACTGAGGCCATAATTTATTTTTAAACCTTGCCATTCTACATATTAAATGCATTTCACGTTAAAAAGGGTAAAGTCGTATGCCTGCACAACAACTGGATGCACCGAGACTTTATACTCTCGTCCTATTAAAACAGGTATATATTTATTGCATTTACAACTCTTGCAAGCTTTTAACCAGTTTACCGCCCTGACATATTCCCTGTTATTTTTGTTTGTTTATACATGCCACCACTTCTGTTAATTTATTGTGTGTTTGATGATCAATTAAAACACAACACTGACACCAAATAAACGCATGCTCAACATTCTATTTGTTTGTACACAAACCTTTTCTCTATTCATTTTATATTGAAGCATATACTCTGTTTATATGTGAGGGTAATGGATATTTGTCGCTATGTCTCAACGAAGCAATTATCAAATTAGCTTAGTGTTATGTGGAAATGTTCATGACTTTATTGTTTTTAAAATTATGGTACTATTGACAAAGCAGCAACATAACACAAACGAATGTTTTGACAACGTATCCTGACAAAGTATTATGCTGGACATTAAATACAGAAACCATTTAAACCGACATGAAAGAGAGAGGATTCTTGATCTATTCATTTTGCGAGAGTGCCTAAAAATGGTAGTTTTGTTTATCAAATTTAACCACTTGTTTGCCAGAGTAGGTTATTTTTTATCCAATGAAACCACTGAAAGTACATAACATTTAAGACTTCAAATAATTCGATTATTTTCAGCGCCTGACCTCACCGCGGCGATTGTTGGAGGATGCGTGGCAGCCGTTGTTGTCATTGTCATTGTGGCGGTTGTGATATACACAAAACGCACCCATAAACTGTGAGTTCAGTGTATATTAACAATATAACATTAAACCGCGCATGTAATTAGTAACAACGAAATAAATACACTCTGGAAAACATTTGGCTACTATAACTCGATGTAAATTCAAATGTATGTTTCAGACAACATGTTTATTTGCCGTACAATGCCTATTTTATATTATATGTTTAAGCAAAACAACTTAAACAACATACATGTACATGTACATTTCAAGTTATGGGCCTATGCTATAAATTATGATGTTGACCAGATGTAGTCAAGTTATATTTGTTTACAGGTGTTTCGCAGGAAGGGCGTTTAAACCAAACAGACTGGACGACGATATGGAATTCGATCCTATTGGAAACGACACCTCCCAGTACGTGTTTGGGTTAGTATATCATTTTGATAGCTTCATGTTTTCAGCAATGCTTAACTATTTTTTCCTGTATTTTACATTGCTACAACCATATTATTTATAAAACACGTATTTATATTTAAAATAGTATTTAACAGTTGTATATATTTTATCGTGTTAATATATATATTTAATCGTATTCGTATAAATATAAACAAACTTTTCTTGTTGCCATCATTGTTCCATTCTGGTACAAAAACAAGCTTAACTAAGCTTTAATTGTTTTTCAACACCAAACTTTCCTTGTTACAATTACTGTTCGTATCCATTTCGGAAACAAGTTTTCCTAAGCTGTCCTCGTTTCCACCACTGCTCCTATTTTCTACGAAATAAGCTTTTATTGTTTTCGCCACTTCTCCTATCCTCTATGGATACACTCTTGCCTAAGCTTTCATTGTTTCCATTACTGTTCCTATCTCCTACAAACACGAGATTTTCTTGTTTCCATCTCTTCTCATATCTCCTACAGAAAAGCTTTCATTGTTTACAACACTTCTCCTATCTCCTTCCATTTCTTCTCCAATCTCATACGGAAACAAGGTTTCTTAATCTCTCCTTCGTTTAATCTCCTACGGAAAAAAGCTCTCCTTCGCTCTCCTTGTTTCCATCATTTCTACTATCTCCTATGGAACAAAACCTCCATTGTTTCAATCACTTCTCTTCTCTCCTTCGAAAACAAGCTTTCCTTGTTGCAGTCACTTCTCCTATCGAATACGGTAACAAGCTACATGTATCCTAAGCTTCCCTTGTTTCCATCATATACATTTATGCTTGCAATGAAAAGTTGCAATGCCATCAATAATGTATGAACATTTTTTGATGTTAAATTACTGTTGATGGTAGTAGTATAATGAAGTATAAGTTGCTTTCCCAAGGTCCAATATCGTTTCCAATTCTAGAAGGCTCGTATGACTGAACAATTTTCTATAAGTTACTAGGGTGATACCTAAATATACAATGAGCCTCTTGTTCCAGTCCTTACTTATCTCAAGCTCAATAACATATGCATATTTATGTTTCCGCTTTTTAAACTTCTACCATGAAGTGACATTCGAATTGACCACCATATCTGGTACATACTATTTCCAAACTAATGTTATACATTCTTAAAAATACAACTAGTTATAAAATACACCTGGTATGTATTATTGTATGTATAATACAATTTAAACAAAACATTGTGATATTCTATTCAAGACCGGGGCTTGTGAAGTTGTCGGAATTCCCGCTGCACGTTGAGAAAATGCATAAAGACATCAACCTTCATTTCACTAAGGCTTACAAGGTGACCATCGTATTCAGTTTCTTGTTGCAAAATGCGAAACTTGAATTTTCTCCGCTACTGGTGGAGTAACTGTTCCGGCGTTGCCATATAATTTCATAAAATATGTTTCATTACAGTTTGTTATAACTTTGCGACAATGTGTTTCTTTATATGTGAATTGGGTATGGATATTTAGTGAATGCAAACACAAAACTAAACAAAACTAATATGAAGAGTATTTACATCTTCAGAGTATATAAAATTGTTTTTTCTGGACATATTATTTTTTGGTTTGTTTTTGCAAAAAACATGGTCATTTTACCCAATTAGTTGAAATATTAAATATTTTTTTCAGACACACACTTATTCAGATAATGAATGCATATCATTGTGACTATACACTTTCCATTATTTTTTGTACCGTTTTTATAACTATTTTAAAAAGTGTATTATTATTATACTTTGTTGTTTAGATTACTAAGCTATATTTAAGAGTGATTGATATGTGAGAATAAACTGTGGTTTTCCCCTTCTCCTCCAGATGCTGGTCGAAAGAAGTCCCTGCTTTCCGACTAATATTGCCCAATCAGAACATTGCATGCCAAAGAACCGATACGTCAACATACTGCCATGTGAGTTGTGTTTTAAAGAGTTTATTTGATAACTTGTACACACAGGTAAAATGGTTCCCTTCCTTTTCATATAAACATGTACGCTAGCTAGCTTTAAATTAGTTTCATGTTATTAAGTAACATGATTTTATTGCATGTATTATTGTGCGTCGTTTGTCCAGTAAATAATATTTATTTTTTGATGCATTACCCAGCAAAACAAAATCATTATAAATTTACAAATTAACGTAAAAATAACGTATAATGATAATAAACACGTACATTTATAATAATTACGTTGTTTGTGTTTATAACGTCAATATAAAAAAAAAGACTTTATTTATTGTAAGATAATTTGTAATACTTACATTCCAATTGTGAATCATTTTTAAGAAATGTGGTCCGTTTTTAATGTTTGTTTCTATTTTGTATACAATTAATATTAATTAATTTTACATGACTATTTTGTTTAGTTTCATATAACGTAATTTACATTAAAATAATTATTCTAACTCTATTTGATAATTATTATACAATTATTTAATATGTTGACTTTAAATGACAGTGTACTTATTACATGCAAAAACATAAGTTTACTATACAGTACTGTATGACTTAGTGTGTTTGTGCATTATCGTATCTTTTAATGTGTAACATGTAAATACTTTTGCTTATAATATTGTAATAACTATGTAAATACGTTTAATGTTAATACTGTTATATGTAAACACGTTAACTTTTAATGCTGCAATATGTAAACATGTTTTCTTTTAATACTGTAATATGTAAACACGTTATCTTTTAATACTGCAATATGTAAACACGTTACCTTTAATACTGTAATATGTAAAAACGTTATCATGTAATACTGTAACGTGTAAATACGTTATCTTTTAATACTGAAATATGAAAAACCTTATCCTTTAATACTGTAATATGTAAATACGTTATCGTTTAATGATGTGATGTAAATACGTTTACTTTTAATACTGTACAATGTTTACAGATGACCGTACGCGAGTGAGGCTAAAACCTTTGGACGGCATTGAAGGCTCGGACTATATCAATGCGAACTACATTCCAGTTTGTTCGCCTTGAATTTTAATCTATAAGTGTTTGTACAAGTATATTTGAAATGAACAAATCAAATATCAATTTCTTATAAAAATGATCGATATACTATTATGGTTTATAACGGTGTTCGTATATGTTGGTAATATTGCAAAGGATATATCGCCATCTTAGTATTACAAGGGGCAATCTGCTTTGTTAGCACATGGTAGATATTCCCTTGTAATCATAATAGGGCGATATATGCCAAATAAATATTGTCTTCAATAAATGTCGTTTGACACATTATGAGTGAAGAGAGAAAAGAACATTTCCTGACCTTGAATGTACCATATATAAAAATAAATGTGTTTTAATCGTGTGCGGGTTTTATTTGAGAAATTCATATATAATGTATGGCGAATGTCTGATTTAAGGGTTACACGTTTCGCCAAGAATACATCGCAACACAAGGCCCAATGGAAAATACTTACGATGACTTCTGGCGTATGATCTGGGAAGAAAAGGTTGAAACAATCGTGATGCTAACTCAACTGACGGAGAAGGATCGGGTAAGAGAGAAACACGTCCCTACAAAAATGCATTCAATATAATATGTTTCAACGTTTACATTAATTTCAAGATATTATGAGAATCATGTATAGGAATCTTTATCATATTGTATCCAATGCTATTGCAAAAACATACTGTTTAAATGTTGATGCAGAAAAATAAGTATTATTTCTTGAAATGTATAACATATCAAATAAGCAAAATCGATGTATTTTGTTATAACAGGTAAGCATAAAACAGCTAGGTAGGATAATGGAATCGCTTCCAAACATTGTCAAAGTATTCAGTGAACATTTGTGCAACAATTGTTGTATGCATTTTGTCAAGTGCGACATCTACTGACCGGAGTAACATTGTCAAAATATTCAGTGAACATATGTGCAACAATTGTTATATGCATTTTGTGTCAAGGTCAAGTGTCACATGTACTGGCCTGACTCGAAGAAGCCTGTCACATATGGCAACCTGGTGGTGTCAGTCTACTCAGAGGAGAACTTCTCTGAAAACACGCTACGGATGTTCGAGATCAAATTCGTGAGTTTATTAACGTACTTGGAGTTGACTATCTAGATGTCAGAGACTTCTCTGAATACTAAATTATGGTGTTCGAAATAAATGTTGTTATGTCTGAATGTATTTGGCGTATGTGCGTTGGATGTGAATAGGACCACATTATATGAAGCTCTAACACATGTTGAATTGCAAATATAAACAAACTACATTGGTAAAGGCTTTGAAGTGCCCTAAACATTGTAATATTAGTCCATTACTTAAATGTTCATGTACACGAATTATCTACGAGTGTAAAAGTCGATTTGAATTGAAAAGTTATATTGTAAGAATCAATTGAACTTTGTAATAACTAGTACGTGTACTGCTGTGAATGTAGCAGTATTCTTAATTAGCAGTATAAAATATTAATACATTGATTAAAAGTACGTTAAGTTTCTACGAACGTAGCGGTAAATTTGAAAATAAAAAATATACTGAAGCATGTTTTACAGAAAGAGGAGCGAAGGCTTGTTAGCCACTTTATGTACCTGAATTGGCCGGATATGGGATGCCCGGAAGATCCACAGATGCTCCTAGACTTTGTGGCGGCTGTCAGAGAGCGCATCGTGTACAAGCTTGAGAAGAAAAGTCCCGTAGTGGTGCACTGCAGGTCTGTATTTGTTGTATGTATTAAAAAGAAAACAAAAAACCCCCACAATTTTAGTCTAAATCTCGAAAAAAAAAACACAACTTATATGGTTAAGTACTTGAAAAGTAATGTTTGGGTTATTAACCTAGTTGAAATCATATTGTATTATTATATGTTTGTTTTATTTTTTTTGTAGTGTGAAATGTTTAACGGGAAATTGGTCGCTTGCCTAAAACAAAGATCTAAGAATGTAAATAAGGGATTCTCTTCTACTAATGTCCCCGGAGTTTCATATATGCTATATTTTCATACACCTGAACGATAACAATTATTACCTTAGTGCTGTTTGCATTCACGCATGATTTATCACCAAAATGATGCCAAATAATTATGAATTTCCAAACATAGTGCGGGTGTTGGAAGAACTGGAACATTTATCGCGGTAGATCATCTTCTGCAACATGTCCGTGACCATGACGACGTAGACATCTTCCAACTCGTTCTAGAATTACGAGAGAATAGATGTCAAATGGTTCAAACAGAGGTAGCAAATATTAAATAAATATGTGTCGAAATTCTGCTTAATAATTTATAATTGATGTCTTTGGAGAGCAAAATTGATATATGTCACCAATTCTAATGTCAATATATAGTTACATAAAATATACATGCTTTTTGGTAACCTAGATCTAATATACTGTTTTATGCAACGGACATTTCTGCATTTAAACGGACCTGTTCAAAGATTGATGATTTCAAAAACGAGGCAAATTACAATTTAAAAACTCTTTATCACAAAAATTCAAGAACAAAGAAATTATTATATATTATATAGCACAATAACACCCCTAGCATAGAAATATGTTGTCATTTTTCTGAAAAGAGTTATTAAGACGTTTGCTGTTGCCTTATTTTAAGGATCAATTCATCTACATTCACGAATGCTTGAAAGCATTTATTGTCAATGATGATGAACAGGATGAGGACATAGATGATGAACGTAAGCTGTTAGATAATAGACCAAAATAGATACTGCATGTACATACTACACGTACTTTCTTATGTAATTGAAAGAACTACTTCAAATTAAACCAGACACATGAGTATATAACAAAGTACATTCTAAGTACACGACGTATGCATTTGGCGTAGATTTAGAAGCAAACAACGGCTTGCAATTAGATTGCACAGTTTTTAGTGGAATACCCAAGACATTTATTACAGAATAAAAAGCTTATAATATTGTGTTTATTTGTTTTGCAAAGTAAGAGTGTATTATATTGATCAAACACAAAGCAAATCCGTATTTCAGCCTTTTATCAGAATGAAAACTTTGGCGAGGAAGCGAACAACGAAAATCAAGGATATAAAGAAGACGAGTAGTGCTGAAGGGGCTTAATAATGCCAAGACTTAATGGATTTCCCAGCTAATAAGTGGTAATTGTGAAAGTTACAGGAGTTTATGTTGTTTTTGTTTTTAAAGAGATGTAATGCACATCCTCAGTTTTTATGTGATTTGATTTTTTGACATACTGTATGGATTTTTAGCAAATGCGACATTTATATATTGACGTTCAATCTGTTTCATACGTTCATGACCTCAGTGTGTTTTAATATAAATATACATTTTTCAAATGCTACTAACACATTAGTATAACAGATCCATAGTTTTCTGTGAATGTATTTTATAGGTCCTTTGCGTATTCCGCTATTTTTGCTTATTGCATCATTGTTCTATGTAATTTGTAATTGTTATCAGTCTGCATATAAATGTTTTGCATTATTTAAATTATTATGTAAATTTTATTAAAGTCTTATCAATTTTAATAAATTCGAATACAGAGCCTTATAGAGAGACGTTTAAGACAGTTTTAGTACTATGGGCAACATAACTCGAACGATTCTACTGTGTGCATGCATAAGACAGCAAGCAGTGAGCCTTGTGGATAAACATCGCATTTTGGTTATAATTGTGTTATTGCATGTTTGTTATAAATGTGTTATTATTGTGATTTATATTCCTGCAAATGGTTGAAAAATATACATATGTAATAGAAACTTAACCAAATGATAAATATTATCATTCTAACCACGAGTAAGCGATTCGGCTTTGTGCCATGTCATCTGTAATGGTTATTGAAACTTAATCAAATCATGATGATTACTATTATACGTTGGTAATGTGGGGTTATACATGCTTTCAACAATCAAAAGGTTATCACCTTTTCATATATTTATAAAGAAATAACGTTTGTGCTATTTGTATTACTTTTGTGTTCTATATACTTGACTTTAATTTCATTGATTGCGCGTGTATAACCTTAAGAACAACGTCTACTGTTTGTCCAGTATAATTCGCGCTTCCTATATGTTTAGCAGAAAACGTTTACTAAACATATACACATACATATATGACACCTATATCTTTTAGAAGTTACTCGATAATTAAATGTCAAACTAATTATAAATTCACGGACATTTCTGTTCGCAACTTGTTGATTCGTTGAAAAGAGATTTTCTGTTGAAAGTTGTTCCAACTATTTTACCGTTCATATAATATTAAATAGTCAAACGATATGTAATTAAGTGTATTTTCTAGTTATTGGTTCGTATTACTCACAGCGGCCACGTACAACAATCGATTTTCAAAATGGCGAAATACAAGTAAGTTATTTATTCAACACACTATCCCAAATAAGTCACCTTTAGTGACATGGTTATCATTCTTAATTATTCGTTTTCATTTCCAATTTGGTTACTTCAGTGTGTCTCTTTATCGTTGTTGTCATGATGTGCTGATTAGCGTCTTGCCATTAAATCACTTCAATAAAATGGCATTTTGTCATTGGCTAATTAGTATTTGTACACTGGCATTTATATTTATAGTCTGTGTAAAGTCACAAAGTAAACACGCCCCTTTGTTAATCCGTTATGATATATTATATGAAAATTACATTAGGTATAATTTATTGCCATGTTTCTTGTTCATACAAATGCCTAAATAACTAAATCAAAGAACAAGCAATTTTTTTTGTAATGTTTATATTATGAATATAAACATATGATTATAAACTAAACACATACATTGCCATTTTAAAATACAATAAACGTTAATGGCCATGCTTTTTAAAACATTATTTCACTATGACATAATTTGTAAATCATACATGAAGTAGATAAGTTCTTCTTTGGGAAATATCGAGTGGTTCGATGTTTGCTGAATAAAAGTAACCATGTAATTGAATATTATGATTTATTAAGTCCATGTTGCGTGGCTATAGGTTTTGTTGCTGAGTTGATAGCAGGTCCAACATTATATACAGCGTCGCCGATGTATGCAATTTAACTCCACCTACCGAAGGCTAGCAAGCTTATGCCATGGCAGTTTGTCCGTCATGCGTACGTCCGTCCGTGCGTCCGTGCGTCAACCTTTTCTTTAACCTAAATATCCCATGAAACCGTTAGGCCGACTTTGATGATACTTCAAAAAATGTTCATTGGGTGGTCAAAAATTGCTCAAATGGTTTCGGTCCACTGCACAAGATTACCACCAGAGCTATAAACAGAAGAATATTTAAAGGAAAACTCCTCCTTGTGTAAACACTGTGGTAGATTTTCAAAACAATTCACAGAAATGTTCCTTGTGCAGTTCTCTACCAAGGTTGCCCAATTTCGAAATCTTGCTAGACAGTGCAATGAGATGACTGCACAGTCAATACAGGATTTAAGCAATGTTTTGAACTATACAATCTGTAAATAGATGTTATACAACACAGCATGTTTTCATCAAAATACTCTTAATGGATTAAAGTATTTTAAATTGTATCAGGAGGTTTGTAATTATAACACATATCGTGTACATGGTGTTACACATCTACGAATCTCACATACTGGAACTTGAAGGGCGCACATAAAATAATGAGATGTTGAGGATGGTATTCGTATGTACATTTGTTATATAATTGTATACTTATGGTATAACAATGGAGCTGGAAATGTCTACATAATGTATTGTTTATTGTTTCTATTGTAATGGCATTGTAAATAAAACAAGAACTGTCATCGTCAACGTTGAATGCTCCACGGCATATTAATAGTGACTGAGTGAAGTGTCATGGACACGGGATGTGAATTATCAACAATTGCACACCCGTGTCTTTTTCGATGTGAGACATAAAACGGCAAACATGAAACAAGTAAATTAGATTTCAAATTAATAGTATTCATATTTTGTATATAACTATTCGCAGGAAACCTGCTGATAATAAAGATAACTAGCGATCACTAAAGAAAAAAAAAAAGATTCTTCTTAAATGGCATTGAAACATTGATGCACAAATCACGAAGTTATGAGGTTTTTTTATATTTCATTAAACAAATATGAATCGTCATCTACTGACCACAAACAACCAATGTATATGTTTCGGGTACATTTGGCCAAAGCAAGTTATTGCACTAAAATGTTTTTTATAATTACTGGTCAGTAAGGCATAGACCAAGAATCCTATAATCATCTACTAGTAACAAGTAATCTACCCACGCTTGAAGAACGTTTGAAGAACTTAGTACAAGCTATTGACCATTTTCTACCTTGACGATGGTTTCAATATGTTCGAATGTTTGAACAGAGAAGTTAACAATAAAATAGGGACCATCTAATTTTTCTAGAACAATAGTCATTCCAATTTTAAAATCGTGAAGTTCTTTATCAAGCGAAGGATAAATATCGTTTTTGGAATCTGGTCGAACTTATCCAAAAGAAAACTGTTCACAATTAACAGTTAAGATAAACTGGTTCAATATGTACGTAGATACTGTGCGATATTTCGTGCAATACATAGACACACTAATGAAGGAAGTTTATAACGGAAAAGATAATTATTTGACAGATTCTGACTGGGTAGATTGCTACGTAATTTGACTTGAGACAGTTGTTTACTCTACGATAAGTAGATACATGTATACATACGGGTTTTAATACAGTGTCCGTGATAGTAAATGAACTTGAATGATCACAATAGGATCAGACGTTTAAGATCACACAAACGGTAAATGGGCCAACATTTTAGATTAAACAATTAAAACTGTCTTCTTACTGTCTACGTTGTCAAATAAATTACGTTATAAACATTCGCTGGACGTTTGAGGGATACTGTTTATTGCGAACACACTGATCCTCCAAGTATTGTACGATTTTATTTACCTTGCACCCATTTATCTCCGGTAGCGCTCGGCTGTGTTATTTATATCAGTTTAACGGATTTCATAGTAACATGACAAAAAAAACCATGAACAAGTGTCAGGAAGAATAACGCGGTGGATAGTGTTTTAGACTTTGAATCACATCTTTTTTTTTCTTATTTTCATTTACTTCAACATCACCTATTCTCGAGACATTTTTCTTTATTTCATTTTTTGTTTGTAGTTTATTTATTTTGTCGACATAAAAATGCAAACTCTGTTTCCCTCGCAGTATCGATGCAGCTCACTTCTATGAAAAGCCGGTTGGGACCCCCGCTAAATTACATTAAAATATATAGTAAATATCGGACTTTCGGAATTTCGGGAATCAACATTTTCCGACGGGCAGAAAGATACAAATTACACAGTAATGTTCGGAACATTTGTTCCGACGGGTAGAATTCAAAATCTAAAAACCGCGGAAAGGACAGAAAGATACTATTTATATAGCAATTCTCGGACATTTGTTCCGACGGCTAGAAAGCGGAATCTAAAAAGCGCGGAACTTTGCAAATCTTCACACGGAACAATTGAACGTTAAATAGTGCACAAAAAGCGGAATCTAAAAAAGCGCGGAACTTGGCAAATCTTCCGAAAAACTGAGCATTGAACACTGCACAAAAAGCGGGTTGCCATGGGTTACCCGCGAAAATGATTTGATTGGTTCCGATACATAGAAACAACAAATCAGAAACGTTGAACTTTGCAAATCTTCCGACGGAAAATATAAACACATAAAATACTGCACAAAAAGCGGGTTGCCATGAGTTACCCGCAAAATTGATTTGATTGGTTCCGATACCTAGAAATAACCAATCAGAAACGTTGACACAAATACATCTAGAAGCTATATTTAAACATAGTAGACGTCGGTTGTGTATACAGAGTGGAATTAATAAAGAGTAAGTGATTTAAATATATTACTTATTATAGTGTCATTAATGTGAATTTGGTTGGAATTCATTGAGGCAAATGGAGTTTTATTTGCAAACATGCACACTTATAACCAAAGGGGCAGAGGGAAATTAAATACGAGTAACGCTTTGCCCAATATCGGTTCGCACCTGCCTAAATTAACTACCCACTAATCCACATTTTTATACATAGATCTAGGCAGAATAATATTATGTTATAAATGTATGGATCAGTGTATGTAGGACCATATTTGTACAAATCATATTGTTCACAAAAATAGGATCTCATTCTTGACATGTGATGATGCGTGGAAATGATTGTTAACACATCATATTCACAGTCTCATTCTTCAAATTTCCTGTCCATTTTGTGATAAGATCTACAGTCTGGTATTTTATATGCAATGAGCTCATATTCTTCACATATGAAAATAAGTGTGCCAATTGTCTGAGAGATGATAATGATTTTGATTACATCTATAAAACAAAATCAATTTGAAATGGTCAATGGAATGTCTATTTCCATTATCTAGTATGGTAAGTAATGATTCCAAAATAAGTGCTATTTCACATGGATTGGATACTTCGGGCACTAAAATAAACTAGAAAACGAGATTTAACGAGACAAACTTGTATGCTGCTCAAGAAAAGAAAAGACAGAACAGTAGTTAACCAGTAATTTAAAATACCATGCACAATTCATTTGAAAGTGCCCAAAAGTGCAATGTACAATTACTGGGCAGATTATAATAATGGCCAGGAATGTATTTCAATAATGAATTAGAAAAATCCTCCTAAGGTGGACTCCTATAATTGGAAAGGCTTTTTGGAAGATTGTTGTACTGTAATTTATATTCAAGTTTAAATTGATATGTTAACATAACATTCTGATGTTATGCACTTATAAATATCGAGTGTTCTTATTGTAGGACCTGCATGACTGTGTGTTGAAGTGCCCTGTATGACACTTGGCCGCAAGAGGAATATCACCTTGGATCCAGTATTAGTAAGAGGATGATGGACATTCCTCCCGTGTTATTGGTTAATGAAGAGGTAAGTTCACATTTTTAAACAAACAGATGACACTTGTTTATTGTTCAATACTAGCAACTTGAGTCACAACAGTGTAATGGTATTGGTGTCCACCTTGCTATGAGGGATCATGAGTTTGATCTCTACTTAGGACTCTCAAAAAGACATTAGTTCTGGTTCTTCCAAGAAAAAGATTTGCAAGTGTCGCAATAAGTCTCGAGCATTCGAGGAATGCAGACTGAAATACATAGGTTCAAACTAAATACTAGTCACTTCAATACAATATGTGTAGTTGCTGTTGTAAAAAATTAGTAAATAGTTCTATTTTACTTGATTATCTGTGACAAGTAAATATATACCGGTACAGGCCGGTAACTTTTTACTTTATCTGTGATTACACTGATCATAACTTATATTATTTATCTTTTCGCCTAAAGCATTTAAAGTATTCAATAAATGCAAACAGTCTGATAGTCCAAAGCTTGCTTATTTTAGCATGCTTCAACAATTATATGCTATAGCATTTAAAAATAATTGACTTGTGATTACTGACACAGTTGTTGCGATTTCTAGAAATACAATGTTGGTCATGTGTTGTATATACTAAAAAAAATAACGGATGTAATGAAATTGTTCAGTATTGATTGTGTACTTTGTTTGGTGTTTTTTAGACCCACAATGATGGATCTTCTTGTTGAATGGTTTAACATGCAAGGACACATTATAATATTTGAAGATTTGTTAGCCATCTGTGGACATTGTTAGACATTGAAGAGCATTGTGTTGCAGTTTCTTTAAAGAGACACTATATGTATACATGTGTGTTTTACTTTCGCATGCAAAATCAGATTGTTGGTGTTGTGAACTCACATGTGTATGAACATGCATATTTCATTACTCTCACTTGACAAAACTGATGAAGTTATTGCCTGGATTTCATTCAAAATGTTTATGTGTGCCTTCAAGCACATTTGGCCTGTTCTAAACATAATTTTGTTAATTTTATTTTGATTCATTCATTTTAAGAGTCAATTCTGTATTGTTTCTTATTAGTGGATCCGTTTTAGGCTCCATATTTCTCATAATATTCCTAATTTTTTTTAACATTTAGACTATTCACTTGTCTGATGTACAAATAATTTTGAACTAGAGTATTTACAATTTTGTGAAAATGTGATATTGTAATCATATTGTTATTGATATTCTGGTTAAAATTGCTTTAATAAATATAAGGATAGTATCGACTGTGTTGCTTCACAATATACGCGAACTAATTCCTAAATATGACAAGTGTCCAACCACACAAAAAAGCTTCGTGAGAACAAAGTTTCGTACCTTGTTTTACATGAAAAAATCTCATTAAAGGTGCATGCTACACAGTCGAGATGCTGAAGGTAACAGATTGTTTTCTCTGCAAATTATTTCAGAATACTGTTTCTTGGTGTTTGCATTATAATTATTAATTATGAGAACGTGACTAATTGCTCAGTAAACAAGACAATAATAAACAAGAGCTGTTTGTAAAACAGGCATGCCTCTTTGGGTCCAAAACAGCCTCTGTAGAAAATTGCAAGGATGAAAGTAAAATTAAACACTTTTTTTTGTCAACTTTAGGTCAGTTTGACCAAATGACAAAACAATCAATAGGGATCTACTTGTAGTCATAACCCACCTATCTACTACATTTTACAAACCCATGCCAAAGGGTTCCATGGACAATGTTTTACAATTTTTGGTCAATTTGACATTTGACCCAAGGACTCCATTATTAACAGGGATCCTTTACTAGTCATGACAAACCTAACTACCAAGTTTGAAGAGTCTAGGCCCAAGGGCTGCAAAGTTATTGCCTGGACAAGCTTTTATTGAACTGAGAATTATCGGGCGTTTTCTTCAATCATATTTTATAGTCACAGGGCTTTCATTAACTTTTGAAAACTGTAAGTTTGAACTTCCTGGCCTCTAATTTTGGAAGTTTTGCTCATAATATTTGGAAGGTATGACAATATTGCGCTACAGTAGTCCTGAAGAAATGTGTATATTAAGTAAAAATTTTTTAAGGCCAGTTCTTTTTCATCAAGTGCTTATATGCCAATTTATTCAGTGAAAGAGGGTCATTTAGAAAACATTCTTAATTTTTCTTCTAACTCGTTCATCCTTACATGATGGAACTTTCATGGCTGCAATTTTGGAAGTTCTGTGACAAAAACTGGGAGTAAATTACTCCCAAAACTTCCCTTAATGGAAGCCCTGAAGTCAGTTTGACATTGACCTTTCACCCAAGGATCTAAAGCTTTAAGAACCTATACCAAAGGGTTGTGAAGTTATTGCCTGATTATTGGGCATTCTTTGTTAATCTTTTAGTCAGTTTGACCCACAGACTCCCAAATAAATAGGGATCCTCGACTAATCTTAACCAACCTAGCAACCAAGTTTCAAGAACCCTGGCCTAAGTGTTTTGTAGTTATCGCTCAGACAAGGTTTTGTCTACTGACATACAGACGGACACACGGACCGACATTTGCAAAATAATATACCCCTGCTTTTCGAAGGGGAGCATAATTAATAATAATAACATCTCAATAGATATGTTTATGTTTATTGAGAAAAGACAACTGTCATAAGAATGTTCATTTACTTAAAAGTGTGTGCAAAGTGTTAACAAGTAATAATTGTGCCAGGGCCCATATCGCTAAAGCTCCTTAGTTTAAAGTTGAGTTATATTCCTAAAACCTGCATTAAAATCCATTAGTTTATGTCTGTTTCATTAAACTTTGCTATGAAATTTATTTTTGTAAGGAACTAGGAAATTATATAGGCAAGTACCAATTTCAAATTGAAAATACTGATTTGAAACAAACATTTTTAATTTGACTAATTTCAGTTAAAATTGTTCTTAGGGTCTGTATTGAAATGGATACCGAACGGTGGAAGAAACAATTCATACATTAACAAACTTAAAAGTTCTTTGTTTCCAATTTCTAACAAACTGTGCAGGTTAGTAGATTTTGGCCAATTAATCCATAAGCATTTGAACCAAATAGATCATAAACGTATATATTGAACAACTGTTCTTTGTTTTGGAAAAAAATGGCTTAAATGCCCTTAACAAAATGTCTATTCCTGAAGTTAATAAACATAAACTTAATTTTTTTTCAACATGAATATCTAGCAGCTTCACAATTCTATATGCCCGGGGTAACTAGGTAATGTTGATTTTAAAGAGACTTGTTCACAGATGTTTGCATATTTTGAAGTAGGCCATTAAATGTCTTTACTTCACAGATTTAAGCATCAGAACTAAATAGCTCAAATATAATAACAAGAAAAGGATTTTTTTTAAAGAAAAGAAAAAAAAGGTCAAACCGGGGTTTGAACCCGGGACCTTCGGATTAAAAGGCTGTGGCCATAACCACTTGGCCAGTCCAATTTCTATATTTATCCCTGCCTTATTTACTTTATGTAAGTGACCCACGTGTTGTCAATAATTTAAACGAAAACAACACAAACACACCAAATTATTCATCGATTAGCATTACAAACGCTATATAATTTTATCAATTTCAACTGATGATTACTCATAAAAAAACGCTATTTACTGTATATATTTATGTCCAAAGTGTTATTTCGCTCCCTTATATACACTGTTCTTTTATGTTTGGAATCTGTAACAAAAAGTTGAAAAAAAATGTCAATTTGCCAATCTGTGAACAGGTCCCTTTAACAACTTAATTAAGAACTACATATAACAATATATCTATGTTGCTGCCTTTTCTTAAATTAACATTTTGTGTAAATGTAATGTGTCTTAAATCGAAATTGAATCGAAACAATCAAATCAAAACAACAACAACATTATTCTCATTGATATACATGGTATAGTCGATATATATACACAAGTTGAATACATAGACAACTGTATATATTTGGTCAAAAACACTATGGAAGGTAATAAATACATTTAACAACAAACTACAAGTTGGTACATTATTAACATAACGGTGAAATTGGTTGCATATGAAACAAAAGTAACAAAAACCGTCAAAGAAATTAAGTAAATTCTATTTAATAGAATTCGTATAAGAAATAGATTGGATTACAACTAGAAAAAGTATATTTTGCACATATAATGCAGTAAATTACTACAATTCATTCTAAAATATTTTCTCGTATAACATGTGCACATCTATACATAATTGTCTTGCGTAGTATATCTTTTTCATAAGCTCTAATAATTTCATCATATTAAGAACATGCTCTGACAATGGTAGTTCACCCTTGTGAAAGTAATTTCTTTATTGAACCCTGTTGTAAGTTTATCATTATTACTGCTGCACAAGTTATTGACGGCTGGATAAATTGGTTATTGATATTAAGAAGGACCTATACAAGAGGACTGGGCCTAATAGACCTCGGTCGCTCACCTGAGTTTAATAAATAATACTGGACAAACCTTGTAAAAATTTAAAAGCATGTTCATACATGTTTAAAGGAAAATGTTGGACCACTAACAACCATGTTTTTAGTAATACAAATAATTTGTAAGGAATTTTGTAGACAGTCACCCAACAAACTGTTCAGTTAAATAATTTTTAAATACAAGAAGTTTTTCAAGTTTTCAATATAGCCATTTAAGGAAAACTTTTACAGCCCTGGCCGTCATGTCAAAATAATTTGAAGGAATTTTGAAGAGGGTCATGCATGGAACATTAATTACCTTGATATCCAGTCAGCACTTACAAAAAATTTCAAATTAATAGCATACATGCTTTTGAAGATATGAAGGAAAAACATGAAAATGTGGACAGAAGGACGGACAGACAGGGAAAATTACTATAGGGTACCCACAAAAACTTGTGGGGCCCAAATGGAAATGTGTAAAATGCTGTAGCAAAGGCAAATCATGTCTTGAATAATGGATCCAGTCAGTTGAAGATGTCCATCTAAGGTGCAGAAGTCATTCAAGTTTGCATTGTACTTTTGAAGTAGAAGAATCCACTGCATACTCTGACACTTGTGTTACTGTACCATAGTTGTTGTGCTGAAATAATCATCAAGAAGGCAAATACATAACTAACTTGTATTAGGAATAATATTTAAGTTGAATCGTGATCTTTGTTGCCTCACCACTGTAATGAACATCTTCAATGTTTGCTTTTTACTAAGTAAGTATTTGAAAGAATTTTTTTTAATGTAAACAGGGACTATGCTAAATATACAGTTTAACAACCAATACAGTCCTTAGCATGGACCAGGCATAATTTTCTCATGCAGTAATAACATAAATATGCATACTCCAAAAAGACAACCTTAAATCTATAAAAATTTCTCCACATGAATAATTTATCATAATCCGTTAGCCTGATGTACATTCTGTCAACAATCAAGACATCTTTGTTGGAAAATATTTGTCAACATTATGTCACTATAGTGTCTGAATGTTTGTTGTCATCAAGCCAAGCAAATTCATGCTCATTAAAATGATTGAACACTGCTTAATGGACCTTTAAATAATTAAGAAAATAACTACTGAATCATATGATTTATGTCAGTAAGATCTTGTTTACTTCCTATTTGAGAAGTTTCATGCAATGCTTTCAGACATGAAATTATTTCAGCAATAATCTGATTGTACACATGGTGGCCACTTAAATTCTGAATAAAAAATCCCTGTCTTCATGATTTTCTTTGACCAGAATGTGATTTTTCCTAATATTTTTTGTCTAATTGCCATTCTAATTTGTGCATATCGGTGACAGTGTTGAATTATGTCTTAGATTTTATATTTCACTTTTCATCTGTCTTTGAAATTTTTTCCTGAGACTATGGTCAAATTTCCTGAATTTTCTGATTTTTCACCATTTTTAAATTCCTCGCTTTTTCAACACTTTCCCTTGTTTCCAGTGGCCACCTTGGAATAATAGAACAAATCTATGAATGAAGCTAGTCAGCAAAAAGGTCTCTTGAATCAAGCCATGAACATCATATATCATGATTTTATTGCACATAATAGAAGAGCTGTCAGAGGACAGCGCGCTCGACTATTCGAAGTATTTCAGTTGGTATGTATTTTGGATAGTGGAAGGGGCATAAATTTGTTAAAATACAAAACTTTTAAGTGAAGCCTTGTATAGTTTATAAATTTTTGGAACAAAAACTTTAACAACAAAGTCTCTGTAAAAAGTGAGCTAACTCTGTAAAAATACAAAACAGAGTTATGGGTAATGTTGCCCCTAATACTAGAGTTGATGACAAAGGTTAGTTCCAAGTTTCAAGCGAATAACTTGTGTAGTTTTGAAGTAACCAAACTTTTCGATATAAACTTTAAACAGAAACTCTAAGTGAAAAGGGGGCATAACTCTGTCAAAATACAAAACAGACTTATGTGTAATATTGCCACTGATAATAGAGTTGATGAAAAAGGTTAGTTCCAAGTTTCAAGTGAATAACTTATGTAGTCTTGAAGTTACCAAACTTTTGAATATAAACTTTAACCTGAAAATCTAAGTGAAAAAGGGGCATAACTCTGTCAAAATACAAAACAGAGTTATGGGGAATGTTGCCCCTGACACTGGAATTGATGACAAAGGTATATTTCAAGTTTCAAGTGAATAACATAAGTAGTTTTGAAGTAACAAGACTTTTGAATAAAAACTTTAACCAAATTCAGACGGGTCGCCGACGCCGGGGGTAGTAGGAAAGCTCACCTATTCTTGGAATAGTCGAGCTAAAATTTATTTTATAGTTTTATAAATGAACTAACCAGTACACTTGAATAATGTTAACAGATGTCTGCAAATAACAAGAGTTGTCTCATGACAACATGATTGACAATTCATTCCGCTTTGATAATATATATATTCTGTCAGTGACCTTACGTAATGACCCGGAAGACCTTTGTGAAGTATCAATTGATTATCTGTAGTAATTACAGAGATACATATTTGCACGCAAACCTTAAACTGAATATTTCTAAGTACAAAAAGAGGCATAATTCTGCTAAAATGCTGGTCACAGTTATGGGCCTTGGCCAGTAACCTTATATTATTACCCTGAAGACACGTGTGAAGTTTCAGCAGAATATCGGTAGTAGTCACAACGATATTTACTTGCACGCAAATCTTAACCTCAATTTTCTCTTGCACACAAACCTAACCTGACTTTCCTAAGTACAAAAAGGGTATTATTCTGCTAAAATGCTGGTTACCGAATAGGACCACATTATATGAAGCTCTAACACATGTTGAATTGCAAATATAAACAAACTACATTGGTAAAGGCTTTGAAGTGCCCTAAACATTGTAATATTAGTCCATTACTTAAATGTTCATGTACACGAATTATCTACGAGTGTAAAAGTCGATTTGAATTGAAAAGTTATATTGTAAGAATCAATTGAACTTTGTAATAACTAGTACGTGTACTGCTGTGAATGTAGCAGTATTCTTAATTAGCAGTATAAAATATTAATACATTGATTAAAAGTACGTTAATTTTCTACGAACGTAGCGGTTAATTTGAAAATAAAAAAATATACTGAAGCATGTTTTACAGAAAGAGGAGCGAAGGCTTGTTAGCCACTTTATGTACCTGAATTGGCCGGATATGGGATGCCCGGAAGATCCACAGATGCTCCTAGACTTTGTGGCGGCTGTCAGAGAGCGCATCGTGTACAAGCTTGAGAAGAAAAGTCCCGTAGTGGTGCACTGCAGGTCTGTATTTGTTGTATGTATTAAAAAGAAAACAAAAAAACCCCACAATTTTAGTCTAAATCTCGAAAAAAAAACACAACTTATATGGTTAAGTACTTGAAAAGTAATGTTTGGGTTATTAACCTAGTTGAAATCATATTGTATTATTATATGTTTGTTTTATTTTTTTTGTAGTGTGAAATGTTTAACGGGAAATTGGTCGCTTGCCTAAAACAAAGAATGTAAATAAGGGATTCTCTTCTACTAATGTCCCCGGAGTTTCATATATGCTATATTTTCATACACCTGAACGATAACAATTATTACCTTAGTGCTGTTTGCATTCACGCATGATTTATCACCAAAATGATGCCAAATAATTATGAATTTCCAAACATAGTGCGGGTGTTGGAAGAACTGGAACATTTATCGCGGTAGATCATCTTCTGCAACATGTCCGTGACCATGACGACGTAGACATCTTCCAACTCGTTCTAGAATTACGAGAGAATAGATGTCAAATGGTTCAAACAGAGGTAGCAAATATTAAATAAATATGTGTCGAAATTCTGCTTAATAATTTATAATTGATGTCTTTGGAGAGCAAAATTGATATATGTCACCAATTCTAATGTCAATATATAGTTACATAAAATATACATGCTTTTTGGTAACCTAGATCTAATATACTGTTTTATGCAACGGACATTTCTGCATTTAAACGGACCTGTTCAAAGATTGATGATTTCAAAAACGAGGCAAATTACAATTTAAAAACTCTTTATCACAAAAATTCAAGAACAAAGAAATTATTATATATTATATAGCACAATAACACCCCTAGCATAGAAATATGTTGTCATTTTTCTGAAAAGAGTTATTAAGACGTTTGCTGTTGCCTTATTTTAAGGATCAATTCATCTACATTCACGAATGCTTGAAAGCATTTATTGTCAATGATGATGAACAGGATGAGGACAAAGATGATGAACGTAAGCTGTTAGATAGTAGACCAAAATAGATACTGCATGTACATACTACACGTACTTTCTTATGTAATTGAAAGAACTACTTCAAATTAAACCAGACACATGAGTATATAACAAAGTACATTCTAAGTACACGACGTATGCATTTGGCGTAGATTTAGAAGCAAACAACGGCTTGCAATTAGATTGCACAGTTTTTAGTGGAATACCCAAGACATTTATTACAGAATAAAAAGCTTATAATATTGTGTTTATTTGTTTTGCAAAGTAAGAGTGTATTATATTGATCAAACACAAAGCAAATCCGTATTTCAGCCTTTTATCAGAATGAAAACTTTGGCGAGGAAGCGAACAACGAAAATCAAGGATATAAAGAAGACGAGTAGTGCTGAAGGGGCTTAATAATGCCAAGACTTAATGGATTTCCCAGCTAATAAGTGGTAATTGTGAAAGTTACAGGAGTTTATGTTGTTTTTGTTTTTAAAGAGATGTAATGCACATCCTCAGTTTTTATGTGATTTGATTTTTTGACACACTGTATGGATTTTAGCAAATGCGACATTTATATATTGACGTTCAATCTGTTTCATACGTTCATGACCTCAGTGTGTTTTAATATAAATATACATTTTTCAAATGCTACTAACACATTAGTATAACAGATCCATAGTTTTCTGTGAATGTATTTTATAGGTCCTTTGCGTATTCCGCTATTTTTGCTTATTGCATCATTGTTCTATGTAATTTGTAATTGTTATCAGTCTGCATATAAATGTTTTGCATTATTTAAATTATTATGTAAATTTTATTAAAGTCTTATCAATTTTAGTAAATTCGAATACAGAGCCTTATAGAGAGACGTTTAAGACAGTTTTAGTACTATGGGCAACATAACTCGAACGATTCTACTGTGTGCATGCATAAGACAGCAAGCAGTGAGCCTTGTGGATAAACATCGCATTTTGGTTATAATTGTGTTATTATTGCATGTTTGTTATAAATGTGTTATTATTGTGATTTATATTCCTGCAAATGGTTGAAAAATATACATATGTAATAGAAACTTAACCAAATGATAAATATTATCATTCTAACCACGAGTAAGCGATTCGGCTTCGTGCCATGTCATCTGTAATGGTTATTGAAACTTAATCAAATCATGATGATTACTATTATACGTTGGTAATGTAGGGTTATACATGCTTTCAACAATCAAAAGGTTATCACCTTTTCATATATTTATAAAGAAATAACATTTGTGCTATTTGTATTACTTTTGTGTTCTATATACTTGACTTTAATTTCATTGATTGCGCGTGTATAACCTTAAGAACAACGTCTACTGTTTGTCCAGTATAATTCGCGCTTCCTATATGTTTAGCAGAAAACGTTTACTAAACATATACACATACATATATGACACCTATATCTTTTAGAAGTTACTCGATAATTAAATGTCAAACTAATTATAAATTCACGGACATTTCTGTTCGCAACTTGTTGATTCGTTGAAAAGAGATTTTCTGTTGAAAGTTGTTCCAACTATTTTACCGTTCATATAATATTAAATAGTCAAACGATATGTAATTAAGTGTATTTTCTAGTTATTGGTTCGTATTACTCACAGCGGCCACGTACAACAATCGATTTTCAAAATGGCGAAATACAAGTAAGTTATTTATTCAACACACTATCCCAAATAAGTCACCTTTAGTGACATGGTTATCATTCTTAATTACCGGTGTTCATTCCCAATTTGGTGACTTCAGTGTGTCTCTTTATCGTTGTTGTCATGATGTGCTGATTAGCGTCTTACCATTAAATCACTTCAATAAAATGTGTAAAGTCACAAAGTAAACACGCCCCTTTGTTAATCCGTTATGATATATTATATGAAAATTACATTAGGTATAATTTATTGCCATGTTTCTTGTTCATATAAATGCCTAAATAACTAAATCAAAGAACAAGCAGTATTATTTTTGTAATGTTTATATTATGAATATAAACATATGATAATAAACTAAACACATAAATTGCCATTTTAAAATACAATAAACGTTAATGGCCATGCTTTTTAAAACAGTCTTTCACTATGACATAATTTGTAAATCATACATGAAGTAGATAAGTTCTTTGGGAGATATCGAGTGGTTCGATGTTTGCTGAATAAAAGTAACTATGTCATTGAATATTATGATTTATTAAGTCCATGTTGCGTGGCTATAGGTTTTGTTGCTGAGTTGATAGCAGGTCCAACATTATATACAGCGTCGCCGATGTATGCAATTTAACTCCACCTACCGAAGGCTAGCAAGCTTATGCCATGGCAGTTTGTCCATCATGCGTACGTCCGTCCGTGCGTCCGTGCGTCAACCTTTTCTTTAACCTAAATCTCCCTTGAAACCGTTAGGCCGACTTTGATGATCCTTCAAAAAAATTTCATTGGGTGGTCAAAAATTGCTCGAATGGTTTCGGTCCACTGCACAAGATGACCGCCAGAGCTATAAACAGAAGAATATTTAAAGGAAAACTCCTCCTTGTGTAAACACTGTGGTAGATTTTCAAAACAATTCACAGAAATGTTCCTTGGGCAGTTCTCTACCAAGGTTGCCCAATTTCGAAATCTAGCTAGACAGTGCAATAAGAAGAATGCACAGTAAATAAAGGATTTAACGCAATGTTTTGAACTATACAATCTGTAAATAGATGTTATACAACACAGCATGTTTTCAGCAAAATACTCTAAATGGATTAAACTATTTTGAATTGTTTCAGGAGGTTTGTAATTATAACACATATAGTGTTCATGTTATTACACATCTACGAATCTGATATACTGGAACTTGAAGGGCGCACATAAAATAATGAAATTGTTGAGGATGGCATTCGTATGTACATTTGTTATATAATTGTATGCTTATGGTATAACAATGGAGCTGGAAAAGTCTACATAATGTATTGTTTATTTTTTCTATTGTAATGGCATTGTAAATAAAACAAGAACTGTCATCGTCAACGATGAATGCTCCACGGCATATTAATAGTGACTGTGTGAAGTGTCATGGACACGGGATGTGAATTATCAACAAGTGCACACCCATGTCGTTTTCGATGTGAGACATAAAATGGCAAACATGAAACAAGTAAATTAGATGTCAAACTAATAGTATTCATATTTTGTATATAACTATTCGCAGGAAACCTGCTGATAATAAAGAAAACTAGCGATCACTAAAGAATTATTAAAAAAAAGATTCTTCTTAAATAGCATTGAAACATTGATGCACAAATCACGAAATTATGAGGGTTTTTTTTATATTTCATTAAACACATATGAATCGTCATCTACTGACCACAAACAACCAATATATATGTTTCGGGTACATTTGGCGAAAGCAAGTTATTGCACTAAAATGTTTTTTATAATTACCGGTCAGTAAGGCATAGACCACGATATCCAATAATCATCTACTAGTAAAGAGTACTCTACCCAAGTTTGAAGAACGTTTGAAGAACTTAGTACTAGCTATTGACAATTTACTACCTTGACGATGGTTTCAATATGTTCGAATGTTTGAACAGAGAAGTTAACAATAAAATAGGGATCATCTTATTTTTCTAGAACAATAGTCATTCCAATTTTAAAATCGTGAAGTTCTTTATCAAGCGAAGGATAAATATTGTTTTTGGAATCTGGTCGAACTTATCCAAAATAAAACTGTTCACAATTAACAGTTAAGATAAACTGGTTCAATATGTACGTAGATACTGTGCGATATTTCGTGCAATACATAGACACACTAATGAAGGAAGTTTATAACGGAAAAGATAATTATTTGACAGATTCTGACTGGGTAGATTGCTACGTAATTTGACTTGATACAGTTGTTTACTCTACGATAAGTAGATACATGTATATATACGGGTTTTAATACAGTGTTCGTGATAGTAAATGAACTTGAATGATCACAATAGGATCAGACGTTTAAGATCACACAAACGGTAAATGGACCAACATTTTAGATTAAACAATTAAAACTGTCTTCTTACTGTCTGCCTTTGTGCATGTTTACGTTGGCAAATAAATTACGTTATTAACATTCGCTGGACGTTTGAGGGATACTGTTTATTGCGAACACACTGATCCTCCAAGTATTGTACGATTTTATTTACCTTGCACCCATTCATCTCCGGTAGCGCTCGGCTGTGTTATTTATATCGGTTTAACGGATTTCATAGTCACATGACAAAAACAAATCATGAACAAGTGTCAGCAAGAATAGCGCGGTGGATAATGTTTTAGACTTTGAATCACATCTTTTTTTTTTCTTATTTTCATTTACTTCAACATCACCTATTCTCGAGACATTTTTCTTTATTTCATTTTTTTTTACTTTTTTTTTGTAGTTTATTTATTTTGTCGACATAAAAATGCAAACTCTGTTTCCCTCACAGTATCGATGCAGCTCACTTCTGTGTCAGAATCGAGGTTGACGATGAGATTCCGTGTCATGAGGTCAGCAAAAATGATCAATTAAATAAATTCAAATAAATAAAAATAATGAATAAAATTAAATTGCCTGTTCTGTGATTCGAACCGAAATCATCACGCGTACAATCTTTGCGTACTTACCACTGCACTACAGTATCACCTGTTGTATGGATTAATAAATATATATTAATGTTCGAGTCTTCTATCTGGGTAAGTAGCTTAAATGAAACTTTTCTCGTTTCGAAAAGTACGGAATTGTATGGTATTTAATTGTTTTTAGAGTTTTTACAGCAAAGTTTGGCGGCATATGCAAAGAATTCTCGTGCAAGTGTATATGAGCCGTGTATAGGGCATTTATCGTCATTCGAGGTCTGTGTTTGGCAGCAAAAAGGTGGATAAAGAAAGATGCAGTATTATACAAGTGCTCATGTTGGAATTTCATTTGTTCGGCAGAACGCTTGCTGGTGTTGATTTTATCGACGATGATAAGTATATATTTGTTGTGTGTGGTTTATTTAATTATTCACAGTCAGTATGCTCGAGTTTTTGAAAAGCTGAGTTGCAGTATAATTACTAGTATCTGAACGTTTGTTTTGTAGAAGGCTGTCTTGATTGTATACTTTCTAAACTTCTGTTTAGATAAAATCGATTATATTTCTGATTTTGTGACTGAAATAGATAGCGGCTATGTTATATCTTTTTATTGTTAAGCCTAGATAATTCGGAATGGGTGATGTCATACAAGGTTGTATGTTACAGACACATGTCTATGCAATGCTAGGGTGCAAGTAATGCACATGTATGTTAATCTATTCTACACAAACAAGGTTTACAAACTTGTTAGTTTTATTTTGTGTAAGACGTATTCATTTTAGCTTAATATTTATATCTAAGTAGAATTGAAAATAATCATGGTTGCAGTATGTCAGTTTATAATAAAATTATGTAGTAAGCACGTGGTCCCGCGTGATACCTAAGGAATATAAATTATTGTTTTGTTTAAAGCGGGAAAATAGCCCGTGCATAGCGAAGTGTTTTTGTAGGATATCGAAACGGCAGACGGCGTAGTTTTTCACTCAAGGTGTGATATGCGTAATTATAGTATTGTAATTTTTAATAATTTATATTGCAGTCAAAGTTGTGGAGCTATCCGTGTATGTATGCGATAGCTTTTATACATAGTTTTATGTTTATTAATGTTTATTTAGTGCATACAAGATGTTAGTAATTAAAATATTTTCTTTTATGCCAGCGCATCGGCACGCTCAATTTCGTGCCATGTATATGTTATTGAAATATTCAATTTTTCAGACTGTAGGTTGAGAAAGCCCATTGGCTAGTTTGTCAGTTTAGATGTGTAGGCTAGTTGGCCATTTTGTAAGCCGGTTGGGTGGTTTGTCAGTTGACATGTGCAGGCTAGTTGGCCATTAGGTAAGCCGGTTGGCAAGTTTGTCAGTTGACATGTGTATGCTAGTTGGCCATTTGGAAAGCCGGTTGGGTAATTTGTCAGTTGACATGTGTAGGTTAGTTGGCCATTTGGAAAGCCAGTTAGCTAGTTTGTCAGTTTATATGTGTAGGCTAGTTGGCCATTTGGGTAGCCGGTTGGCTAGTTTGTCAGTTGACAAGTGTAGGCTAGTTGGCCATTTGGTAAGCCGGTTGGCTAGTTTGTCAGTTGACATGTGTAGGCTAGTTGGTCATTTGTTAAGCCGGTTGGCAAGTTTGTCCGTTGACATGGGTAGGCTAGTTGGCCATTTGGAAAACCAGTTAGCTAGTTTGTCAGTTGACATGTGCTGGCTAGTTGGCCATTTGGTAAGCCGGTTGGCTAGTTTGTCAGTTGAGATGTGTAGGCTAGTTGGCCATTTGGTAAGCCGATTGGCTAGTTTGTCGTTTACATGTGTATTCTAGTTGGCCATTTGGTAAGCCGGTTGGGTAGTTTGTGAGTTGAAATGTGTAGGCTAGTTGGCCATTTGGAAAGGCAATTAGCTAGTTTGTCAGTTGACATCTGTAGGCTAGTTGGCCATTTGGTTAGCCGGTTGGGTAGTTTCTCAGTTGACATGTGTATGTTAGTTGGCCATTTGGTAAGCCGGTTGGCTAGTTTTGTCAGTTGACATGTGTAGGCTAGCTGGCCATTTGTTAAGCCGGTTGGCTAGTTTGTCAGTTGGCAGATGTAGGCTTGGTTGGCCATTTGGTAAGCCGGTTGGCTTGTTTGTCAGTTGACATGTGTAGGCAAGTTGGCCATTTGGAAAGCCAGTTAGATAGTTTGTAAGTTGACATGTGTTGGCCAGTTTGCCATTTGGAAAGTCAGTTTGCTAGTTTGTCAGTTGATATGTGTAGGCTAGTTGGCCATTTGGTAAGCCGGTTGACTAGTTTGTCAGTTGACATGTGTAGGCTAGTTGGCCATTTGGTAAGCCGATTGGCTAGTTTGTCAGTTGACATGTGTAGGCTAGTTGGCCATTTTGTAAGCCGGTTGGGTAGTTTGTGAGTTGAAATGTGTAGGCTAGTTGGCCATTTGAAAAGCCAGTTAGCTAGTTTGTCAGTTGACATGTGTAGGCTAGCTGGCCATTTGGTTAGCCGGTTGGGTAGTTTCTCAGTTGACATGTGTAGGTTAGTTGTCTATTTGGTAAGCCGGTTGGCTAGTTTGTCAGTTGACATGTGTAGAAAATTTGGCCATTTGGTAAGCCGGTTGGCTAGTTTGTCTGTTGGCATATGTAGGCAAGTTTGCCATTTGGTAAGCCGGTTGGCTCGTTTGTCAGTTGACATGTGTAGGCAAGTGGGCCATTTGGAAAGCTAGCTAGATATTTTGTCAGTTGATATGTGTTGGCCAGTTTGCCATCTGGAAAGCCAGTTTGCTCGTTTGTCAGTTGATATGTGTAGGCCAGTTGGCCATTTGTTAAGCCGGTTTATTAGTTTGTCAGTTGACATGTGTAGGCTAGTTGGCCATTTGGTAAGCAGGTTGGCTAGTTTGTCAGTTGACATGTGTAGGCTAGTTGGCCATTTGGTAAGTCGGCTGGGTAGTTTGTGAATTGACATGTGTAGGCTAGTTGGCCATTTGGAAAGTCAGTTGGCTAGTTTATCAGTTGACATGTGTAGTCTAGTTGGCCATTTGGTAAGCCAGTTGGCTAGTTTGTCAGTTGACATTTGTAGGCTAGTTGGCCATTTGGTAAGCCGGTTGGCAAGTTTGTCAGTTGACATGTGTAGGCTAGTTGGCCATTTGGTAAGCCGGTTGGCTAGTTTGTCAGTTGACATGTGTAGGCTAGTTGGCCATTTTGAAAGTCAGTTGGGTAGCTTTCTCAATTGACATGTGTAGGCTAGTTCCCATTTGGTAAGCCGGTTGGCTAGTTTGTCAGATGAAATGTGTAGGCTAGTTGGCCATTCGGTAAGCCGGTTGGCTAGTTTGTCAGGTGAAATTGTAGGCTAGTTGGCCATATGGTAAGCCGGTTGGCTAGTTTGTCAGTTGACATGTGTAGGCTAGTTGGCCATTTGGTAAGCCGGTTGGGCAGTTTGTCAGTTGACATGTGAAGGCTAGTTGGCCGTTCGGAAAACCGGTTGGCTAGTTTGTCAGTTGGCTAGTTTGTCAGTAGACATGTGTTGACATGTGTAAGCCAGTTGGCCATTTGGAAAGCCAGTTGTCTAGTTTGATGTGTAGGGTAGTTGGCGAAAATGAGAAGCCCGTTAGCTAAACAGTCAGTTGGGAAGTTTTTATTTTTCAGCTGAAGACATTGACAGACGTTAGGATGAGTGTAGACGATTGTAAGGTTGTAAAGGAAAAGTTGTATATTTTAATTTATAATGTTAATTTATTCTCTTTATTTGTTAGAAAATGCTGTAAAATACAAATACCCATTGCTATTTTTATTTTTTTTGTATTGATATGAATGAAGATTGATGATACTGATGATGATGATGATGACCATTATGGTGATGATTATGGTGACAGTGATGGTGATGATGATGCTGATGTTGGTGTGATTATCATAATTATTATGTGCTGATGATGCTGATGATGGTGATATCTTTGCAAGTCATTTTGATAGTTCTGTTTCTCAGTTTTTTAAGAATATAGAATAATGGATTTACTCATGAAATTGGTGAGTAAATGAAGTTATTCTCGATTCGAAAAATACGGAATTGTACGGTATTTGGTTGTTTTTAGAGTGTTTACAGCAAAGTTTGGCGGGTTATGCACGGAATTCTCGTGCGAGGGTATATGAGCCGTATATAGGGCATTTATCGTCATTCGAGGTTTGTGTGTGGCAGCAACAAGGTGGATAAAGAAAGAGGCATTATTCCCTCCCGCCCGCCCACAATTATTTGTTCAGATGATACGTGTCACAGCTCACTGTGTTATATATTTTAATGATCATATATATACTAACTTTGCAAAATTTAAATCGCACTTTCGTTTATTTTCAGTTAAGGTTTCCTATCGAGGGTTTAACCAATGATCAGATGTTTGACCAGTCGATACTTAACGGCACACCTGGCTTCCTCAATCATTCTACCCTGTCGAAAGTAGACGTTTAACTAACTTGGTTATCGATGCTGCAGTTATTGCAAGAACATTAGGATACAAGAACATCTTTTTATATGTAACAAAACAAAATGGCGTCAAATACAAATACCCATTCCCATTTTTTTGTTTTGTATTGATATGAATAAAGATTAATGATGTTGATGATGATGACTGTGATGATAATGATGGTGATAATTATAGTGATGATAATGATGTTAGTGTAATTATCATAATTATTATGTGAGGATGATGCTAATGATGGTAATGTCTTTGCAAGTCATTGTGTTAGTTCTGTTTCTCAGTATTTTAAGAATAGAGAATAATGGATTTACTCACCGAATTAGTGAGTAAACTATGTTTATAAAACTACACGGAATATTCATGAGTGCCAGGTGAATAAAATCGCACAATAAAAGTGTGTGTAAACACTAGCTCTATATCTATAGTCGGTTTAAATTGAGTTGATCATGAGCGGATAAACCTATTACTCAAAATAGGGGGAATCGTAATTTTCTTTTTTTAAACAGTGCACTCGTATGCATATATAAATTGTCTGATTCGTCCATGTTCATAAAGGTTGCCACTTGCATTTATACCGACTGAACATGTCGAATGTCGTGACAACGCGAATTAAAGACAAATGTCACTCTATTCATAAAAACACAGGTGATTTTCCCAAGTACCATGCTTTTCAGGAATAACTGTATTTCTAACAGTAATATCAATTGTCATAAACCGGACAAGTCATTTTGAGGGTCGTCTATGAAGCATGGTGTACAGTATTTTGGCAAGTTTCTGACCACTAATAAAAAAATTCACATTTAAAAACCATGTTGCTTTTTGTATAATTACCTATGCTTTCTCAATTTGTTGTGCCAATGTCTTTATTTAAGTTTTGATACATGTATGGATTTATTAGACGACCCTCGAAATTGAATAATTTCTTCATGCAAAATTCATGCATAGAATTTACATTCCTTTTGCGTGAAACTAGGACACCAAATGTCTTTAAATCCTACTATTCGCTGCTACTATTTGGCGCACTGCTCACTATTCCTTATAAAACAACATGAACATACTAAAGGCGAGTTCCGTAGTTGAAAATGTAAACTGTCAACTAAATTTTAAACTGTTTAAATACCATTTATTTCCTGGAAATGTTTTTTACGTTATTTTCGCACATAATGCATTAATTTATGAGTTTGATACAACTAGATTTAACTTTACATTTGTAGTTAAACTTGTTATATCTTACTAGTGACGTTAACAGTGAAGTTTTTTTCATTGCAGGCTACACAATCAAGCAGCCAGCTCTATCACTCAATAATAGCTCAGGTCACGTGATTACATAAAACCCTCATCTCTGGGTTATTAACATCTGGGCACCTATGTCGTGATATATGTAATGTATATAGATAGACGTTATGTAATGTATATAGATAGACGTTATGTAATGTATATAGATAGACGTTATGTAATGTATATAGATAGACGTTATGTAATGTATATAGATAGACGTTATGTAATGTATATAGATAGACGTTATGTAATGTATATAGATAGACGTTATGTAATGTATATAGATAGACGTTATGTAATGTATATAGATAGACGTTATCGAAACTTTTACATCGTATCTACGATCGTATTCATGTTATCGTGCACTCGTGCACTGTCTTTCTTAAAAACGTTTCGAAGGTGTTTTAAATTTCTAAAGTCGGTGGCTCACTTTAACTATTAAATCCATGCAAACGTATTTTGTACTTTAAACAGGTTTATCTCATGGCTGAATAACACTGAAATCATTGGATTTTAATTGGGTAAGTCGAAAAACATTTCAATCATTAATTATTTTTTTTATTTTTTTTTGTTTTAGCTCGATTGTGTCGAAAACCTAATGATGAGACACTCGAATTCGTTTCCTCAGTAGGAACAGTACTCGGGGTCTTACCATATCTTTTGAAAAGTCTTTCGACGTTACCTGCGTAGGGAACAAACTCAGGACCTCCCGATCGCAAGGCCTTTACAATTAATCAATTTACAGTTGCGACCTTAACTATAAACTGTTATTGAATATTATGCAAATTAAATATAAACATTACACGATTTTTGATTCTGCTTAATTTGTGTTTTGGTTTTTGTATGACAATTCTAAGTAGTGTCTCAGACAAGGAAAAAGTAATGTTATAAAGTATAAGTATATTAATATATTATTATTGAATATAAGAATGATAAAACAAGTATTTCGGTTTATGAGACGAGCATGTTTAACAAATTACATTCGATAATCAATAAATAACTATCGCTACACAACCATTTTGTCTATCTTAGCAGTTTCGTTAAATGGCATATTGATCAACAATGACATATAACTTCGGGCAGTTCATGTGTCATGGTGAACAATAATATATTGTTTTTATAGAGCCTTCAACAAGTACCAAAAGCAAATATTCCTCATTCGATGCGTGATAAGTTGCAAAAAGAATCAATGTTTTATTTAAATGCAATATCTCATAAACTGGAAAATCCTGAACCCAAAATGCATAGAGCTTGTATTCATATGTTAAGTTATAGGGAGCTGCATACAATTACTAGGTGATATCCATACATGATAACTATCAGTATGATACTTTGTCGGTATGGATGTGTATCGATATTAACTCAAACAATGTGACCTGTATACTGGAACAATTCGGCAGTTTGCGTTTCAGTAACTATTATGACAAGGCCCTTGCCATTGAAAACATAGGCCGACGATTCTCATATTTCTCTAATATTTGTTTGGATTGCATACTGAAATATTTTAGTAATGTCAAAGAACGCACTGCGTCGAGGATCATTTTGGAAAATATCGACCTGCAATAACTTTTTCAATTTGATTAAACATTATTAACCGGTCGTTTATATTGAGTTGTGAAAGAATGAACATTTTGAAAATTTTAAATTTATGATACAGTCAATGCGTTACTCTGAACACATGCTTAAAAGTCGTGGGAACAGGCAGCATAGTTGTCATTAAAGCATGCGATTAATCGAGGGCTAAGTCTTTTTCATCTATAATACAAAACATAATTCTTATATGTAGCGCGTTGTCCGTGTATTGGCTGCGGTTTTCTAGCCGTACGTTTGTAGTAACTACATATCGCACAATTGCTTTATCTTTTTATGCTACTACTTCGTCTTCAAAACATCTCCATACCCGGTTTATGTGTTTTATCAATGTACATTTGTGGCGTTGTAATCTATACATTAGGAACATACCGTCAATGCTTTATTTTACTTTTACTTTAATATGAATAAATCTACCATAAATGATAACATCTTCAGCTAATTATACATCTACTTGAAGATGGGTCGACATGAATGCTGAACACACGGTCGTGTCATGATGGGAATAATGAGCCCTCTTCCAACTAACTGAAAGCACATACTCTTTATAAAATCGAAATTATTGCCGCTAAAATGGGATCTATGTGGGTTGACTATAAAAAAATACATCTGAAATAATACACATTCCTATGAAATGCATAGCCTCTTTAATAATGTGACAATTTCATTTTTATATATAACTGCGTACTGAAACTGTACTTGAAAGCTTATAAAGAACACGTTTCCTGCTCGAGCTCTTCTTTAGTTCAACTACATTTGCTACTTATTCCATTTGCAATCAGCTTAATACAGAATTGTATATTTATATATTAGGGATGGCAACGAATATTCGGATATTCGAATAATAAACAATATTCGAATATGTTTTAGGTATTCGAATACTTACCTGTCCGATTAATTAAATTTTAATATGAATACAAAATACAGTGTATGTCAATGTTAGCATCTAAATATCAAGCATTCATGTCGCCTTATCTTCACAAGTACGCAGGTTAGGTGTCAATGTTTACCTTGCACCCTGTTGTTAAATAGATGACGATTTGTTGTTACTGCATGTTAATCCCAGTATGTGGTCTATTGTCTCTTTATCAGTAGTGGGAGATTAAAGCGTCCTGTGGAGGCTAACTGGTGTTGCTGCGTACATGTGCTCTGAAATAACGCATCGCGTACCTATATGTATATCCGATCACTTGCGTTACTCTGAACGCTTAAAAGTCGCGGGAACAGGCAGCATAGTTGTCATCAAAGCATGAGATTAATCGAGGGCTAAGTCTTTTTCAGATAAAATACAAAATATAATATTTAGCGCGGTGTCCGTGTATTGGCCGCGGTTTTCTAGCCGTACGTTTGTTGTAACTACATATTGCACAATTGTTTAAGTCTTTTTAACTTTACACTAATAATAATAATTACTGCATCCGACGATCGAATATTCGAATATTCGAATAATTTATCAATCGAATATTTGAATATAATTTTGGTATTCGTTGCCATCCCTATTATATATACCTTAAATCAATGCGTTTTTCAATGTATTTAAGTTTATTTAATTTCTAGACGAATACACTTTTCTCTAGTTGAAATGGACTCAAAACCAATCAGTGATGTGAAACCAGTCCATGATTGTTCACGCATTTCCTTTGTAATCGTAAGTTTTATATGTAAAAAATTAAAGTAACCAAGTACGAGTACGAATTTGCCATTGTTTCATTACCTATCTATACTAACAATATTTACAATAAACCATTTAAATAAAATAGTTCAGCCATTTCGACATGTATTTATACATCAAATACATTTAATAGTATAGTAAAGTACATTTATGAAGTATGAAGCATGATGACGCTTTCGTTAAGTCGGATAATTTTACAACAGTTACTCTAATGTTGTTACGATGTTGTGGGTGGTTTTAAAGAACAAAAACACTTACACATTAACAGTAATTGGTATTTTGTAGGCTGCCATTCTTTCGGGCACTTTACTGATAAGCTTTACCCTTATATCAACACCGTCACTATCGACAGTAGTATTGCGACAAAAACGTATGTACTCGTTTATTATTACATATAACAAGACATGTGTCCAAAGGGCATGGGTGCTCCCGCATTCCGCTGGTTGTTACAAACCCTATGCAATTACTATACCCAAGTGCACAAGTTCACATGTTGATGAATATGTCTATAACGTTTCATAACTCTAGCAGTTACACTTTCCGAGTTATACGCGACACGAGTCCAAAAAGTCATTTTTGCTGAAGAAATGTCCATAACTCCGATGAGTTCTGACAAATCTGCACCACGATACCCAGTTGAACACGTTCACATATTGATATATTTATTATGTTTATAAAGTTTCATCACTCTAGCATTTATAATTTTTGAGTTCAAAGCGACACAAGTAAACTATGTCAAATTTGCTTAAAAAGTGTCAAAACTCCGCTGATCTATGACAAATCTGCACCAAAATACCCAAGTGCACAAGTGCACATTGCGAGAAATATGTTTATACAGTTTCATCACTCTAGCACATATTCTTGCTGAGTGACCCACGACACAAAAATCCGACGCACGGGGGACCCATGAAAGTGGGGGCATAACAACGTCAACAAATAAGTGTGAACTTCCAGATGCATCGCTAAAGTTTACATCTATTTGTTTTTATGCCCCACTTTCAGGGGGCAGGGCATATAGACTTTACCTTTCGTTCATTTTGCAGTTATTTTTCCTTTTGCCCTTCTTAAACTGCATTGTATTTGTATTATATTATGCATGTATAATGCACATTATAACATTCTATTTACACGGGACTGATTTAAAGGTAAGAATGCCCTGATTGTTATGGGATTTACACTTAAAGGGTCGTATAAATACAAATCGTATTGAAAACTAATAAATAAGAATTATTACAAATATATTTATTTGTAAATATGATGGCATTGTTTCTATAATCAGTTGACCTACATATATTATTTTATTGTCACTTAAGCCGGCGCGGGGAAATTAGTATTAGTAGTAAAACTGACATGCATTGAATGTACATGATGTACCGTTACGCGCATGTGCGCCATCAATATATGTTGCATAGCGTACGGAAGTTTTAATAAAAGAGCGTTCGAATCTTACTGGGACCGTTTATCCCATTTTTTTTTTTTTTTTTTTTTCAACGATTTTATTAACACATTGTTACTACTCTACTGTAATACTATATTCAAGGGAAATTTTTTTGCAATGTTTGTCTATGTTTGATATGCGATATACCGTCGACATGCCCCGTTAATATGCCAGCCTCTGTGCACTTTCTCTGGACATTTGATGCCACCACACAGTGGGAGGCATTTAAGCATTGCCCTTACGTCCCGAAATTATGTGAACTCAACTCCTCTTTAACGGTTATACGGATTTCGCTCAAACTTTCACAGCTAAACAACCTTAATGTGTAGGTGAGCAAAGGAAGGAATTCTGGCTGCGACCAATTTTGCCAGAATTTATGGCCCTTTGACATTTTTTTCCACTATATATACTTAATGAAATTTTGTGGCCTCAACTCCTCATTAAAATCTGGCGGATGTTTCGCTCAAACTTTTACAGCTGAAGAACCTTAACGTGTAGGTGATCGTAAAGGACGGAATTTTGGCTGCAACCAACTTTGGCAGAATTATGCCTCTTTGCCTTTTTTCCACTATAGAATATCTATGAAACTTAAATTGTGAAGGCTGCATTTGTGTTGGCGACACGTCCTTTTTCTGTGACACATCTAGTGTAAATACCGCCCCTTGTAGCAATAAATTACCTGCGACATTTTGTTTACTGTTGATTTGAACTATTGATGTACATATATATAGACACTGAATATCTATAATGAATGACCGATTCTGTCTCAAACAAAATAAAGGACGGGAATTAAATGCAACTTTCAACTGATGTGCACGTAATGGACATTAGTTATGATATACAGTGAATTAGAATATGGTAACTTAAAAATATCTAACATGTTTTTATTTAAATGGTTTATTGTTATGTACAATTCAATGTATGTCTTTTTCAGGATCATCAGATTTAAACGGTATACATGTATTGAATGTTAACACAAGCAGTTTAACACTGGCGTTTGTCAACAATAGCAATTTTGACAACTTTACGGAGTGCACCGTTGTGGTTGAAGATTATTAGTGCACTTCAGTGGAGTTTGTCAAAACTTCTCAAACATGTGCACGTTCATACCTGTGCCATATAGTGACCTAATGATGTCCAATTTACAGTCTGGTACAATATATAATATCACAATTTTTGCTTCTTGAAGGTTTTAAACATGGCAACTGAGCATTGCACCATATACAGGTAAGAATTAAAGCTAGTTTATACATACATAAACATAAACATTAAAATATGTGCATATGTGCGTGTAATTAAGTGATTCACTCAGCGATTAGGTTTTCTAACCCTTTTGTGGGGCTCAATACGTTGGTAAAACTGGTCGGTCGCTTAAAGCTCGTTTTAGAGAACACTTTTATAAAATTAAAAACAACAACAAATTTAACAATTTTATTTTCCAACATTGTAATACATCTAGACATGCTATTACAAATATTTCCATTCAACTTGTTAAACAGTTAACTTTTGACAATTCAACGATTGGTAAATATCAAGTCAAAGCAAGATGTATTGCAGAGCTCGACGTTTACAGACAGCTTACCCTTTAGGCTTAAATAATAATATTTTTAATATTGGTAATATTTCTAAAGATAGTTATATTAATGCATTTTCCTTATTTAATAAACGCATTAGAAATAAACGATCTCATGGTAAGCGTAAAAATGGCAATATACGTCGTAAATCTAAACGGATACTTTCTTTAAATGATTGTTTCAGTATATTTCAAAATAATGGCTGTTAAGTGCCCTGTGCTGTCTTTCAGTTTTTTCTTTAAAGAAAATTGACAATGAATGTAAAAATATAATTCTTCAAACAGATCCATTGTATTAATGTTCCATTATTATTCAATCTTACACTGTATATTATTTAAGACCTTTCATCGAAAGCCAGGAGAACAAAAAGAGGAATCTAATAAAATTAATTTTTGTAATAAAGGTATTGATTTACTTGATCTTCTCAAAATATTTAATGATAAAAATGTACGTAAATTAATGCCTCCTTGTTTTCGTTATGTCGAGACGCCACTTATTTGTTGTAAAGACAGTAAACCCGTTAGAACTATTGTTTTTAATTACAACTCTGTTAGTACTGATGATCATATGTTAGAAAGTTTCCCAAGTAATTGAGAATGTGCTAATTCTAAATTTGTTTATCAACCGATCAGCCATGTTATGACTGGAAACCTTAATTTTATTTATAATATGAATCGTAGAAACTGGCTTCGCAGAGGTCCTAAATTTTGCATTCCTTCATTAATTGATTTTGATTAGTGTTTAGATTAAATTAAGTCTTCTTTAGAAAAATATTGAAAAATGAAAATGCAAATTTATCAGCCCTGTTTGAATGGAAAACTAAAGTTTTGTTAATGGCTTTAAATAAAATAGATTTTTATAATAATAATCCGCTTGCTATGCCACATAATCCCAATTTAATAAAAATGCACTTAGTCTCTTAACGAACTTCACTCTAAATTTGTAATGGTTCCTGCAGGTAAAGCGGCTAATAACATTATTTAGTATTACGTTTATTTTATGTACCAACAATATCGAATGCATTATCTCACACGACATCACATACTATTTATCTATTTAAAAAAGATTCAAATGAAATCATATTGGAACACATTACGGAGTTCAGCAAATTAAATGTTAAAATTAAAAGTAATAAATTGAAGATACCATCTCTATATTGGATTCCTAAACTTCTTAAAACTCCATATAAGAGTCGTTTTATTGCAAATCCTGTTTCTTGTACTACAAAACAAATCTCACTTTATTTCACTGCTGGACTGAGTGCTATACGAAATCATATAATTGAATATAGCATAAAGGTTTATGAAAATAGTCATGTTAACTTATTTTGGTCGATACAAACTTCATCTAAATCTATTTCGAAAATTGAAAAGAGTAATTATACAGCATCGCACATCAAAACATATGATTTCTCAACTGATTACACCACGCTACCGCATAATCTTATTAAAGATAAACTTGTACCGCACATTGAAAACACTTTGGCCAGAGAAAAATGTACCTACTTAGCTGTAAATAAGAAAACAGCATTCTTCACTAATGAAGTATTAAATAAATATGTTATTTGGACTTATATTTTATTCTGTTATGCTTGGTTTGTCTAAAGAAATACAGTTACGTTTAATTCAAAGCTTTAACAAAACTAGTCGATATATTGATGACGTGTTAAATATAGATAGCCCTCATTTTGAAAGGTATATCCAAATGATATACCCCAAAGAACTTACAATAAATAAATCCAGTTCTGGATGCTGCATTTCTAGATTTACGTCTAACGATAAGTAACAGCAAAGTGCAAACTAGTCTGTATGACAAACGTAATGACTTCAATTTTGATATTGTTAATTTCCCTTTCTTAGATGGTAATATTCCTAAGAGTCCTAGAGTATGGCATTTATATTTGCCAGTAAGTTCGTTATGCAAAAGACTGTTCATGAGTAAATGATTTAACAAACGTAACTAAGAAATTATTAAAACAATGATTTTTGTTTCATGAACTACGCAAAAAGTTTACTACGCTTTTAAAAAATACTTTAGTTTGGTTTCTAGATACATTGTTTCCTTAAATCTGTATTAGTTAATGGGATGTCTCACCCATAATTTTATAGTGATGTTTTTAAAACGGTTACCTAAGTGTAAATATGCAAAATTGGATGCTAAAAACGTTATTTATAAACTGATACAGCCTTATCAATCAAAGTGGTATAATGTTCGATACTCAGTAACACCTGCCTGTTAGTTTTTGATAGAAAATTTCTTTTAACTGTAAATAATTATATATTCTCGATGGGTAAACAGCTTTAAATGATATCATTATATATGACTGTTAAACATCTGGGCTATATTTATGGGTGTTCGGTTAGACCATGCCGAGTACAGTTGACGGAATTTCCAGCACACGTGGACCAAATGCACAAAAGAAATAGCCGTCATTTTGGACACGCTTATGAGGCAACACCTATGTCCATGTACATAGTCACGACAAACATAAATATGATAAGAACTAGGGAAATAATCACTTGAGAATCTAAACATTTTTGAAGATGGTAAACGCACACGCGATAAATGTATAATTGAATGATATAGCTGATAGCTAGCTGTCACTTTGTGTTTGCATGTTGTTTTGGTTTCAACGTACTTGATATTACCATTGTAAACTCACCATTGCGTATAATGCCAGGGCATTGCAGATTATGTTAATGTTGGACTACACATGTAAGCTCTTTGAACTGTATATTTGACCACTTCCAAATTCTTTTTTGTCACGCATTGTCTATACAATTGTTAGCTAAGTGTATTAAAAGTTAGGAGTTTACCCAAAATAGTTTTGCGCAAAAGATTTAACTTCTCTATTTTCCAGATCTTTATTGGCACAATTTATGTTTGTTTTTTTGCTAATAATAAGATGTCTTTGTTCATATGATTTTTTGAAAAAGAGTTTATCACAATTTGATAATTTTCCGCATGCAGATGCTGAAAGACAAAAGTCCAACTTTTCCTGTTACTACGGCATTATCTCACAACTGCAGGCAAAAGAACCGCTATGTTGATATTTTACCTGGTGGGTTTACTATTATAGATACAAATTTCATTTAGCAAAAACGCGTCTTTTTTCTATTCGAAGGGAAAACTTTCATTTCAGCTGTATAGTGAACTGGCTTCATTCAGTAAATAATACTGTTGCAACGCTGTTGTTTTTTTCGTTCTGAATCTGTTGCTTTCTTATTTTTAAAATGTATCTGTAATATGTGTGTGTAATTCGTTTCAAGTTTATCACTCCCGAGTAAAGCTTCGCCCAACAGACGATGCTGAAGAATCGGACTATATCAACGCAAATTGTGTGACATCTATTTTTAAACACTATTTAAGAGCGCTGATAATTTCTTTATCCTCCGCGCCTCGTTGACAGTTAATTTTTATACAGTTATCTGTTATCTGGTGTTTGCCACATTAAGTTGAATAAACCAATAGCTACACTACGTATGGTGGAGAGCTGCCTCGGCTATGGTCTGCGATCACCGGGTGATCCCAGTTGTGTTTATCATCACAGGGTCCTAAATCTCGAGGGGAATACATAGCGACCCAGGGTCCTATGCAAACAACTTTCGATGACTTCTGGCGCATGGTCTGGGAGCAGAATGAGGACACGAATGTCATGTTGACGAAACTGGTGGAGAAAGGAACGGTAAAAACCGTTTTATAAAGTAATTTATGCCATTTACATAATATGTTTGTGCAATATGTCATTGTGCTCTTTGGAAGATGTGTTAAGTATAATGCAGGGAAATCATTGTATGGTCTTTATCTTTTTAACGAGAGAGTTTATGTATTTAAATGAATAACATTTGAATGATAGGAAAATTATACTAAATGATACATATGTAGTTTTATTATCAATCTTAGCAACTCGGTTTAGGGATTCAAATGACAGATACAAGAAACGGATAATACTTTGAAGTTCACAAACATGTGTACACACCTGTTGCTGCATATATAATATTCGTTTCTGACAGTGTTTTATTGAAAGTCACATTGTCAAATGTCCTAACAAGTTTAGATGAAGCGCTCGTATATTAAATGGTGTTCTGAGAAAAAATTTATTAGGTTGTAATATCTTGTTTGAGACGATTTTAATATATACTTTATGGTTTTATAACTAATTAAAAATCGTTCAGTTAAATATTTTTTAAACAAGTAGTACTTTGAATCTGACCGATTATTCTTGTTAAATTATGTTCCCCGCTTTTCGTTACAATGAGAAAACAACTAATCAAGCACAAGCCAATATTAAGAAAATAATGTATTTATAGCTCAGGTGTGACATGTATTGGTCGGACGATAATCAGTCAGTCTACAACGGGGATCTTGTCGTCTCCAAGCAGTCCAAGTGGGACCTCTCCTATTATAAACTGCGCATATTCGAGGTTAAGCTGGTGAGTTGCGCTATAAATATACATGGTCAGCTTGAAACGTATAATATATATATATATATTTACTGGGTTGATCGGGTTTTTAATCTTGCAGCTTGTACAATATTATTTACGGAGTTAAACAAGAGACTGTACATTGTTCGGGAACGCAATGCATCGACAACAGTCTTCTCAATTGAAAGAGGGATTTTTTTGTCCCGAAACCTGGATCGAGGGTTCTTTGTTCTCTAGCGTTTAACGTATATAATACAACTCATTTAATAGTATAATATGGAATTCGGAAAATTCAGTGCATGCTATGTTTTGCGTCGGCATACTTTTTAGAAAGACGAACGCAGACAAATTAAACACTTCTGGTTCTTGAAATAGCAAGACGCCGGGTGTCCTGAAAACCCCAAAATGTTCCTCGATTTTGTAAACACTGTACGGAAACATAGGAAAGCGTCTGGTAATTGTGGTCCTATTGTTGTCCATTGCAGGTAATTTTGTCTTTAGCGTGTTTATTTCTAATTTCAAAACATTTTGTATATTTGCATATATGCCAAATGCAATATCCCAATACACTGGGTATTAGAGACGCTGAGTCACATAAAATTAGTTTTGTTCAATCGCATTTTTCCGACATAAATGCCTTATAAATTGAATGCTGCTCATTTCTGTGACAATGCAGTACACGACATGTGCCCTTTCTTTAACGTGTTTGGTTTACTATTATGTTTCCTCACCTTATACTCGTTTCATTGGAAGCAATGATATTACTCATTACTAGTGCTGGCGTTGGAAGAACCGCGACGTTTATCGCGGTAGATTATCTTCTGCAATATATCCGCGACCACGACGACGTAGATATCTTCCAACTCGTTCTGGACATGCGTAAACTCCGGTGCAATATGTTAGACACTGAGGTATGCAAATATAATATACTCATAACAATACCATATTTTGCGTTATCTATATTTTACACTCCATAAGGCCTGAACGCCTAAGTACTGACGATTCGTCGGTGTTGTATGCGTGCTTGAACGACTTCCTAAAGTGAAAACACTTATGAAACCGACTTTGATGAAACTTCACCGATATAATCCTAGATGGTCATCTGCCAAAGTTGCTCAAATTGTTCAAGTCCACTGCCACCGCACAAAACGGCTGCTAGAGTTCAACAAATTTAAACGACATCTATCTCGATTTTTTAAATAATTTCACACACATTTCTGCTGATGATTCTAAACAAGTTTCTCAAATGGTTCTGGTCTTTTGTACATTATGGCTGTCGGAGTTCTGGTCTATTGTACATTATGGCAGTCAGAGTTCTGGTCTGTTGTACAATATGGCCGTCAGAGTTTTGGTCTTTTGTACATTATGGCCGTGAGAGTTCTGGTCTATTGTACATTATGGCCGTCATGGTTCTGGTCTGTTGTACATTATGGCGGTCAGAGCTAAAGATATAAAATAAAACTGAAAACAATTCTTCCTTTTCACATTCCTTTGCCTTACTCATCCAGTGGAGCGTGGTCGTTTGTTTTTACATGCATGTTTAGCGTGCTACAGCAACGTACACTAGTTTTGATTATTCACCGTGTACAGTTTCCGTCATGAGATACTCGTGAATTTTGTTTATTTAAGGATCAGTTTGCATGAATACACGACTGCTTGAAAGCGCATATCACATAAGGGCATGATGAGGTTGGACGTAAGACAGTTTTCAATATTTTGTATCATAAATCCCCTTTACTTTAACATTGAATCCGTAATATTATATTAACATTATAATCCAGTTTATATTCGCAACTACATAAATTTAAATATATACAAGTTCCTATCTCAATTAACGTTAACTACATCAACTTAAGCTAGTATTTAAAGTACCCATAACAAAATACCTTAGATCATCATGAAAACAACACAAGGAATAATAAAAAAAACTATTAATTACATGAATCTTGTGCGATGTTAAATGTGTAATATTATCTACACTCTTCAAATGCAACGTTATTGTAAACAAACAAGTGTATTGAAACGTATTACGTTGCTTGACTTATGATCCATTTCAGACCTGTATCAGAACACGCACATCAGCGTGAAACAAATGGAGCATATGTACGAAGCTCAGAATTTCAGAAGGGTCAAGCCTCTATGCAAGCACGACATATTTCCGAAAAATGTATGTATGTATGTATGTGTGTATGTGTGTGTGTGTGTATGTGTGTGTGTGTGTGTGTGTGTGTGTGTGTGTGTGTGTGTGCGTGCGTGCGTGCGTGCGTGCGTGCGTGCGTGCGTGCGTGCGTGAGTGCGTGCGTGCGTGCGTGCGTGCGTGTGTGTGTGTGTGTGTGTGTGCGCGTTGGTGCACCTTACCTTGCGAGGTATATGACTGGAATGCACACCCACGCACCGAGGTATCAAAAACTACCGAGGTAAATTTGTCTATTACCTCGGTATGTAAACCTCGCTAATAGCGTCAGCTATCGATGTAGAACGATTTCACGAAGTTTCGCTTGTACCTCGATACCAGCGTCAAACACTTGCTAGTGTGCCGTGTGTGTAAGCACACTCCGTCTACCCAGTAAGGCGCTTAAACCGCATGACGTCATAGGGACGATATGTACATTGCGATGCACATGTTTAACGTCATATATTGTTTCAACGTGTTTGCTCTTTCTTTAAACATGTAAACTATAGAGTATTTATATATGTATTTAAATTGCTTATTTATTAAAATAAATATCATGGAGCACCATTTTTAATCATGTACGGTATTTGTTGTGATTCATTTAACAGGTTGAAAAAACACAAAGTAAAAACGAAAACAAAACAAACAGAATATTACAGCATTCACAAGATATTTTATCGATTCTCATAATCATATTGTTGAGTTTAAAGGTCCGTATGTAAACTTCAGGGTTAGAAACTAACGTTTTGGCCATGGTTGCCGACCCACGTTCTTTCAATACTTCTTGTACAGAGGACATATGAGTTTTCTCAAAAAATCTAGGGGCCCACCACAAATTTTAGGGGCCATTGGCTAGTGGGCCCCTGCTAATTTCCAGCCCTGAAACTTGCGTGTTTTTAGCTATGCATTCAGTGTACAATTTGCATTCAGTGTACAATGTCTCAGTTGGTAGAGCGCTGGACTACAAATCCGAGGATCGCGGGTTCGATTCCCGGCCCGGCCACATAACTTGTGTGGGGATTGGTCATGAAATTATTTCTGCGGCCATTCTCCCCCTACCTCTGATTCAAGTAGAGCAGTTGTCAGTTACTGGCATAAGTATGTGCACTTAGTACTGGTAAACCAGCTAACCCAGGAAATGTGTGAGTAGGTTAACTGACCGCCGTGATATAACTGAAATACTGTTGAATACGGCGAAAAATCCAACTAAACAAAAACAAATAAACAACAGTGTACAATTTAATTACATATCAGGTGTTAAAATATGCAATGAAAAAAATGAATTTTACATATCATGAGATATTCATTGCGGTAATGTTTAAAACGGAGATCCATGCCAACAGCCTTGAAATCTTGTGAAATCTTCAAACATTATAATGTTGTTTCTAATTCAATGATATTTTTATAATGATAAAAATAATTGCAAGTAACGTACACATATTTATTATAGCACACTATTACATGAAGACGTTATTATATGCATATATATATATACATAACGAATCTAATTACATATGTACATCAATTTATAAATGTATATATATGTGTGGTGTACATGTATATCATACAGTTATTGGTTATCTAATTTCTAATGCCATTAATGAATTGAATTTACACACTGATGGTCTATCGTAAAATCGTTTATCAAGAAATCGTCGCCTTACAGTTAAGTAACATGGACAAATGCACACAAAATGGTAAACATCACCGTTAGTGCTTTGTAGCCTAGAGAGTCAAAAGTAGGTATTATGTTGCGTGCTTTCTGTTTTCTATAAAACACTTTAACATTTTAAAATTAGCCACCAAGTACACTGCAGTGTGTTTGTCAAATGTTCAGCTTTTTCAATTAAAAATATTGTTATAAATAACGTTCTATATGATAATAATAGCATGTATTATCTTTATCTTAACTAATAAAAGGGTAGGAAAATATTGAAGTGTAAAATATGGATGCCAGAATGATACGTGAGTGTACATTCATTACGAAATGCCATGCATTCCTTATTTAGAGACATGCTTGAAGTATCTACAAATATAATACTTTTACATTTACACCATGCAAGATACTCATCTCGTACATTTGTTGCAGAAAATATTCATAGCCAAAATAAGTAGATAATGTGTACCCAATCTGAAGAAATTGACTCATAGGACATAGCTTCGTTTGCATTTTTTATTAAAGGGACCTGTTCACAGATGGACAAATTGACAATTTTCCGATTTTTGTCACAGATTCCGGAAATAGAAGAATAGTGTATATAAAAGAGCGAAATAACACTATGGACATAGAAATATACTATAAATATTGTTTTGTTAATGAGGAATAATCAGTTGAAATTGAGAAAATTATTGAGTGTTTGTAACGCGAAACGATGGAATAATTTGGAATGTTTCTGTAGTTTTCGTTAAAAATACTGGCAACACGTGGATCGCTTACATGAAGTAAAAATACAACCTCGGTACTACATGCCGGAATGGTTGAGTGGTTAAGGAGCTAGCCTCCTTTTGATCCAGAAGACCCTTGTTGGAATCCCGGTGGGAGCAACTTTTTTTTTTCTTAATATATTATATTATATTATTTTTTCTTGTTATTATACTTGAACTTTTTAGTTCCTATTCTTAAATCTGCCAAGTTAAGACATTGAATGACATACTTCAAAATATGACAAAATCTGCGAACAATTAAGTCCCTTCATTATGGGTAATTTATGCATAAATCTGTGTACACTATGGCATAAACAAGAAATGTAATTCATCATCAAAGTAACCAGTTGCTAATCAATGATCGAGTTGGCCAATTAACGGTGTATATATTTCAGTGGTAAATATTAGCACGCGATTGCAGAATTACTTGCACACTATGTTTCACAGTTCGGAATATGCGATGCTCCGGAAATAGCCGAAATGTCAACCCTTTTCAATATGTTGACTATGGCCTGAGCTTCTAAATTTTGGCATGGATACAGTATACTGTCTAAATTTCTCCCTCACGTACCTAGCAGCTTTATAAGCAACTGTTTGTAATTGGCAGTTTACTGGATAATATAATTTAGCCCGGTCGGGGCCCGTAGCCATGCTGAGGCACACCGAGGCACTTGCTGAGGTAAAAAATTAAGAAATGACAAAGTTAAATCGACACTAATCCGATTATCGTGTGTGATTTAGACTTTACTATTACTACTACTACTACTACTACTACTACTACTATACTACTACTACTACTACTACTACTACTACTACTACTACTACTACTACTACTAAACTACTACTATTAGTACTACTACTACTACTACTACTACTACTACTACTACTACTAAACTACTACTGTTAGATCTACTACTACTACTACTACTACTACTAGTCTACTAGTATTCGTATTAGGCTGACTTACACAGCAAAATAAAGTTGTTACGAAATGGTAAGGTTACGTTACACACGGAAAGAGCTTTAGGCGCAAAATGGCTGACGATAAAGTTTAACACCGACAAACAGAGGTATTTTGTTTGATAACTAAATATATTATGGTTTTGTTTGCGATATAAAAGCATTCATTATGACAATACAATCCAATAACGATATGACACGTTTTATTACTAGACTACTTCATGTTTGCATCTTTTCAATCCGTTATCATTTAATTTTCACATGTTTTCGCGATGTTGATGTGCGTATACGTTAATTTGATTTCGTGTACACAAATGTTGTCAATATTTGTTCTCAGACCAGAACATGTTGCCGCTTTGGACAACTTTTTGTGTGGATTTGAAAATGTAAAAATGTGCATAAGAAGATATAGAAATGGCTATTTAATTAACTTTGAAGATTACACATCATGGGTTATGGGCTTTCTCTTTCTGGAGAGTGAACATATATTTCACCAGCTATTTTAGAGAGTGTAAGTAGTTTCATGAAAGGTCCTATGTTGCAGAGAATTTTGAATCCTATTACACAATAAACAATATTTTATGATAGAAATGTGATTTATAAAGACACGTTCTGATGTTCATGAAATAAATACACATTATATACATAAGATATTTGATACAAACAAATTAGCAAAAAAGTCGGAAGAATTAAAACTCCACCCATTGATCAAACTCACAACTTAGGAGTCATACTTAGAAATAACAGTAGCCAGCGCTTTAACCAACTGCACTGTCATGCTTCGTAAGAAGTAGAGTATAAACTATAGTTCTATAAACTACTCGGTTGCAGTCGTCAGTTCGAACCTCATACTAGGCAAACAGAAAATTTATCAAAATTGGGTAATATTTTTATTTGTTATAAGTTATGCATGACAGACTTTCAAATGTCTTACTGAAAAAGTCTGCATCAATATGTACTCAAATGACTATGTCTCTTTATAATAATTAGAATTTTATTGGTGAAAATTAATGTTTTCTCTGTTGGAATACTTATCATTAACATTCTATATTTCATAATCACATTCTATATTTCTATATACACATGTATTATAAATAAGAGGACCGTCATGGTATGGGCTATCGACAACTTTGACCATCCTGACCTGCACTTCTTTAGACCTTAATGTTGTTGAAGAAGATAACAGCAATTACTTGCAAGATGTTGACAAAAATTATGTCTGTCCTCTATTCAAATATAACAGATTTGTCATTACAAAAAATGCATTTTTGTTTACAGTACTTTTGTATATTTTTTGTGATTTTAACAGCTTCTCGAAAGGACATGTTTAAATAACAAATAATATGTTTTTAGCTCGACTTTTCGAAGAAAAGTCAAGCTATTCTACTCGCCCCGGCATCGGCGTCCAGGCTAGGTTTAAGTTTTCAGTTAGCTAGTTTCTCAGGAATGGCTTGAGGGATTTCATTCAAACTTAAAACATTTATTCCCCATATTAAAATGAACTCATGGGCCAAATTTGGTAACGCTAGTTTGAAATTTGTCAAAATTAGGGGCCTTTTTACACTTAGAAATTTACATATAAGCTATATAGACATTTTAAAGTTGTTCAAACTGGGGTTTCCACTCAATTTCTCGAGAACGAATTGAGATATTTTAATGAAACTTCATATATAGATACCTTATATCAAGATCTCGCTTGGGATTGCATATAGGGTGGGTGGGGTCAAGGTCACCAGTACTAAATCAAGAACAATGGTTTCCGCTCAATAACTCTAGAACGATTGAGCTATTGTAATGAAACTTCATACATCGATACCTTATATCAAGACCTCACTTGGGATTGCATATAGAGATGATGGGGTCATGGTCACTGTCACTTAATATAGAAAAATGGTTCTGCTCAATAACTGAAAAACAAAATGAACTATTGTAATGAAACTTCATACTTAAATACCTTATATCGAGATTGCATGAAGGGTGGGTGCACTGGGTGGGGTCAAGGTCAAGGTGGCTCAAGTGATTTTGTGCAAATTAGAAAAATACTTGATAGCAACAATAACTTATGTTAATTGGCTCCTACTATACAAACAGTTTGTTTTAGAAAAAAAAATCCATAAACTCAGACAAGCACAAGAAAAGTCGAGCGCGCTGTCCTCCGACAGCTCTTGTTGTAAAGGTCTATATGTATTCTTTTTATATCTCATACTAAGGGAAATGAGGCCTAAACGAACCAAGGACAGAACAGAAATTCCGTCATCAGATTTTTATGTCAAGGATTCGAAAGAAAAAGGTATGTTGTACTTGCTGAAATAAAATCATATCTTATTGACTAGGCTGGTCTACAAACTTACAAAAGTTTGTAAATAGGTGTTGAACAGAAAGTGATGGTGACAGGTGATTATTTAATAATGCTTAATAATAATTTACAATGTACTTCAAACATTAATTTCTGAAACCTCTGACTTTTGAAATAATTCCGCAGTAATCCTTCTTTGTTTTTTTAACATACCCATAAAGATTTTAATCTGTAACAGGGCTTAACAAAATCCATGTTTATGTTTATGATAATGGGTCCCACAAAGATAATTTTAAATAATATATGTGGTTGCTGTGTACCGTTCTATTTTTGAATATATGTGGTTGCTGTGTACTGTTTTATTTTCGAAGGCCGATGTGTCCACACAAGAAGAAAAATTGACAGGGGGGAACGTGTTTTTAAATACGATGGACAGCTTTTGCTGTCTGATCCAGAGGGTGACGACACATATATCATTGAATTTTCACACAAAGGGAAAAAATACTGGTTTGTACGAAATTTTATGTTATTGTTAAATATCACTTTGTTTGATAGTTCTATAATTTGGTAATACAGACATTTTATTGTTGTCAGTCACGGTCCATTGTCCATCATCAACAATTTAACCTCAAACATGTTTAGCTCGACTATTCGTTGAATAGTTCTAGCTATACTACTCACCTGTTCGTTAGCGTAATGCTCTGTTAAGGTTTGCGTGCAACAATTCCATATCTCTGTAACTATTACAGGTATTCAATTCAAACTTGACACATGTCTTCGGGGTAATCATGTGAAGTATACCTCTTTTTGTACTTAGAAAAGTCAGGTTAAGATTTGCATGCAAGATGAAATTTAGGTTAATGTTTTCATGCAACAAGTATATATGATCTCTGTATATACTGAAGATATTCAATTGAAACTTAACACATGTCTTCGGGGGTCATAATGTGAGGCCACTGACCCATAACTTTGACCTGCAATTTAGCAGAATTATGCCCTTTTTTGTACTTGGAAAATTCAGGTTTAAGTTTGCGTGCAACAACTCCAGATCTCTATATCTACTCAAGATATTCAATTATAATTTCACACATGTCTTTGGGGTCTTTATTTAAGGTCACTGAACAAGGCCCATAACTGTGACCTGCATTTTAGCAGAATTATGCCCAATTTTGGACTTCAAGTTAAGGTTTGTGTGCAAGTAAATATCTCTGTAAAAATGTCTTCGGGTTTATTATGTTAGGTCACTGACAGTAAATGTACATAATATTATCAAAGCGGAAGAATAGTCGTGTGCGATGTCTTGGGACAGCTTCTGTTACAACTACATGTGCCCTTTAACTGAGGGAATTTTAGCGTGGCAAACCTCAAAATGGGGAAAATAGTACATTTTTACCTCGACATTTCGAAGACTTTCCTATGGACAAAATAGTTACCATTAAATTTTACTTCTAAAATCAGGGGCACATTATACACGGTAGTATCATTTCTGTTTTATTGATGTCTACAATGTAGATTTTCTGCCTATTTGCAACCAAATATCGTGCAAAAAAGCAGTCAAGTTTTTTTCATTTTTTTTATTGTTCTACCAACCTAGTCTGAGGAGGACATGCTTTTTATTATGCGGAAAAAGTGGGTCATTTTAGGGGGACAATGAAGGTTTATTCATATTGGGAAGGTGAAACTACCTCTATTTGGCAGTACAAATTACCAAAAACAATCACTGTTACTGCAACATGTTACCTTATGCCCAATGAATTTATAATAATCAATTTAACGCAGTGTCGTTAAAATCAGCTCCCTAAAATTGTTAGGATCTGAATACATCGTAATACAGGTCACGTTCGAATGACATTACCAACAATACAATCTTGGTCCTGCTGCATCATTGAAATTGATTTTTGCACAACCAAGTTTAGTGACTGTTTTAAAAAAAGGGATGCTTTTCTAACCGATCCTTAGTTAATTTGCAGGTGGTTAACAATGGATATAACGGTACCTTAGGTGATTAAACACCCAATGTTAACGGTAATTTTGTGCATAGCTTTTTATGGTTTTAACTTCATACCATAACATTTTCAAGGCAACAATAATGAACAATTTGATTGGATGTGGAAAAGGTCATCTGAATGTGACTTCAAATGCGAAGTCATGTAATTCAGTCACAGGTAAGAATAGTAATATCAGATTGGAAATGATTTTAATGAGATTGCTATTTAACGGTGTATATTTTTTAACATGTGAAATATAGTTCACAAACTATGGTGTCTGGCAGCTGATTTACAGTTTTCACCGTGTCTGCTTAATTTGTTATATTGTATACCACTGATTGTGATTTGTTTTTCTAGGCTTGATGGTACAGAAGAAGATGGGTCACTAGGACGTCTAGTTAACGATAGCATAGATGCTCCTAATCTTGAAGTCAAAGTGGAAGAAAAGGATGGGGGTCCATCTCTTTACTTTTTAGCAATAACAGATATATAGCCAGGGGAGGACCTTCTTTATAACTATGGTGTTGGGGACTACCTTTGGAGAGCAAAGGTATTTTTAATTTGACTTCATACATAAACTTTAGTAGATTAGGTTTGTCTCCAACATTGTAATTTGGGTTATATAATATTTTGGTAGTTTGTATTTAGAAGTCCGCAGAAGTTATAATTGTAAACAACGTTTTGTGCATGCGTTGACATTATTGTCGGACAGGTGCATACAAAAAGTTACTTTTTGCACTTCGTGGGAGCCTTGTATAATTTATGGGGAATTGGCCATATGTTTTGAACAAATCTCAGCTAGGTTTTTACACTTGTCAGGTCTTGAGTACAATATTGAATTGTTCTTTGATTAAAAATATATTTCCTTAGCTTTACAGTAGAAACATATGTATAAGAAAAACCACTGTGTGTTGCACGCAAGAACCTTGTGGCTACATTCAGGTCAAGGTTACACTTTCAGTTTAATGGTCCTCATTTCTTGAATGATTTTTCAATAACTTGGCACAAATTTTGACCTATTTGAGACAGTTTGTCAAAAGTAAGAACCTGGTGGCTACCTTTAAGGTCAAAGGTCAAAATAAGCACCTTATTGACAAATAGTTATCATAGTTATCACTAATTCAGTAAGGAAACTGATAACATGTCATGACCATTTCCATCTGTATTCTGTTGTGGCCTGAGGTTAAAGAAGTTAAACAGTGTAAGATGTTTTCTTAACATAAAACACACAACATGATTAAACAAAACAACATACCAGCACATCAGAATCAGCTTAAAATTGTGTGAATCATTTTGGTTGTGGTTTAATATTTACCATGATAAATTAAGTTACCTTAAATTAATGCATCTCTTGGAATTACATATGGGATAGGTGTGGTCACTGTCACCATTACAAAAAATAGATGAAATGCAGTCTGCTCAATAACGTGATAGCTGAATGAGCTATTGTGATGAAAGTTTCCAATCAAATTGAGACATCTCTTGGAATTACATATAGGGTAGGTGTGGTCAAGGTCACCATTAGAATAGAGAAAACGCTTCCTGCTCAATAACTTGATTCCAAAAAGAAGTATACATTATATTCGAACAAGCGAAATAACACTCATGACTAAGAAAAATATTAAAAATATCTTTTCGTTTATGGATAATCATTGAACAAAATAGATAAAATTATACCGCGTTTGTAACCCTTTTCATCGAAAATTTTGAAAATTCGTGTAATACTTATATAGTGTTTAAAATACTCTGTTAAGCACTAAAGCCTGAATGGCCCAGTGGTAGCGCGTTAGATTTTGCTCGCAAAGGACCCAGGTTCAAATCCCGGCGAAGGCAAAAAATTTTATTCAACCTTTTTTCTTGATATTATAATTATTTTAGATTATTCCAAATATTATAGTTTTGTTAGTAGATACATTTAATGCCATTTTTCAAAAATTCGAAAATCTGTGAACAAGTCCCTTGAATGCATTTAATTTGAAAAATTTGGTTTTCATGGAATTTCAATGTGCATGTTTCACTTAAAATGAATGGGCATTATCATATGAAACCAACATATACATATATTAACCTTTTTTCATGTAACTTTAAAAAACTGGCTTAGTCCCACCTTCAATCATGCTTTCAATCGGGGCCCGTTTTCACTCCTGTGACAAAGCTCTAGTTAATTTCATGTTTATTTTTAAAGAAAAGAAAGCGAAAAGGTAAGTTTAAATATTCTGCAGTTTGAAAGTTTGTTTTAAATTGGCATCCAGCTTGTTCAGCATTGTGAATTTATGTCTTACTGATCCTTATCTATTTAATCCCAAGCATACTTAGCAGATCAAGATTTAAACAGGAGTACCGTAATTACTCTAAGTTTTCGGACACTCTAAATTTTCGGACACCCTCTTTTTTAGCCGCAATAATTATTTTTGGTTACTCTAATTTTTCGGACACCCAGATATTCACCCATAATTAATGACTCTACATTTTCGGACATTTTATGTGAAAGTGGTATTTTATCAGAATTCAAACCCGTTTGCGTTAATCCGGTGACACATCGCAAATTTACAACCGGATGACGGTCATAAAACCGGATGACGGTCATAAAACCTGACAGACGAATGAGAGGAGTCAGTGGACCGTTACAATTAATAGCGTTCTTGGGTAAATAGCCAATTAGCCATGTATAATAAACAATGGCTCAAAACGATATGTGTGACAAATAGGCTCCAATTATATCGCGCCATATTACAAGTTTCACGAATGTTTGAAGGTGTTAAAGACAACCGTTTTGAACAGATTAATATTAAAGAACAAGCATCGAAATCATAGGTTGCATATATTATTGCATTAATTACAGGTTCATACAATACGAGATGCTTGTCTTTGAACTCGGTGGTCAAAGTACAGCCTTGGCGTAATTTTCTGTAAAACAAAATCAAACATATGAACTGATTTTAAATTCATTGCAAACGTCGCTAAATGTAATTAATTCTATACGACCTGGTATTTTACAAGCACGCGCTATCATTAATCGATACCATTCGGCAAGTAACGTTATACACAGGATTTATCCGAACGTCAATGCAATATTGTCAGTGTGTCTCTAAATTTTCGGACACCAGTATTTGGGAATATTTTCGTGTATCTAGAGTAATTACGGTATATAGAGAAAATATTTTTTTTATCTCTAGTTGTTTTTTTTGGTGTTGAGTGTCTGTGCTATGGCTGTTTTGGGATATGAAAGACCTCATTGTCATATATTTTCATGAAACTTGGATGGTAGGTTGGTATTACTAATAAAGGATCCCTATTGATTTTGGGGTTGGTGGGTCAAAGTCGAGGTCAAATGACCCCAAAAAAAAAAAAAATGCACAATAATGGTAAATTTGTTTGGGCATTAGCTACAATAACTACAAAACCCTAAGCAAAGAATCTGTAAACTGGGTAGCTGGGTTGATTATGACTACATGTAGTAGAGCATTGATTTTCGGGTCCTTGGGTCAAACTTACCAAAAAATATTAATACAAATAATTGAAAGAAGCTTTTCCAGGCAAGAACTTTGCTATCATTTATGACTGAGTTCTTGGATCAAAGGTCAAGGGCAAATAGACCAATGTTGTAAAACCTTGTTCAAAACAAAATCGTTTGTTGAACAATGTTACACTAGTTTAAGTTTTGTTATGTGTTTCTTCATGTACTGGGTATGATATTTATTTAAAAAAAAAAAAATACCTACAGACCTATCCTTAAAATGTTGGGTTGTGCAACCACAAAAAATAATTTTTTTAAGGATGGCCCAAACTGACCAAGAAAAAGCTTGTTGCATTTTACTTTTAATCCTTGCAATTTTGTTCAGAGATTGGGAGTGGGGGCATACCTTTTGTTTAGGGATGTAAACGAATATTCGAATATTCGGTTGCAGGACCGAAAATATTCGGTCGCAGGACCGAATATTCGAATCTCAATTTGGGATTCGAATATTCGATTATGATATTTTTATCATAAGAATATTAAATTTTGTTAATTGCGTTAATGTTTTAGCCATGTTTAAAATAATACAAACCAACCAATTGTCGATTTGGTGGTATCATGTTAGTATTTCTGTTTTCCGATACATGCTTACAAGTGTACGTGTCATATGGCCCCCGTATTGCGCAATGACAGTCCTTTGCTAATTGGCAGTAACTGGATAACAATTGGCCCATGGTGACAGTTTGCACAACCCGTGAAGTCGCCATAGCCATTCGGATTAATTACGACGGGGCCAAGTTTTGATTGCTATAAAATATTATACCCTATTGATTCGCACCTCGTTTTAAAACAGTATGACAGTATACAAAGTAATTTACTTATTATCGTAATAATTTAATAATCATAATGTGTTTACTCATATTTCATAGTTTTACTTATTAACGTATTCACGTACGAAATGTCTGTTACAATCGTGATGACAACGTCAAAATAAATTCATAAAATTACTGTTTTAGAAAGTGAAAGTAGAGTTCCTTTATTGAGAAAAGTTCATTAAGCGTTGTGATAAACAATCAGATTTCATTCAAACATTCGTTCGGAAGGTCAACCGAATATTCAAATACCTATTTTGGTATTTGTTGACATCCCTACTTTTTTTACAAATAGTTCTTCTGTTCTGTTTTTATTGAAATGTTTGCTCTCTTTCAATATACAATTTTCAAATTGTCAACTTAAATATTTTTGTATTGTGTCAAAGATTGGGTTGTTGTTTCTAGAAATAGTAATGAATTCAGGTCAGAGAATATGAATATATATGTTCTTGCATCTACCTCACTTTGTACGGAGTTACTCTACCCGTTGGAATGTGCGGTGTGTGTTATGTACCTCACTCAGTAGATGTAACAATGCTTGTTTAATAAAGAATATTATTTGCACAGATGACTTCGTCAGCACCGATGTTCCAAAACAAATGAAGAGATGCCTGAATGGCCGAGATAGCAGTTCGTCTTCTACACATAGCTTCCCACAATCTGTTGTGACGGACACAAACGGTAGGTCTTGATTGAATTTGAGAGTTGTGAATAAATGTCTGTTAAAACATTCCTCATTTCAGAACGAAAGTTGTGTTGCATTTCTCCGTGTAGTAATGAATTTGTGCCAGAGAATATGAATATATATGTTCTTGCATCTACCTCACTTTGTATGGAGTGAGCTACTCTACCTGTTGGAATGTGTGGTGTGTGTTATGTACCTCACTCAGTAGATGTAATAATACGTGTTTAATGAAGAATATTTTTGCACAGATGACTTCGTCAGCACCGATGTTCCAAAACAAATGAAGAGATGCCTGAATGCCCGAGATAGCAGTTCCTCTTCTACACATAGCTTCCCACAATCTGTTGTGACGGACACAAACGGTAGGTCTTAATTGAATTTGAGAGGAGTGAATACATGTCTGTTAAAACATTCCTCGTTTAAGAGCGGAAGTTGTGTTGCATTTCTCCGTGTAGTAATGAATTTGTGCCAGAGAATATGAATTTATATGTTCTTGTATCTACCTCACTTTGTATGGAGTGAGCTACTCTACCCGTTGGAATGTGCGGTGTGTGTTATGTACCTCACTCAGTAGATGTAAGAATACGTGTTGAATGAAGAATATTATTTGCACAGATGACGTCGTCTGCACCGATGTTCCAAAACAAATGAAGAGATGCCTGAATGCCCGAGATAGCAGTTCGTCTTCTACAAATAGCTTCCCACAATCTGTTGTGACGGACACAAACGGTAGGTCTTGATTGAATTTGAGAGTTGTGAATAAATGTCTGTTAAAACATTCCTCGTTTAAGATCGGAAGTTGTGTTGCATTTCTCCGTGTAGTAATGAATTTGTGCCAGAGAATATGAATCTATATGTTCTTGTATCTACTCACTTTGTATGGAGTGAGCTACTCTACCCGTTGGAATGTGCGGTGTGTGTTATGTACCTCACTCAGTAGATGTAATAATACGTGTTTAATGAAGAATATTATTTGCGCAGATGACTTCGTCAGCACCGATGTTCCAAAACAAATGAAGAGATGCCTGAATGCCCGAGATAGCAGTTCCTCTTCTACACATAGCTTCCCACAATCTGTTGTGACGGACACAAACGGTAGGTCTTGATTACATTTGCGAGTTGTGAATAAATGTCTGTTAACACATTCCTTGTTTAGCAGCGAAAGTTGTGTTGCATTTCTCCGTGTAGTAATGAATTTGTGCCAGAGAACATGAATTTATATGTTCTTGTATCTACCTCACTTTGTATGGAGTGAGCTACTCTACCCGTTGGAATGTGCGGTGTGTGTTATGTACCTCACTCAGTAGATGTAAGAATACGTGTTTAATGAAGAAACTTATTTGCACAGATGACTTCGTCAGCACCGATGTTCCAAAACAAATGAAGAGATGTCTGAATGGCCGAGATAGCAGTTCCTCTTCTACACATAGCTTCCCACAATCTGTTGTGACAGACACAAACGGTAGGTCTTGATTGAATTTGAGAGTTGTGAATAAATGTCTGTTAACCATTCCTCGTTCAAGAGCGAAAGTTGTGTTGCATTTCTCCGTGTAGTAATGAATTTGTGCCAGAGAATATGAATATATATGTTCTTGCATCTACCTCACTTTGTATAGAGTGAGCTACTCTACACGTTGGAATGTGCGGTGTGTGTTATGTACCTCACTCAGTAGATGTACGAATATGCGTTTAATGAAGAATATTATTTGCACAGATGACGTCTTCAGCACCGATGTTCCAAAACAAACGAAGAGATGCCTGAATGCCCGAGATAGCAGTTCCTCTTCTACACATAGCTTCCCACAATCTGTTGTGAGGGACACAAACGGTCGGTCTTGATTGAATTTGAGAAAAAGTTGACCTGTTACATGCAAAGTGGCGCGCACATATTCAATAATATTGCCAAACATATTTTAATGCATGCATTTGACATAATTGATTATGACATTAATTGGCTGTATTGACGATAGATTCAATGTGTTGATGTAATTCTTAAATTGCTGATATTTATTGAGATTATGTCAATCTTATGACAAAGTGGTTGTAAAGTCCAATACCTTTTTCGAAATATTTTTAATTTTTTCGATAAGAAAACGTTTAGAATGAGGCTATTAACTGAGTTAGCAAAGAATGTTCAATGCAAATGCCAATTCTTCTCTAAATGGTTTCACATCTTTCTATGTTAAGCTCAGAAACATATAATCTACAAAATAATTGATCATGACCAAAACATTTTTAACAACACAGATGACGTTTAAATTGTACATGTGTACATGTGTTTGTGGGGGGTTGGGGTCATGTTTGAAAACTATGCTTGATGAAGTATATAATTTTTACAGATGATTACTTCAAGACCAGGGACATTTACTCAAGCACAAGCAGATGTGTATGACTTCAGTGGTAGGTGTAACTTTGATGTTAAAACACTGAGGCTTATAAACTGGTTGTTTTTCAGATGGCTTTACATTTTTACCCCTGACCGTGAATGTTTTTAATCAGTACGAATTACCAGCACAAGATGTGCAGCACCATCCATTTTATAAAGGTCTATTTTGCAAGGAGGTTTTTTTTGCCCAGTTACCAGAAACAACTATGGTATTTTTAGCTTGTCTGATGTTTTTGTTAAGTTTTTCATTAACAAGTCCACTTTTATTGAAAAATTTTGTCCTACAGCTTTCAAACTAGGTATAATTATTCAGCATGATGAGTTGAGTCTGTATGACAAAACTATAACTCTGTAAAGGATTTTGAGCGCATTTAAATGACACGTGTTTGACATTAACTTCCAATAAGGCTTGTGCAGACAATTAGAAACATTTTTGTGCTATCATCATGAAACTTTAGGTATAAAAAGAAAGTGAATTTCGGCATAAATTTGGCATTATTAATTACATTTTTGTTCTTGAGTTATGCTCTGCCAGACGACACATCAGACCTGTGGATTTCTTGTTTTAGACACCTTTTAATGATGTTAGCAGAGGAAATGTTTTTGAAAAAAAAATCTAGCAGTCATTTCCTGAAGTGATTTCGAGATAATAATAAAGTAAGTTTCTTTGGAAGTTAGATTCAGATACGTAACCATATCAGCCTGATTTAATTCTGCTTAACTCCCCATTTTTGTTTTTTTTTATTTCAGACCACAGTTTTGAAGAACTGATGTCAGATGACACTGATGCTGACCCTGACTTTCATTTGGAGTCTGTAGGTGTAGATGATCAATCAGAGGTTGTATCAGACTCAGAGGCTTCTGACATTGTTGAGCAATTTCCGAGTTTGTCAGTACCAGTAGAAAATAATGCCCAGAGAAATCAAGAAAAAGAAAACAAGAATGTGTCTGTGAAGGACAAAATAATAAGGACAAAAGGGTCTGGGACAAAGCTCATTTTTGTCTTTTTTGTGACACTAAATCAACCAATATAACAAAACATTATTTCGGACCTCATAAGAATGAACCTGAAGTAGTTAAAATTAAAAGTTTGCCATTAAAATCCAACGAAAGGAAGTGTGAACTACTGAGGTTAAGAAATGCAGGTGATTTCAAACATAACAGTGAAGTCTTGAAAAGGGGAGAAGGTGTGTTGGTTACCAGGTCCAGGAAACAGGACGCCAGTTCAGTTGAAGATTATCTGCCATGTGAAGCATGCTTATCGTTTTTCACCAAATCAAATCTATGGCGGCATCGTCAGGTGTGCCCATTACATGATTGTATTAATACTATTACTGCTACAGCATTGATTGAGCTTGAACATATGTGCTGTCATAGATTTACCATGTGTTTTTAATGTCTATGATCATCATGTATCTTGTACTATATTCTATATTATAATTTTGCAAAATGTGTCTTATTGCATGTCCATATCTGCTATCATAGATTTAATATGTTTATTTCTTTAATGTCTGATGTCGGCATGTTTACAGTTATTCATTTAATTATAAATATTTTAGTATGCCAAACATTTACATTTCATGGTGTGCTTCAATATATGTTAGCATATACTCCTACTGCAAGCATATAATCCTGTTGCTTGAATCTTTCTGAATACTTGACATTAATTTGTTTGGCTTTATTGGCACTTGAGTTCTGTTGCATATAAAATTTAATTCACTGTTCTTGTCGGTACTACATCTTTCAGACAATAGGGTTAGCTTGAGTATTTTGTTTGATGATTGTTTTTATTGATTTAAAAATATTCTTTGCACTGGTTTTGTGTAGGCTGCAACCACCATTTGCAAACTAAATGACCTACTTATTTTTCCTGAAAATTATTCTCTGCAAGCATGTTAATAAAACTGAGCTTCATAATTTAGAAGATGAAATGGCTGGATTTTTTTCATCAATGTTTTTTATTAGTCCCCTATAGAGGTGACTATAGGTTTACACTCCGTCCGTCATGTCTGTCTGTCTGTCCGTCCGTCCGCAAAACTGGATCCTGCTATTTCTCAAAAGGTACTGAAGATACTTTGATGATACTTGGTATACTTATAAAGGGCAATGTGAGGATTATCAGGTCACTGTTACTGTTACTAAAAATAGAACAAGACTTAGTATTGTAATAACTCAAAAAGTACATAAGATATGATCATGAAACTTGGTGTACACATTGGGCTATAGGTTTGCCATTTGTCTGTCTGTCAATCTCTTCCTCTGTTCATCCGTCCGTCTGTCTGTCCGTCCGCAAAAACTGAAATAACTCGAAAAGTACATATGATATGATCACGAAACTTGGTATATATATTAAAAGTGATGACAGGATTATGCATGACCCTTAATTTTTCAGAGGTCAAATGTCAGGTGACTGTTACTAAAAATAGAATTACACTAAATACTGCAATAACTCGAAAAGTACATAAGATATAATCATGAAACTTGGTATACACATGATGAGCAATGTGAGGTTTATGCGCAACATTTTATCACCAGAGGTCAAACGTCTAGTGAATGTTAAAAAAAAACAAATCTTAATACTGCTGTGACAAAAGGACATTGGATTTGATTATGAAATATTACACATGTACAGATAAAGGGCAATATGAAGGTAATGCACAATCTTTATTTGATATGGGTTTTCACCGGTAGGGGACTCCTGTATTGCTTGCAATACGGTCAAAGCCTTGTTTCATGTATGTTTACACCAATTTGTATCAATGTCATGCTCAACTGTTTACTACTGTTCGTTATAAGTTTGAATTTTGTTATTCAATGTATCTGTTCATTGCATATCAATCTTGTGTCATTTTAACTGGTGTCCTTGAGTTTGCTGATCTGATACAAAATCGCTTATAAACAAAGGTGACACGGTCATTTGAAAATGAACATAAGAGTCTGAAATGCATTGAAATTTATTCTTTTAAACCGTGTTACAGTAGCTTAAAAAACGATTGTTTGAATGATGGCAAATCCGTGGTATGTATCATACACTTCGCCAATGTGTTGATGAACGTTTTAGATTATGTTTAGTTAAGGGTGAAACTTTATCTGATTGTTCCTTGTCCTGTATTGACCTATTATGTTTATTAATAACAATGAAAATAACATGTATGTTCCTCAACAGCATTTAATATGGTGGGTTATTTTCTGTAAATAAACTGTTCATGTGATGAATGTTATTGTTTGTTTTATTTTTAAATATGAAACATGCATTATTTATTTTGTATTCCAACATAATATTCGCTTTTTTCTATAGACAAAGAACAAAATTATCGTTTTAAACCTACCAATAATCTACACAAAAAGAAGTCCTGATTCTGAGCGGAACATACTACAAGGTAGTTCTTATTACAATTGTAAAAATGTGTCGTGTTTTAGAATCGAAAATATTTTTCGCATTATCGTTGTTTATCGATCAGTAAACAACTCTGTCATTCTGAGGATTGGCCATTAAACCACTCGAGCTAACAAATCTAAAATTATGTCCTATTTATACATGTAGTGTGAATGAATCAATGAACAGCGAAGACAAATCATTAGATTTGATGCCAATGATGTAGATAGAACGGATACGTTTTTCAATTCACACCGCAAAGAAGGTGGAAAATCTACTCGCAGTCTGCAATAAACTGTATGGTTCGGCTCGAGTGACGATACATATCGACGGCTAATATGGTATTATATTTTCAAAAATAAAATCTTTTAATACGTATTTATAAAATGATCAGCTGAAGTAGTAAAATCGTTATGAATGAAATGTACATGAAGTACTGCTATACGCATGCGGTTGTTATATTCTCATTGAAGTGCGCGATTTGTGTTGGCATGAGTTCGAATCCAACTGGAACCGTGTATCGACAAATATTTTTTGTCATGGTATTTTTTTTTTCTTTAACGATTTCACCAACATATTATTGCTACTAGATAAATCTATTTATGAAAAGTGGCAATATGCAATATTTTAATATGTGTCTTTTTTAATTCGGGGACATAACCTAAATTTATTTAGGGAAAATTTTGCAATGCAGACTTTTTCGTTTGTCAACAAGTTGCTTGAATAAAATACAAGTCAAGTCAAGTCAACCTGTATTCACTCATATTCATGAAGCATGAACACATGAGGAAACAGTAGTATAACATACAAAAAGTTGGACGTGGCAAGCTTAATAAATGTCTTAGTACAAGATGTATGTTAAAATAAACAAATATGAAGTATAAATGCAAAAGAAGCCATACAGTTATAGTCATAATGACATATATGCATATAATATAAATGTTATCTAAAGTCAAATGTTTTACGAAAGATTTAAAAGTTGTACGTCAAAGTATTAATTTCCTTTACACTTGCCAAGTTTACTGTTACAGACATTGTCAGAATTTCTATGATTGTTTAAATGCGCATTGCATAAGCTTTGCACAAAATGTATTATTACTGCTAGATGCGGGCAAATCACTATCATTCCAAACGGTAAAAATAAATATAAAGACTATCATTAACAAAGTTGCTGTCCAGTGTTTCTCGTGCTTGATGTATTACTATGGACCCCATCTGAAATCGAAGAAACATTTTAACTACAAACAGTAAATCAAATAACATTTTGCTTCTTTTATTACCGTATACTGTTTATTAATCAACATTAAAAGCGTGGCATTTTTGTTTGAAATTAAGTATGAGACTTAAAGGGTTTGCTTTAAACATTTGCGAAAGAAATACGTGCGGTGTTGCATACATGTATGTACCTCAGTTCTTAAAGAAGCTTATACATGTGTGTGTGTGTGTGTGTGTTCGTCTTTCCGAGGTATGTACCTCAGTTATTAAAGAAGCTAATACATGTGTGTGTGTGTGTGTGTGTGTGTGTGTGTGTGTGTGTGTGTGTGTGTGTGTGTGTGTGTGTGTGTGTGTGTGTGTGTGTGTGTGTGTGTTCGTCTTTCCGAGGTATGTACCTCAATGCCTATGTGCAGTACAGGTTTGCTAATCAAGCTTCTTTGTCTATTTTTAACCCGGCAATGCGATGCCGGAATCATTTAATAACCGTTTTGCCTATAGTTGTAATTATACTTTATCTAGAAAGTATAGACCTCAGTACGTAGGTACACATACGGTACCTCGCTGTGTAATATAAACCAGTATGTGTGTGTGTGTGTGTGCTTGTGTGTGTGTGTGTGTGTGTGTGTGTGTGTGTGTGTGTGTGTGTGTGTGTGTGTGTGTGTGTGTGTGTGTGTGTGTGTGTGTGTGTGTGTGTGTGTGTGTGTGTGTGTGTGTGTGTGTGTGTGTGTGTGTGTGTGTGTGTGTGTGTGTGTGTGTGTGTGTGTGTGTGTGTGTGTGTGTGTGTGTGTGTGTGTGTGTGTGTGTGTGTGTGTGTGTGTGTGTGTGTGTGTGTGTGTGTGTGTGTGTGTGTGCGTGCGTGCGTGCGTGCGTGCGTGCGTGCGTGCGTGTGTGTGTGTGTGTCTGTGTCTGTGTGTGTGTATGTGTATGTGTGTGTCTGTGTGTGTGTCTGTGTGTGTGTGTGTGTATGTGTGTGTGTGTGTGCGTGTGTGCGTGTGTATGCGTGTGTGTGTGTCTGTGTGTCTGTGTGTGTGTGTGTGTGTGTGCTTGCGTGCGTTCGTGCGTGCGTGCGTGTCTGTTTGTATGCGTGCATGCATGTTTGTTGTATGCGTGCATGCTTGTTTGTTGTATGCGTGCATGCATGTTTGTTGTATACGTGCATACATGTTTGTTGTATGCGTGCATGCATGTTTGTTGTATGCGTGCATGCATGTTTATATTTGTGCATGCATGTTTGTATGTGTGCATGCATGTTCGTATGTGTGCATGCATGTTCGTATGTGTGCGTGCATGTTCGTATGTGTGCATGCATGTTCGTATGTGTGCATGCATGTTCGTATGTGTGCATGCATGTATGTATGTGTGCATGCATGTTTGTATGTGTGCATGTATGTATGTTATGCAGGTGTTTGGATACAAAATGTAAATTATCTGTACATTATTGTTCCTAGCATTCAGTTATGTACTTTTACTTTTATCCATTCAACTGAAATGATAGTGCTACAAATAATAATGTTTAATATCATGTTACCGCATGTTATTTTAAGTTTATTTCTGTGTCAGAGTATTATCTTGCTTCGTTATATATAACATTCTTTTCATATTAGCCTGCAGTGTGATACAAATTGACATTATTAAAACAGTGATTCATATAATTGCTTATAACGTATTTCAAACATCACAAATGTTTAATATGTTTGCTTATAGTCAGGGAATATTCCAGATTTATAAACACAGAGTCACTGCTTAAGTAGTGGTTTAATAAACGATTGTAAAGTCAAAAGCTTAATAAGATAATTATTTCATGCGCACGACGTACGACATATCATTCGTTGTTTTAAAAATAATGTTTTACGTTTGACTGCTGTTGAATTTATAATTATTTTATGATTGTGTAAATTGTTTGTTTGTGCCACACATGAAAGACATACAGTGAGGATAGCGTCTACTTGTCCATTATATTTTCCGCACGCTTTTGGCGAAAATGTGTGCATCACAGTTTGCGTTCTCTAAATTCTAGGTATCTTTGCGATACCACCAGTCCTTTTCTTAATGTTCAGTGCAAAGCTTAAAAAGTTCTTCCAGACATGCACAAAACATAAATGGAATACCACACACACTAACATATTATAATGAAATATTGATTAATTAATCGTTATATCGGAAATGCATATTATTTTTCCATTTTAGTTATAACATACATTCCTCGCGAAGTTCTAGACTTTATATGATTAGCAATCGAAGTTTGATTCATAGATGCTTACATAAATTTTGATCACAAACAATAACCGGTCTATATTTGTATATATTGTGCCTCACATAAATATGTCCTCCTATATCTATATGATCGTGTTACGTCCGTAAAATGCGATAAAGACACTCAAGGTTATGTGGACCGCTCAGGTTAAACCTACATGAATGACGTTAGCTTCTTTGATACAATTTAAAGAATAAAATGTGACGTCATCTTTATTGAAATTACGGTTGTGTACTGTTAAAATCGTTGACTGTACACAGGATGATGCACAGGATACAATGTTTGGAACAATATTAGAAACAGAACACCCCACTTCGGGCCCATTAGAATTATAGTGACTAGCCAGGCAGCCACAAACGGTATGTGAACCTCAGCCTTCGGCTTCCACATGCAGTTTGTAGCTTCGGTCCACATACCATTTGTGACTGCATGGGTGGTCACTACAATGCCATATGGGAATTTTATTTCTTAATTGTAAGCGTCTGTTGCGAAAATCGTACATGCGTAGTACTTTTCCACTCCTCTTTCTAATTTGGTGTACTATATGTCCGTGTTATCAGCAAACGTGCGTGTTGTCTGCATAGCATCGAAAACTACATTTCCATGCACAACACTATGGGTGTAACGCTCACCATTACAGTGGTGTCGATACCCCACTATGCCTTAAATTGTGTATGATACTTTCACAGCTATCTGGGCGACAACATAAAAAAAGAAAAGGTACACATATTTCTTTCGTATCCTACTATACGTTAATTTGTAGACGAAGATTTTCCACTGTGGGTCTTTTACCTGAAAATTGCCCTTTACTTTATCAAACACTCGTCATATAAAACACGGTCGTACCCCTTTTTATTAATTGCCTGTAGTTCTAGGTAATATGTTTTCACGTTTTGTCGCTACATTGGCCCTGACCGTTTTTTTTTCCATGGAACCTGAAGATGTCCATAAGTTCCATTGTCATGTTCAATGTTGTGAAATGCAAGTTTGACATCGCAATGCAAATACAAAAATAAGGTCACCACATGTTGCTATGAACACATTTTATTATTATGTATTTATTTTTTACAAACGCACAGTATTCATATTCCAGGGCTCGCAAAGACACATACACCAGGAAGAACTATGCACTTTTTATGTCACTTTTGCTTTTAAGATCGACTCATTTGCACAAATGTTTCGAATAGTAAGATATAGTTTTATGGACTGACATAAAATCCATTTTAGTCGAATTACAACAACGGAACAAATTAATATATTATACAAACAAAGCATTGTTATCAACACGGCGTACCATGCAAAGCGAATCATTTAGCAAAAGCACATTTAATTTATATTTAAAACGCGTTTCGGATATGACACTAATTTATTTAAAACCTCTTCCACAACCACTCTGACTTCATATGGGTTAATAAAAAATTAAATAGAGTTTGTTTGTGTTTAATCAATACGTTTCAATCAGGGATTATATATAATGCCATTTTATATTTAATGTGTGCTTATTTAATATTTAGTTGACATTTTTGTAACCTTATTGTTTTGCAAAATATGTTGATACTGTGCTGTAACTAATTGTGATCTTGTGGTTTGGATATTCAGACATTCTGACAACGGGTGTCCATGCAGTTGTTGTAGGCATCGAAATAATGTTTTTGAAGTATCGATGAATGTGTGTTTCCTACATGTACGACGTTAACAATGCATGCTATTTTAGCTACATTTTAACAACAGCTTATATATAACTAGTGTTTTATTCTTTGTTGTCATTACACTTCACAGTAAATTAACATAGTACTTATTTCATCCAATAGTAAACACAACCAATCTTGCTTGCAATAATGCGTAAAAAATCGTCCGGTCTGTTGCTAAAAATAACTGTTGTGTCAACCCAACACGTTAAATAAACCTTAGATTTACACCACGGGCTGTTATGCAACCGATTTTGCTGTAAAAAAGTGGGTTAACAACTTATCTGTAATACTGTTATAACAATATATACGAGTACAAAGAGAACAGTAAATATCTTTAAGCACATATATTCGGCGTCTTATTTTGCCAATGAGGAATGTAAAAGAAGAATTATATATGAAACCAATAAATGAAACTCATACTCCTAGCCTATACTATATGTTATTTTTGATTACTATTTTGCGGACTGCACAGCTAAATCCAGGACGGCACTTTCCGCCTGCAGTGACATTATGTTTAGAAGAGACTTCCTTGAAACAGAAAATACCGATAAAGCGGAAAAGTCAAGCCTGGATTAGCCGGTGCGGACTTCATTAAGCCCGGGTTTCCCACAACAAGCCTCATATCTTTTCATGCTCCACTTACATAAACCATTTTATGACAAAATACGATATTTATGGAACTGTAATTAGACACAAAAAGCGATATCAAGGTTAGATTAATGAGATTGTAGACAATATCAGACTCATAAAATATTCTATCATATCAATACTTCCAAACTGGAAAATGCAACACTGTCCGAATACCACTAAAGCATGCAATTCTGTTGTACATTTTTAATATATCAAGTTCTTCTGAAATCCAGAGCCTCGTACATATGTTCCATATGTTCGACGTCGATGTTTATGTTCTGGTACAAGTCTGAAAGAGAAAAAAAAAACGAAAAAACAACATATGTTAGATTATTTTTGTAGATATTAGGCAGTAAGGAATAATTATTGAATTATAACTGAAGCATGCTGTGCAAAACGAGTTCAGATTCAAATACCAACTAGTGAATAATGTGTTTGACTTAGGCTATGGCTTTTTAGGATCTGAAGTGCAGGTTCAGGGTCTACAATTATTTGTTTAAGCCGATGTAGTAACCATTCACGTATGTTATGATATCAAGTAATTGTATTTACATGTATGCAAATATGAACATGGTTATTATATTCGGGATTTTATTACGAATTCTATGTTTGAATTTTCACTCACGCTGATTTCCATCCTCCATGCTGGATGTTATGTATGCCTTCATGAAGTCGTATATGTAGACAAATTGATCCTTAAAGAAAGAAGAAGTGTTATAATTCACTTCGCATCATACAAACTGTTCATCTGCGGAGGTAACTATTGTGATATCTTTGATAATGCTCTGTTAGAGTTGCTTCCCCTGTCGCATAGCATGTGCGTTTTTCTGATATTGCTAGTCACTATGAACCAAGTATTAAATGTTCGTTGCTAATGAAAGGCTTTTGTTACTGAATGAATCAATATGGTAGAAACAGCGGGATGCACTCTCTGTGAATGAATGCAACCGATAATTTGTGCCTACTGGACGGGATGCACCAATATCGGACAAATTAAACATACAAAAGTCACGAAAACAGGTGACTTTTAGAATGGAATTTTCGTACCCAATATTTTTCGCACCCTATATCTCATAGCATGTGCGTTTTTTTTGTGATAGTGTTAGTCACTATGAACCAAGTATTAAATGTTAGCTGCTAATGAAAGGCTTTTGATACTGAATGAATCAACACAAACAATTATGAAAATTAATAATACAGTTATTAATAAAGTTCAAATTGTCTAAATTATTATTCAAAAGAAAGTCAAACGAAAAGATATGTGAATATGTTTATTATAGTTTTCGACACCTTGTATAAATACCTCGGTTTGCACCAAGTTACATCTGTTTTCACGCATGTCCAGAACGAGTTGGAAGATATCTACGTCGTCGTGGTCACGGATATGTTGCAGAAGATGATCAAGCGCAATAAACGTCCCGGTTCTTCCGACGCCATTACTGGTAATCAATAATTACTCACATAAAACTCATTTAATATCAAATTATTAATTAGAATGAACAAACTTAATTGAAAACATATTTCAGTAATGATTTCGATTGAGTGATTTGACTCATTTTTTATATTGTTGTAATATTTTACATTTCATATATAGGCAAAACAATGGTTGGATTTAAAAAACAACAACACATTAATCTACGAATTTTAAATGTACTGCATGGTTAGCTGAATACTGTATTTTCAGTCTTTTGCTGATCATTAATTTAGATAAACATATTGTGCACGCCTATGAAATGGACATAACTAAAGCCTGCATTACCTGCAGTGAACAACCATAGGACCACACAGACTAGACGTTTTCCGTACGGCCTTTACAAATTCAAAAAACATTTTGAGGTTTTCAGGGCACCCAGCGTCTTGCCATTTCAAGAACCAGAAATGCTTTATACGCCTGCATTCCTCGTTCTAAAACAGTATACCGACACCGAATAAAGCATGCTCTAAAATTTACTAAAATTAGTGTTATACAATAAAGTTAGTTGTATTATACATTTATTTTTATATATGCAACAAACGATGGATTCATGTTTTGTCACTAGTAATTAAACCGACCTCTCCATAACATGTTAGAATATGTTTATATGCGTTGTGTCGAAGGCGCGTCGCAATTACTATTTCTATTAAGAGCACGTGCTCTTTTGTAGAAATACTAATGATTATACACTCCGCGATTAAATATATCTTCAACTAATATTTGCATAAGATGTCGATGCGTTTCTGTATTTTATTTACGATACATTTCAAGCTGACCATGTGATATCGTATAGTGCGACTCACCAGTTTAATCTCGAAGATGCGCAGTTTGTAATAGGAAAGATCCCACTCGGACTGGACGGAGACGGCAATGTCCCCATAGTTGACAGGATGGTTATTGTCTGGCCAATACCTGTCAGACTTGGCCTATTTCCAAAATGTGCGGATGGATTATTTCGTTTGTGTGTCAAAATAGGGATGACTATACGCTGTTTATCACATTGGCAAGAAATAATACGATCAGCTTACATGTAAAATATAAATCAATCATCAGACACTTTCGTTGCGAGCTAAACTCGAACTGTTATTTCCGTAAAATGTTTCACTAAATAATAATAACGGATTCAATGTTTGAAATACTGTTCAAAAGGCCATACATTAATTGAAAACTATATATACGTGATATTCTATATAATACAATAATCAATTTATTGTTAATATATTATTAAAATCGAAACACATTTTGATGTCATATATTTTTCAGAACACAATTATGGATTAATAAAGGAAATATTAATACTTAAAAACATATGCAATAGTAACTATCAACAAAACACACTCGTCTTCATAGATCTGATATGTAAACGGTCAGAATAAAATCATTTTAAAGTAATATTGTGCTTGCCGTTTCAAATTGAGGACTCAACAGATAACATTAGGTTTCATTAAATATGATGAATAATAGTGGTTAATATTTCGAATAAGTGCCCATTAAAAACATTGGCAACACATTTGAAAGGGCTTATAAATCGTGATGTATCTGTTAGACTTGTCTTGCTGATCATCCATATCTATGTGTGCTAGTATATCAAAGAATAAGACACTTTGCATATTCCAAAGTAATGAACACTGCTTTAATTGTCATGCATTATAATTAAGATACCCCCCGATGCACATCTCAAGATATGTCAAACTGTATAACATTTAAAAAGCACAAAATTAGCAAGTACTGGGAATAAAGTTTAACACATATACATGTACATATTTAAATAACTTAATATATGACAATAATATATTGACAGAGTACCATTCCATTCTCCACCAGTTTCGTCAGCATAACAATCGTATGCACATTCTGTTCCCAGACCATGCGCCAGAAATCACTAAAAGTTGTTTGCATTGGACCCTGGGTCGCTATGTATTCTCCTCGAGAATTATGACCCTGTGCCAAAGATACGAACTATCCATGTATATGTAAGGAACGTATACATAATATGAAAATGCAAATGGTAAGCCAAGTGATCTATCACTAATATATGCATTTGCCAAGGGTGTTATGTTTTTGCCAATGTGACTTAAAAAGAATCTTTATTGAAAGGCTTATTACCACAAGTTTTTGTATAACTCATTAGTTGCACAGCACATGTGCTGCCTTGTCGGAGATATGCGCTATCTGATTACTTTCTGGCTGGATAGAAATTAGGAAAGAAAAACGAAACAAACCGGAATGTAATTTGCGTTGATATAGTCTGAGCCTTCAACATTGTCTGCTTGTCGAAGTTTTACTCGGGAATGGTCAACTGCAAAGAAATGAACTCACGCTACAGAAATATAATGCCATGTTTAAATACCATCGCATAGTATTAAGAATATAATACATTTAAAACAATGTTAACTATAATATATATATAAATTTGAATATAAAGATTAAACAAAAGTATTCGCTTTGAATTGAACGGAAAAACGATTTAGATATAAATGTAATTGACCAATGGAATGATGAGCTTTTTCCATAAAACAACTCACAAGGTAAAATATCCATGTAACGGTTCTTTCGCCTGCAGTTATGAGACACTGCCGCTGTTATCGGAAGGGTGGGACTTTTGTCATTCAGCATCTGTATACAGACATGTATAGACATTGGTTTATTTGCAAAATAGAGCAACTGCAACAGTTATTTTCCGTATATATATAACAAAAGATGTTTGTAAAACAGTTATGTTCCCTCGAGGTTAACATAGCTAAAAAGGCTATTTTTCAAGGGCCATAGCTCTACAGTTTCTAGGAAGATTTTAGCTGATTATTGAACTTAATTGAGATAATTCCCCCACAAAGATTTTTACCAAGTTTGGTGAAAATCTGCTATTAACTGTTGGACTTAGAGAATGGAAACGGCTGAAAAGGCCAATTTTTGGGTAATTAAAGAGCCATAACTCCACGATTCCTTGGGTGATTTGGCTGATTATTATACTTGGCCGAGACATTATGCCCACAAACATGTTGATGAAGTTTGGTGAAGACAGGACGAACATTGCTGGACGGAAACCGCTAAATAGGCCAATATCAGATAATTCAAAGGCAATAAATCCACAATTGCTGGACTGATTAGACTGGCTATCAATCCTGGCCGATATATTATGATAACAAACATGTTCCTGAAGTTTTGTGGAGATCGGATAAAAACTGTTTTACATAGAGAGCCAAAACCGCTAAAAAGGCCAATTTCAGATCAAGATAAATAACTCCACAATTCCTGGGACGATATGGCTGATTATCGAACTTATTATTTCAAACATGTTCATGAAGTTTGGTGAAGATTGGATGAAAACCGTTCCGCTTATGGAGCGGAAATGGCTAAAAAGGCCAATTTTAGAAAATTCAAGGGCCATAACTCCACAATTTCTGAAGCAAAGTTTGGCTGATTATCAAACCTGACCTTGATATTTTTATTACAACATTTTTATGAAGTTTGGTGAAGATTGGGTGTAAACTGTTCAGAGCGGAAACGGCTAAAAAGGCCAATTTTAGATAATTCAAGGGCCATAGCTCCACAATTCATGGGGTGATTTGGCTGATTAGCGAAGTTAACCTAGATATTATGCCCACAAACATCTTCCTGTAGTTTGGTGAAGATCAGATGAAAACTGTTGAACATAGAGAGCGGAAACGAAAGTGGTCTACCGACTGACCAACCGACAGACCGACCGACATAACACACCAATATACCCCACCATCTTCGATGGGGGCCATAATCATGATTGTACATAATTTAATGCAATCGTCGTTAAAATATATTAGAAGAGGTTTAATACACACAGTAGTCATACCGATAGGACATCATTCTCATTATCTGTGATATCCTGACATTATCAGTAAGAAGTGTTGACATGTAAATTGCTCCAAACCAATGTAGAATTGGCATGTCTATTTCTAAATGGTTAAATAGTTAAAAAAAATATAAACCTTGACAGCCGTAGTTGTTATACACGTAAAACATGCGTTAATCATTGATTGACTAAGTGCAAATTTTTACGATTCGAATAGTGTATAAATCTTGTATGAATCTACGAGAAAGATCAGTGGTCGGTAATAAAAAAGACGAAAAAGGCCCTGTCGCCCCCTTAGTGCAAAAAGGTGCCAACTGACATTTTAACCAAAATTTGATACAATTATATAAGATCTTTATTATCCCAAAAAATCTATTTTGAATATTTATTTTTTGTACTAAAATTTAACAAAACAAAAAGGTACCAAGTCAATTTTTTTTACATATTTTGATACCATTATGTCAGATCTTCATTTTCCCAACAAATCTAATTTGAATATTGATTTTTTTGTACTAAAATTTAACAAAACAAAAAGGTACCAAGTAATAAACCATAATAATCTTAGTGGAAAAAAGTACCATTTGACATATGGCTCCTTTTTGCATCAACTGTTTTTGTTTTTTCTGTGTACTAATGACACAGAACTTTCAAGCAAATGGCACCTTTTGCTCTCATTAAAGTAACACTTTGTATTTGAATGGATCAAAATATGAGAAAATGGTCATATGTTATCTTTGAACTTTTCATATTCATAGGCAGTAAATACACTTCCCAGCTGCTTACAGGACTAATAACAAGGCTTCCAGTTTCTCAGTGCTTAGCATTCGAATATTGTTTGTTATCGTGTTTATAATGGGCGAATTAACACGGTGTATTTGTGTATTGATAAAAGAGGGAGATGTTTAGTTCTTTCTAAGGATTTGATTTGTAGCATTCACTAGCAGGATAAACACACGGTGATAGTCAGTTAATATCTTATGAATATTTCATATCATGGAGAAAAATACGCTGTAAGTATTTGTTTTTCTTATTTACAATAATTATTGGCATCATTAAAATGATTATTCTTTTCAAGAGAATTGACATGCGATATTTATTCAAATGTGACACTGATTGTCAATTTAAGTTCATATTATAGCAGACAAAATATTCAGTTACACTTATTGTTGTTAGTTTAATTAAATGTGCATTGAATAAAGGTATAATTTTAATTTTAATACATAATACGATTTTAATCAAAATCAACTATGAAAATGAAGATATATGTACACTTATGATTTTACAGTGTAGCAAATAAGTAATATTTTTCCATTGTATTCATTTAATTGCAGGAAATAGAATGGTCTGTTAAAAAGATTCAACTCTCTGAGGCAATCAATTATGACGACCTTAAAACGAATCAACCACATTATTAAGTTAGAGCGAAACTACAACGCATTATGTGGCTGACATAATGCATAAAGGGATTAACGAAGAACATGGCAGCGTCTCAACAACAGTATCAACACACCTACGCACAAACTCAACATGGTACCATGGGACATGTGCAACACCAAAAGAGGACAGCAGTGCATATGGGACAGACATAGCCATTACTGAGGCTTTTTCTGCGCAAAACACTGGGAATGTTTCTAATTCCGCACGCGCAGCACGAGCGCAACCAGAAAAAGGTGCATGAGTTGCAACTTAAAGACTTACATGCAGTGCGGATTACTCTGTGTTCGTTGGTTTGTTGTTCTATTCAACAAAGGTGAATTTTTACGTTTTTACAATTTACTCATTAGGAGAAAAGCATGTATTCTTTCATGTATGGGATTAATCTCATGGCACACGAAGGTCTTCTGAAGTCTCCACATGCCTATGGCCAGAAAAACCAGCCGTGTATTGTCATACTAATGAAATTCATTCACATCATCAAATAATTTTATGAAAAATAATTGTTAAAACCTGAAAAATTTCACAAATGGCCACCGATTTTACTTTTTTTTTAACTACACGTTTAAACATGAGGAATTCATGGAAATTAACATTTCAAACCCCTAGAAGTTTAAAGCAGCAGAAATGCAGCAAATGGCCACGGAATGACTTTGACTTACGCATGTGTTACCAATCCAAATTGCCTATCTCGCCTAAAAATATTCCTGACGAGAATAATAACTATGAACCATTGCCCGCCCACACAAAACAAAATGATGATGTGCCGATGGGATCAGAAGATACTGTTCTTAAGTGAACAGACACGGTGTTTGAAATAGAAAAGAGCTGGAAGTAAAGCCATGAAATAATTTAATAAGTAAACCTGAAATAAAACATCATCAGAATGTCAAGTATACAGACAGGACCTTGCAAGTTAAGTTAGTTGTCTAGTGATGACATTGTGTTGAATAAAATATATGTGCATGATCATATTACTTGTTGTGTTGTTTCTGGTATAAACAGTACCATGCATACAAAACAATGAGATAAAATTAGTTATGTTGTTAAATGACACAATTTAGTCTGCCTAGTTTTGAATATTTATTAAGAGTAAAAAAGCACCAAATGGCAAATGGCACTTCCTTGCTGTCGGTAAGAAATACTTTTATTGTGCAAAAGTTCCCAATTGACAAATGGCAACTTTCACATTGATCAAAGTAACTAAATTGTGAGGGGTTAAACGTGTTATATGTAATATGGTACCTTTTCCCACTGAAATATTTATAATTTGTTGAAAGATGTTGATGGCAAAAAGGTGCCATTTGTCAAATGGTACCCTTTTCCCCTAATCTTTTTATAATTTCTTGAGTGCTAAAAAGTACCTTAAAACAAAATTAATTAAATAATACCTAATTAATGAAGTTATTCAGTACATACTTCTTTTGGAAGCTTACTTGCATTCTTTCAACAAATATACCAAGTGTTACTATAAGTGCTTTTATTTCATCTTAATGAAACAATAAAATGTGATTTTCTCGAAAACATAAAATGTAATTTTTTCGAAAACATAAAAAAGTCATATGGCACCTTTTTGCACTAGGGCGCTGTCACACTGTGTCGAATTTGAGCTTCGAGTTCTATACGAGCTCTGACGAGTTATAACTCGCCGTAAAGTGGACGAGTTGGTCACGGAGTGATTTCAAGACGACATTTGTTCGAGTTCTCTTCAACCTTGACTCAACATTGACACGACACAAGTACAATAATCACATTTTATCACGAGTTCAGCCGAGATAAGCGTACGATATCTGTTTGACAATCGAAGACTTGGCTTCGAGCATGTACGAGTGTGGACGAGTCTGTACGACTTATGAGGACATGAGCACGAGTTTATGACATTTTAAGAGAAACGGACAAGAAGATGTCGTAGACAAGTCTCCCAAACTCGCAGCAAACTCGTGTTATGTCGTAGAAGAATAATATACGGCGACACGCTACGACAAGAAATACATGTCTACGATATGTGTTCGAGAGTGTTTGAGAGTGCGCGAGATTCCTTCGACATGTCTTCGAGAAGCGGCGAGAATTTTAAACTGGCGACATAAGGAGATATAAGTAGACATCACTGCGACAAATAACGACATGTGTACAAGATCTACACGACACCAGGCGAGTTATGGCGAGTTGCAACTCACCAGAACTCGTAGCTTAAATTCGCCACAGTGTGACAGGGCATTTAGATATCATACTCGCCACAAAGTCCTTGTTGCCTGTATGACGTAAATAAATTATAAAGATGTTACCTCATAAGCGTGTCCAAAAAGACGATTATTTTCTTTGTGCATTTTGTCCACGTGTTCTGGAAACTCCGCCAACTTAACGCGGCATGGTCTGATGTATTACATGCAAATGTTACCCATAATCATAAAACACACGTCCGATAAGTGTAGAATTATTACAAATTTGACGATTATATTCCACGTGTACTGCAACTTGCGTAAAATCAGCGTGCACTAATGTAAACAAGCGCGTTTCGTTAACTCATCAAAACGGAGTTGGTATAAGTAAAACTGCTTAGAAATAATACAAAACGACTCATTATGAACTGATCAATGTGATTTTTCAAGTTATAAGCAAGGTTTTAAGACACGAAAATAGTATGCGCACACATTGTAAACGTTGAATAGACATTTGATTTGAACACAAATAGTACATTGGATTCACATAACAAATTCCAAATATAATCAGCTAGAACGACTTCTTAACCGATACGTCGTTTATTTTCTTGTTACAATGCATTTGCAAATGATGTTTAATAAATTGAAAAAAAATGTATGTTGTAACGTGTACCATTGCGGTCGGTGGTGAATTTACTGTAACACGTTATTACACACATTACATATAAGTGTACTTTTACAACCATTTATGTGTGTAAGTAGTTAAATGTACGTGTATTGTATTGCAAACAGTAGCTTCGATAAAGTGACCTCACCTGAAACCAATATTGGAATCTATATCATTTAGATAAATATGTTCCATAGTTAGGCACTGCTCATCCGTCTTGTAATTAAAACATCTGAAACAATAATACGATCTGGTGTATTAATGTGGTCCAGCCTCCTATATTTTGCTTGTAGCCTATGAAATAATCATCCATGTGAATTCTAACTCACCTATTCTCACCTTTTCGCAAGTTAGTATCCAATATCTGATCACTGTTCATCAACAATTAAATAAATCAATAGTAAAAAACTATTGTTTCAGACCCAATGTAGACAATTAATGTAAATCATATATACGTGTTTAGTGGTACATATCATTAAGAAAGCATGTCTTTTTATTTCATATTCAAATGAAATCATTAACATGTAAACAACGTGTTTGCATTGGTCCAATGTACATGGCTTATACAACACTCACTGTTCTAATTTTTGTGATATTATTGTTGCGTTACTCCGCAAAGTATGTGATTTAAAAGATACAAAATGCATAATTAAAGACTGTATGACAAGTATGTTTATTTTCTCATTTGCGTAAGATTTCGTAGAAACGTGGGGAAAAAAGTAAGGGTCATAATTATCATGTACATTTCGAGAATGTATGGACTTTTTGAGGTCGTTGACGCATTTTGCGGTCTTGTATAGTACGATTTTAAACTGATCGAAACACAAACATTGTTTTTATTATGCTAATGACAATAAGAACATTGCATAGTTGAAATAATATTTAACAAGCCATGTCGCACATGTCTTAATATCATATGTATGTTAAATTATACTGAATAACGCAAAGGTCAATATAATATTTTACGGCGAAGATAAAAATTGTGTTTTTTATATTTCGAATGTCCAAAAAGTCATTCAATGTCATGTCAAAAAGTTGGATGCTTCCTACTTTTGACGTAATATTAAATAAATTATCAGCAATTATTTAGATAGATTGTGAATCTTTTTATATTTAAAAGTTAAAAAAATTGTATCATACAGGAAAAATTGTTTCACTATTTTTGTCTCATATCTTTTTAATTGTTATTATACTTACAGTTTATGTGTGCGTTTCATGTAGACAACAACTGCAGCAATAGCAATTACAAAGACAGCTGCCACACATCCGCTTATAAGCGCTGCCTTTGGGTGAGGGACCATAGGCAAACCAGTTGTTTCTAAAAAAACATGCCAAATACGGACTTTTAATGGACACATTTTTCTAATACATGTATTTAGATAAATAAATCATGTGGAACCATTCTATCTAGGAACAGTGTTCAATTTATTTTTAAAAAAAGTGTGACAATACGTGAAAATACATGTAATTGCAAGGTACATGTTCACCAAATAAAAGTCTTTGCCTCAAATAACGGACCAGCGGATGGTAATACGGGTTTTTCTCCTGGTGATGTATCTGGAGTTTCATTTTACCTATATTTTCCACTTAATGCGTTCATGAAACGAGATTATTCATTTGACAATATGCTTCTTCAATGGTTTCAGATTCAATAAATGGCGTCACGTACCAGTCCTGATAGGTTGTGAATACAATGTCTCTGTACATCCGGATGCAGTGCAGGCAAACGACTTCACCCTGATCATTGAACAAGTCCTTACGTTATTGAAATAAAACATGTTTTCAAATAAATTGTGAATGTCTAATCGAGTGCTAATAAATATATCTACGGATGCCAAGGCAAAGACTACTTTGTAGTTTAAGTCAGAAACGGCTGTTTCTAAATACCAGTTGGCATCAGAACTAAAAACTTAACATGAAACAACCATTTAATACGGCCTTGTTAGGAAACTTAAAAACGTAAACGCTACTCGTAAATAACACCTTACAACAAAAAACATGTTAACGATTGAAACACTGATTCATTTATTTCATTGCACCGATGGTCTGTCGAAGCTCACTTACTTATATGATCTTCCTGGTAGCAGGGGGCCATTGCAGTATTCATTGTTGTTTGAACAATATTCATTTCCTACGATAAAATTCAAAGTTTGGATTTCCTCAGCAGCAGCACGTCGCCGGCGTTTGTTTCCACCTGGTAATTATCCCGATAAATATATTTTGTTATTATTTGTTAAATAACGTGTATAATATATTTTTTAACGATAAGGGGTTTTAAATTGTGTTCATGGGTTTTTAATGACAAAAAACTTGGACAATGTATCAGCGAAAGTCATGTATTTACCCATTGGACACGAAGGGCTCCATTCAGGACCAGTTGCCAAATACGGTGGTATTTCATTCATGTCCTTAATTTCGGACCACTTCTTGTACATGGTATCTTTTCTGGTTTGATACTCGTCGAAACTCCCCACAAAAGACCGATCTGGAAAATCACAAGATTTATTTTTAGCCAAGATAGATACAGCAAGAGTGGGTGTTCAGGCGAATGTATACAATAACTTAAAGTCATAATGAATCACCTACCGGTTGCTTTGCTTTCGTGTGAAACTATTACTCCCCACTGAACAGGTCTACCACTTTTATTATTACACAGAAACGCCTTGGACAGTTGTATGGCTATCATCTTTTTATCATTGGTGACTGGTATATCTGCCTCTTTTGTCAGAGGGTTTGATGCGGTTTCGGGGGGTACTTCAGGAGCTGGCAAAAGTAAAAAATCAAGTGAAAAGTCACAATTTATAGTAAGAGTCAGCATATATTTTCATTGTATAAGATATTTTCAAGATATATCTAACTAAGGACAGGTATAGTTGTAGTGTACCTCCAGGTTTAACGGAAGCCTGAACCTCGGCCGGCTTTCCGGATCCAACACTCGTTGCTGCGCGAACCTTTAAAACAATATATCTTACAAGCACGCAATGAAAGGAATTACACATATTGAACAAACATTGTTATACAAAGAAATAAAAACACATAAGTATAAATGTGTGAATAATAACAAGCTTTAGCAAGAAATATAAACAAGCAAACACATTTAAAAGTAAACACGTGTGATTAATTACAAACTTTAGCAATTGACATGCGTTACAAGCACATCTTTTAAACAAGACAAGAGTACCTCAACCGTGACGTTGGATTTGTTGTCTATATACAGCGGGATTGTCTGGTTAGTAGTAGAAGAGCTTACGTTAAACTGGAAGCAAAATAAAATGGGTTGATAATATCACATGGTTGTTTAAGTTAGATATGTTTATAGTACATGAAACTTTACAGATACGCCGGGATTAGAACCGTATTTAATATTGCTAAACCTCTATGGTATAAAGTCGACGGAAAAAGTAACAAATTTAAGATGTTTATTCAGTGCAATAATGTTCAAATACTTTAATTTTATGCCTACATTAGCGTAGTTTGTTATGCACCCTCATAGTGAGAGGCAGTAAGCATTGCAGTTTTTCGTCCGTACGCCCGTAGGTACGTCTAAAAGTGCGTGGACTCAATTCCTCTTTAACTGCTTGGTGAATTGCGCTCAAACTTTCACACCTGAAGAACCGTAACCTGTGGGTGATCTTGAAGGAAAAAAGTTTGGCTGCAACCTATTTTGGCAGAATTTGGCAGTCTACGCCGAAAGCTTTAAAATCCTTTTTTTCCATGTTTTCTTTTCTTATCATTTTAAATAAATATAAATTCCGAAATTGTATGGACTCAGCTCTTTTTTATCTGCTTGGCTGATTTCGTTCAAAGTTTTACGGCTGAAGAACCAGAATGTATAGGTGAACGAATTCTGGCTGTGACCAAAGACGCAGCAATATGGCCCTTTGTCATTTTTTTCCACTTGAAAATATACGTGTATCTGAAATCCGTACGTCCGCAAAGTGGAATCAAGTTCTCTTTAACCGCTCGGCGAATTTTGCTCAACATTTCACATTTGAAGAACCTTAATGTACAGGTGATCATACAGGTCGGATTTCTGGTATTGACCAATTTTAGCCGAATTGTGGCCCTTTGTCATTTTTCCACTATATAATATATTTGTGGAGGCAACTCCTCTTTAACATGTCGGTGGATTTTGCTCAAAATTTGACAGATCAACAACCATAATGCTAAGATAAACGTAAAGAAAGCAATTTTAGCTGCAACCAATTTCATGGAATTATTGTAATAAAGTATATATGAAGATGATTGTTTTGTGGAACAAGTCCTGACTTTACCCTACACATTCACAGCTGGAAACCTTAATGTGTAGATCATCGCAAATGAAGGAATATTGACTGCTATCGATTTGGGCAAAATTATGGCCTTTGTCTTGCCCTTTGTCATTTCCCCTTTCAGAAGTATGTATATAAAATGTTTACCTGCTTGGCGGAATTTGCTCGCACTTTCACAGCTGCACAATGTTGATATATAGATGATTTTAAAGAAAGGAATTTGCAGTTTGTAAATTCATTTCTATTTACTTTTTAATATGCAAATACTAAAAAACTAATATTGCATAACGTTCAGTGATGGCAACAGGCCCTTTGTGACCAAATAAGTGTCGTGGGGGAATCCGTGTTTATGAATATCTTGTTTTAAATACCGGTATATATACAAGCCTAACGAATGGCTTTCATTCGATGGGCAACACTGAACCACAAGTTGATATTTAATAACTTAGTTCCCCGTTTAAATAATCTGTTAATTTTAAAATTTCGTTGCTAAAGTATACTTACTTTTTGGTTTCTGTTTGAACAGTATATTTCGTATCGAATCAGTATGCCGTTAAGATCTCTTTTCTTTGGAGGCATCCAATGAACGTAAAGCATTGGTGGTTTCTTCACGTCTTCTTCTGCTACAGCGGTCAGATTTTGTACTTCTTCGGGGACTAAAATATTATGGAACCACAATCCCGATTTAGTTATGATTTACCACCGTACTGAATTGTCGACTTAACAATAAAAGGGATATACTATTGGCAACTGATGATTTGTTTATTAGTTTCGATGGCTATTTTTTGTGCTGCTTCTTCTTCTTGCTTTCTTCTTCTTTTTCTTCTCTTTATCATCATCATCATCATCATTATTATTATTATTATTAGTATTATTATTATTATTATTATTATTAGTAGTAGTAGTAGTAGTAGTAGTAGTAGTAGTAGTAGTAGTTGAAACATACCACTTTCTGCTGTTAGAACGATAACTGAAGACGGTATACTTCGTAAAGGTCCCTGCTCGCCATACGAGGTCTCCGCAGTTACAGTAATTGAATAATTCCAATAGGCATCAAGATTAACGAGTTCGGCATGTGTTGCTAATTGACCTATTACAGAATATATAGAAATGTATATAACTGCCGTAATTACACAAACATTTAATTGCAAATACAAATAAGAGAAACACGTTTTGTTTAGATACGCAGAAAGCTTAATTTTAAATATGCAAAATTAATTTCATTTTATCTAAACTAACCAATCTTAATACACAAACGACATAAAGGAAGTATGTAATCAGTTTTCGTACATTCAAACTATTGTAAATATCAATATATGTGATAAGAACATATACATTGTACACATCTGAATAAATATGTTTTGTTTGTTCATGTCCGATATTCAAAACAAGCAATGAAGATCAAATGCCGTATATTAAGCTAGCTCACCGATCCACAACCCTTTGTGTGTGTCAGAACTATTCAATTGTGTGTAGTCAATAGCGTCAGTGACATCTATGATATATTTTGTTGGTCCAGTGTAATGCATTGTTCTATTCCACTCTATCCTGACGAAGGAGGAAGTAGTTTCACCCTGCCGTAAACCATGTGGTGCAAGCGGGACTGAAATAAAGTATACATACAGCATAAAAGTGATCATAAACAGTTATGTGTAATACGCATAACATATACATATTATACATTGATATTTTGATTTTGTTACTCTAGAATTTTCTTAAAAGCTAAAACTTATTTTTAAGCATCAGTATTTGTTTAGCATTTATGTGTCTTGACATAAAGGTATATATAATAAATTACCGTCAATTTTTGTTTGGAATTGGTGGGAGATGTTGTATGTTCCATTGCCATGGCTGTTTGCCGCTTTTATTCGAACAGAATAATTACTAAAGGGTAGAAGATCCTGCAGGAGTAATTCATGTGTGGAAGCGTTCGTTTCGACGGTAGACACCAAGGTATCATTCATTAAATCTTCACTAGATGAGTACAACAGTTCCACGTAAAAATGTTTCAGTATTCCGTTTGTAAAACATGGATCCAACCAATAAATGGTTGCGTTGCGTGCATGGACGGAACTACTGTTTGCAGTATTGATAACATCGGGATCTATATATATATATAAAAAAACAAGATTTATTGCATTAACAAATAAAAATTAGCAATCTAATAAAATGATACAATCATGTCACAAAACGTTCGGTTATAGTTAAAGCATATACTCGTATTGTAATTGTATAAGATGTATAAGATGGATATTAAGTTTTTTCATCTCACAATGTAATGTTATCAATAATATCCCAGTATAGTATGTGACTGAAGGAAGCCAGACTTACTTGATTCATGCGTTTGAACTTCTAGAACATCTGAATAATCCCCTGTCCCTATATTGTTTGTGGCTTTGACTGATATGTTATACTTCCAAAATGGGTAGATATTTCCCTCAAGTTTAGTCTCGTTCCCGTAAGTATGTTTTGTGGCTTCAGTGACGTTACCAAGGACACGACACATTCGTTCGTTGTAAGTGTACCGTACAGTGTAGTTCTTAACTATTCCATTGCGTTCAAACGGTGGCAACCAATCCAGTGTAATAGAGTCATGTAATATCTGAGTATGTTGTAACTGTATGGGCCTGCCAGGAACTATAATTCAATAAAATTTAACATGTGGAACATTCTTACACCAAGAAATAATTAATATGTTCATTTATATCAAAAAAGGAATAGTGACGCGAAATATTTTGTTATTTATAATATTTTTGTAGAATTCTCCATGTGGCCAATTAATAATATACATAAATTATTATACTAAATTGCGATTTTAGTAAGTAAATATACGCCAGGATTAGAAAGATTTATTTAAATATATACATTATCTGAGTTATTTACAAATATTTGTAATAAATCGTTCGATGTCTGAAACAAGTACTTACTCTCTTCCAGTGTGGCAATGTGTATATCGGAGCTTAACCCTAGCTCAGCTGTATAAGCAGCTATGTAGACTGTATAATTCCTGAATGGATGCAAATTTGTTATGGACCAAGATAACGACTGCTGGGAGGAAAAGTTAAACGTATTGTCGATCGTACAAGACTGCATCTGGAAAAGAAAACAAATGTCATGCACTATGTCAATAAGTATATTTATGGGCTCGCATATGATTGGCTCTTAAGAATTTAAAGTCGGCACATTTTTACGACAAAACCAGATTGTGATGGTGGTGCGGATGTTGGCGGTCGTGTTCATGGTGATTATCATGCTAAAAGAATTATTTCATCATATTTTGCAACACAAACGACCATTTCAAGTATGTGAAACTGTTAAAACATGATCACATCCCAACAGGTACGTGAAAACTGCAATGTGTTAAAATATTTTATTCCACAGAGTGATGATCAAAACAAAATTCTTCTAGCATGACCGTCCATGATAATAACCGTGTTACTTTAGTTCATGCGTTTAACAATCTACACGACATTTCCGTATTCCCTCAATAGAACTATCAATGCCAAGTGTTATCATTCGTAGCATTATGGCGTCTTACGGATCAAAACTTGTCGCTCTTTGCAAGTATTGAAAACATACATTTATCATGCCGTCGCTTAAGGCATTTATGTAATATGTTTCTTGACATATATGTCTACTGCGTCGTCCGATAGCAACTATTCATGATAAATGCACAATTATGTGACACGTCTTCAAAAATGAAACATCATTTAAATAACTAAATGTAATAACTTAATACTAACTTGAAAAAAATAAGCAAGGCGCTACTTGTGTCAAGCCAAAGCATACGTGTTAGTCTTTACCTGGTTAGATGGAGGTGAGAGACCACCGCAATCTGAGCAGTTCCACATAGCACGTTGTATACACGTGTTGTTCGTGTCATTTACCCACGCAACATAATAGCGGATAATACCGTTTTTTTTGTTTGGTGCCAACCAGAGTATAACAGAAGAACGTGATGTAGTATTTGTACTTTTCGGATTTCGTACCTTATCAGGGGCTAAAAATATATAATCGCATTAAAAGTTATTGCGGAAGCATAAATTATGCTTTAATCAATTTTAAAGCTAAAGTAAGTTTTGAAACACAAAATACGTTTTTTAAGTGTTATACATGAATTGCAAAATGACGATTTTTGTCATTATAGAGAAGCCATATACTCGTAAATGCCTGTAACACGAAAATGCACATAAATGCATGGAACACGTAAATACAAATAAATGCCTGGAACACGTAAATACACATAAATGCCTGTAACACGTAAATACGCATAAATGCCTAACACGTGTGTTAATTATTTAAATCATTTTAAATTAGAATACAAACTATAATACGGACAAAAAACTAAAACCGAATGGATTACCTGTTTCATTCGTGCTCCGTGGGAGGTCTTTCGTCACCACATCACCATAAAGTGTTCCATAGTTGCCATTATCCAGATACGTTTGAACAGATACATTACAAAATGTTCCCGGATCAAGATCGCTTATAGTGGCTTCGTTTAAAGTCACATTTGAGTTGTTACTCTTTGGTTGTGTGTCTACGTTCGGGCTATGGCACGTAAATTTTACAATGTATCCGTTGATAACGCCATCAACTGCTGCCCATGTCGCCTTTATCAAACTGTTTGTCGTTTGTGTTACTGTGACAGTTTCCTTCTTTATACTGCTGGGTGCTAATTGAAAACAATGTTGTAATTAGAAGTGAGTGTATCGGGAAGTTTATTTGGTACAATAACATTAGGAAAAAACGCTTTTGCAGGAAATAACACTACGTGTTTACAGCATCGTTCTTTATTTATAATTTTCTCGTATGAGTGGCAAAAATACACATACTTGTATATTAGCGATTGTTTGATACTATAGAAACACACAAACTGACGCTGGTACAATCTATTAATGTCATATTTATTAAAAATTATACATATACTTACTTGTATATGATACAATATTTTGTGGTAAAATGTTTTCCATCTCGTCAATATAGGTGAATATTTGTATGTGATATAATGTGCCGGCATTCAAATTTGACAACTGGAGTTCCGTACTGTTAGTAGGTCTTCCGAAAGTGCAGTTCATTTCTCTTTTGGTGCAGGAACCATAAAATGCGGCGTTTGAATAATTAACACGAACAATTATATGTGTAAATGTAGAGTTAAATTTAGTGGGATCAAAGATAAGTGTTATGTTGTTTGTTGAAACATTTCCAAGTCTAGCTGGGAATGAGTCCAGAGGTCCTGTAATGTAAATATTATATACATTTGTTTCAGGTTCACATTTACATATTATCCCTTATGCCCATTACATGGAAATATGATTTAACGCTTACAATTTCAAACTTGAAAATACGTGTAAATAAAATGTTGATATATGTTACTGTTGTATTCAAAGAAGGTCTGACAGCTAAACAGATAGATGAACATGTGACATCTTACTAACTTGTATAAATGGTCAAGTTTGTTGATGAACTTGTCTGTTCTGGGACGAGTGAAACCACAGAAACGGTATACTTTGTAGCTGGCTGAATATGTTCGGAAATGTTCATCATGTAGTCGGCTCTTGATTGCGTCCGGCTGGTCACAATATCAGTTTCATTGTACACGTCCACACGCCATTCAACGAAATTCCTTGTCGAATTTGGTGAAAACTGAACCACAAAACTGGACGTACTAATGGTTTCTTTTGGTATGGCAGTGCCGACCGGAAACTCAGGCACTGAGGAGTGTCAGAAAAAAAATCATTCAGCAAATATTTAATAAACTGCCGACATACCGTCCGTTTTTTTGTATAAGTAAAACATTAAAGAGACCTGTACACAGATTGACAAATTGACAATTTTTCAAATATTTGTCACATATTCCGAACATAAAAGAACAGTGTATACAAGGGAGCTAAATAACGCAACGGACATAGAAATATACTGTAAATACCGTTTCTTTTATGAGTAATCGTCAGTTGACATTTTTAAAATTATAAAACGTTTGTAACGCTAGATGATGGAGTACTGCGCAGTTGTTGTTTTCGTTAAAATTTGACCACTTTCATAAAGTAAAACATGCTGGGATAAATATAAACATTCGAATGGCCGAGTGGTTAACGCGATAGCCTTTGAATTCGGATGTTACGTGATCGAACCCCGTATGGACCAATTTATGTTCTTTTTCTTTTGTTTTAATCCTTTTTGTGTCATTATGCTTTATCCCTATATTCCGATCCTAACATCCGTCAAGTTAAGACATTTAACGGCACACTTAAAAAATGCAAAAATCTTTGGACAAGTCCCTTTAACTAGAACTAAATCGATATATATAGTTAATAGCTCAAATGTTAGAATGAACATGCAATTTTATGAATGAAAGCTTCATGTGTATTTCTTTAGTTGTTCTGTATCATGTTAATGTTACTGTTGCTGCTAACAACATTATTACGTAACTACTATTACAGCTTTAACACTTATAACTATAGCACACATTACGCGTAACAAAAAATATGTCTGTTTCAGGTTACATGCCCAAACAAATTGGGTAGGTAGGTAGATTTGGTAAATGGTTGACTTTAAAGATTCTGAAACTAAACGAATATTAAAAACATCGGTTATATCTTTAAACATTGTTTTGAAGTGGATGCTATCAGAACAAAACACTTCTTTATCCGAAAAACATTTAATTATTGGAAAAAGGTAAATATAAAAATAAAATATCTGACAAACTCAATAAAATGTTAACGGGTCAGGGCATTATTTTAGGGTAGGTCGGGTAGCCTGAAACAAACATATATTGTTTTACGCCTTAGTATGATGTGTTTTATGTTGTGGGTGTTGTTGTTGGTGCTGTATCTGTTGTCAATATTGATGTTGTTGTTGTAGCTGTTGTTGTTGCTATAGGTACCTGTATATTTGGTAAACGTCTGACAGGCAGTACTGCTTACTGCATAACTTGCGTTTGACTCTTTTCCCATTGCCGTTCTAAATGAAAATACATATTGTGACCCCGAGGCTAGATCCGTTAATTCTAACACAGAAACGTCCTGTCGGAATGCACAATGTGTTGTATTGTTACAAAGATTTCCATTCACTGTGAAAGTTGCTAAAGTAGGCATTTCTATGACATAAAATTCAAAGTCATCTGAACTCGCGTTTTTGTAAAACGCAAATGTTGTTTCTGTAACATTTCTTATGTTCCAATGTTGCACGCAGTTGGGCACTGAAAATGCAGCAAATATATATATGATTTACATACATACAGTATATCTTTGTTTTTATCTAAACTGTACATATTAAATATTATCAAATAGTTTTTGGATTACATTAGTTGTCATATGACTTAACCTATTTACGAGTTGAACCATTTTCTTTAACATGTCTGAGAAAACATCAACATATTTCAATAAATTACATATATACAATGCATTCCGTTTATTATAAATTACCACGAGCTCGTTGATCACGAATTAGTTGCATTATTACTCGCTATCTTTTGATATATGAAAACAGCAACGACTTTATTGAACGACTTTACGATTTTTTTTTCAATGTTAAAAACTGCCGCTGTTACTGTTTTGTATTTGATGATAATATTAACTGATCTTACATGTGACAATAGTGACTGTGCGGCTTTCATTACTGGGAACTCCATCTCTTGAAAGATAAACGGAAATGTTGTAACGTGTTGCCGGCAACAAATCACCAAATAATACGGTTGCAGTGCCATTTGCTATGTTAAAGTATTCAGTTCGGATATCCGCGCTTGTTTTGAGTTCAACATAGAATTGTTCAGTAATGTCTGTCGTAGGTAAAGTACAATTAATTTTCACTGAATCGTTTCTTGCCAGTGGAGAAGTCACTGTAAAGTTTTTTTCCAAGCGTAATCCTGGAAGAAAACGTTCACATTGTAACACGTGATTGGCAACAAAATAACACAGGGGAAAGTGATTATATTCAAGTTCAATCAATCGATGCAAAACTCCACAATGTGTGTGCTAGGCGTCTATCTTAACTAGTCTGCACCAAAATATGCAATAAAATTATTAACAACCTAACAAATCACCTATAACACCTTAACAATTGTAGGGGTTATACAGTAACCCACTAGTTTAAATGTACATGTGTTTGGACATGGACTTAAGCATAGGTGAAAAGTAAACCAACCAGTTTACTTATCGAACAGGATATCTAGTCATATCAGGGAAAGATGCTTCAATAGAGGTTTTAGTATACAAATAAGACATAGTTTCGTTCAAAAGTTGACAAGTACTTACTTTTTTCACATGAGTTGTTTCTTGTTAAATAAAAGTCATGTGTTTGTGGGCACTGACATCGGCTTTCCAAACACTCCGCATTAGTTGTATTACACAGGATGGTAACATTGCAAGTGCCATTGTAACTAGCATCTAACATGAAAAATAAACCATAAACGATGCAAACTACAAAAGAAGCAAATATGTATTATACGCAGAGTATAGATATATATTCATGTTTCCTGAATACACCTCCAAATTGAATTACTGAACGACATACCTATAAGTTGGCACGTCGAGATGTGATCAAAGTTTCCAGTAGTACGACATGAAGCTGTTCTGTTTCCTACCATTTCAAAGCCTTCTTTGCAATAGAATGTAATAGTAAAATTTGCATGTACAGATGTATTCGGCTGAATCATTCCGTTTCCGATAGAAGGTGTTGTGCAGTCTACAAATACAATCAATTAACATTATCATTTGGATAATCTCATCACATTTGTTATGATCATAACGTAACATTCATTATATGATATTTGCAGTAATTGTGATTATAAACAAAAAATTTGAATTTATTCACAGAATGCTGATACAAAAGTAATCAAAATGAACATGACCCATTCAAACGGTGCCAAATAAAGACGAATTGTTAAGGCGTGTTCTCCAATAGTTGTATGTATTGATTGTCTGATTTGTTATCAGTTATTTCATAGATTTTAAATATAAATGTTAGTAAAATTTAACTGGATTGCGTTGTAATATATCATGTCGGAGCACATAAAAAGGAAATCTAGCTATAGAAACCAGAAAACTTCTTATATTTTAATTTTTGATTCAACAGCAATACGTAACGCGTGAAATGGGTTGTGTACAAAATTGTGGTGAGTTCAAATATGCAAATAACGAACAATGTACACTTATTGGTACTCTAAGCTATAATAGACCAATATCTGTAAAACACTATTGGACATGAAGGAGCACGATGCTGATCAAATCATCCGCTAATGCGAGAGAGAAGCAAATGTGATCTTATTAAATGATCAAAACTTAATGAAAAGCCATTAGGACACACGAAATTAATCATTATAATACATACCAAGTGCCATTAAAACCTACAAGGCGTTTCGGAGACGAATCACGGAGAAAACCTCACTCACGGCATTTATTATCAGCCATTCCTTCACAAATCAATAAACCAGGTCATGCTATAAGTATGCACAAATATTCTTGGTTCTGGAGAAAAAACGCGGATTGTCACTCGGTAGTTGTTACAGAGATTTGGACTTGCACGCAAACATTATTCTGACTATTTCTACGAACAAAATGGGGCATAAAGCTACAAACATGTGGATAACATGTATGGGTCTTGACCATTTACCTTATATAATGACCCTGAAGACATGTGTGAAGTTTTAATTGAATATCTTAAGTAGATACAGATATATAAACTTGTTGCATGCAAACCTTAACCGAATTTTCTAAGTACAAAAAAGGGCAAAATTCTGTTAAATTGCATGTCAGTATTATGGGCATTGGTCAGTAACCTTACATAATGACCACAAAGCTATGTGTGAAGTTCCAATTTAACATCTGTAGTAGTTACATACATATGTACATGTTGCACGCAAACCTTAACCAGAGCATTACGCCGACGCCGACGAACGGGTGAGTAGAATAGTTCGGGACTATTCAGTCAATAGTCGTGCTAAAATTTGTTTTATAGCGTCAAATTGATGACTCAAAGACGTTCTCAACAATTTCGTCCAATGTTTTTCCAACGACAGATTTTCTTAAAATTTGCATAAACATGTGTCAATATATCCTTAAACTAAAAACAGTCTTAAATGATAGGGGTCACCGGCCTTTTTCCGGAAATATTGGGGTTAAAATACGCTACATGTCGAAGCCCTTTTTTCAGTTTGTTTGACTAGCAATTTTCAATTATATAAAGCGTTCATTTTAAAACAAAGACGGAGATTTTTAAATGCATCTTTGTTTTAATCTTTCGGTTGGCAATATCCAAGTGCAGTTTAATGACAAAACGCCCTTTATCTAAAGTTACCATTAAAAAATTGACTTTTAATGGACACTTAATGAGGTAAATTATGCATTGAATATGCCTTTGAAAACATCAATTAATGATCCAATATTCGAATATCTTTTGTTCCAAACGACAGGCTTTGTTAACAAATTTCATATACATGTGTCATTGTATGCTGAAACTAAAACAGTGTTAAAAAATAGGGGTCACCGGCCTTTGTCCGGAAATATTAGGTTTTGAATACGGTACATGTCGAAGCAACTTTTTCAGTTTGGATTTTGTTATCAATGTTTTAAGTATATATAGGAAAGCTTTTTTCAAACAAGGTTATGGTTCTTTCAACTGATATGTCTTCACATGTCTTATTTGGCAATATACACGTGTATTTTGATAATAAAAAAAGATTTACTTATATCTTGAAATAATGAGTTTGGTTGGACATTTAAGTAGGTCAATTGGGTATTCATAATACCTTTTGAAACGTCATTTATTATGCATCAATATATTTTGTTCCAAACGACAGATTTTCTTACATTTTCTCACATACATGCACCGATGTATACTTACATCAAACCATTAATACAAAGAGTGGGTCACCGAATTTGTTTGGGAAATATTGGCTTTAAAATAGGGTACCTGTGTAGCCTTTGTCAAGTTTCGTGTTTCCGTAATCAATGAATCAATTGCCAAAATAGAATGCAGATATTTAATAAATCTTTCTTTTAAACTAATTTGTTTGGCAATACATTGTATACGTGTGGTTTTAATAATTATGTTGCTTTATTAACTTTTAGCCATTGACTGGAACATAATAACTTAACACCGATTTATATTAATTGATTGAAATTAGTCTATTGTAACCTATAAACAAAAAAAAAATGAAGCAAAAGGAGAAATTAACCCAAATATTTTATTTTTGTTGCGAAAGTCTTTAATTACGTTAACAGTTATCAAATAAAGTATGCTAAATGTAATAATCTGTTTGCTATTCAGAAAGCTCAGCATGGTTTGACACTATTTAGATGTGTAAACTTCATTGATGAATACTAAACCCGTTGACAATATTGTTTTCTGATTAAGAAACTTTGTTATGTATATTGCTGCACGTTTCAAAAACTAACAGAAAACCTTTGTGTTTAATTGTTTATTTTAAACAATGAATTGTGTTAATGAATGCTTAATACGGATCTGTAAGCTCCAAAGGTACAGATTCAGTTTGCGCTAATGAACAGATCATACTTTGTACACATTACAAAAAATGTTCTTCCCTAATATAACAATACTGACAACATTTGATTCAACACATCAGCATTAACCGCATCAAAAAGCGTCATTCATGTAAACAATAAATATCCACATCGAGTCGTGTATTTAATTAAAACAAAATGCCGAACATGCTGAAGTGAAAAAACACCTCATTCGTGAATCTGAAAACATGTTTAGAGTGTTGTTTTCCTCTTAAATACATTTGATATGTCATCATAATGTGAACATTGGTTTTGGAACATGCTGATGATGATCCTATCATGAGGATGATTCGATAATTAAATGCTAATGATCTGATGATGGCGATGACGATGATGATGAAAATGATGACATTTTATGATCATAATATGATGATTATTATTATTATTTGATTATAATATTGATGATTATGACGACTATAATTATGATGATCCAATGATAATGATGATGATGAAGATGATAATGATGATGATGATGATGTTGTTGTTGATGAAGAAGATGATGATGATGATGATGATGGTGGTTGTTATATTGATTATCCGATGATAATACTATGATGATAATAATGATGATCTGATGATGATGAAGATGATTTTTATTTTAATGATTTAATTATGATTATAATGATGATAACGATAATGTTCATTATGATCTGATGATAATTTGATGATGATGATGATTATGATGCATTTGATATCGTCTGAAATTGTAAAAATGAGGATGTACAAAATACTTCCAAACTGAAAGTGCGTACTGTTTTGCCATGTATATGTATCACTGCAACGCACTTTGGTGTTGGTATCGTCAACACCAAAAGCGAATGCACCTTCGGCATTCGCTTTTTGGTGTTGACGATGCAAAAGTGCGTTGCTACAAGGATATATTGTCAGTGTTATATATCAAATTAAATTTTATTTCACGTTTAATACACGTGTCGTCTTATGCTAATATCTGGTAAAAGTAATGAACAAATATAACGTTATGAAATGGAAACACATCTTATGAAACAGAACAAAAAAAGTTTCGTGGAGATAAAATATCGATTTTTATTTGCAAATACAATACCACTGTCATCTGCATATAGAACTAATTTAAAATAAGAATCAATAATAATAATGATGACATTTCAAACTACTGAAAATTACGTTACTACAAACTCAAGTGGTCCTAAAATACTGCCCTGAAGGTCTCTACAGGTTACAGGTTTAAAGCATTAAAATACATTGTTTACAATAACAGTTTGTTTTTTTACAACTTCTTATGTAAGACATTACCAGCCAGATTAAGCTGCTGGGATAGTACGTCATGGTCCAGTGTATCGAATTATTTTTGAAAATCCAACATAATCACGCATTTGTGAAAACCCTTATGATTATTTGCTCCGATATGAAGATGAACACAGCAAGTGTCAATAGAATAAGGCTTTCTAAAATATGACTTGAGTTTCAAAGCAAATTAGTGTCAGTTCAATAAAAAGTATTCAAGTTTTGAATATATTATTGTTTCAACAATATCTGAATCTGCACTTAATACATAGACTAGTCAATAGTTTCCAATATCTGGATTACCATTTTCCGTATTCAAAGATTTAACTCTAAAAATGTTCGTGTCATCTTTTTCAGATATCAACCAATTGACAATATCTTCAATATGTATTTTTTCAACACAGCAGCAAGTGTTTAAAATCTCGCTGGTACTTTGTCTAAAAAGATCTTTAGAGTAATAAAGATTCATTTAATTTAGAAAACGGATTACGACATAAATTTAAGTAAACTGTATATATTTTATAATGCTCTTTTAATTAATCATTTAACATAGAATTGTCTTGAGATCAAATACCTTTTGTAACATTAGGTAGTTTTTCGACTAACTTGCCGGCAACAGCAAAACAGTAAAACATATTAAAGTCATCTCAAATAAATAGGAGCTATGGAATTTAATTCTGACATAAAATATATCCAAAGCCTTTTCAAGCATAGTTAAAAGTATCAGCACTCAAGCGACTATTCCAGTCTGCATTCCTCGACTTAGCAACTAAAATTTCCGTAGTGTAGTTCTTAACACATCTTGCTTTAATAATATGTTTAATTCAGAAGTATTTCTGCGAATTTCTCAAATGCAAACAAATCATAGAATGGTCACTTATTCATATAATATCGTAGTATACAACCACACGGAGAAAGTCTACCTTTTAGATTCGTAATGATATGATCAAAATGCTACTTGATGATTTTGTGATTTTGGCACCTTCATTCGTGTCTTGTTTTAGGTCAAAAATTCTCGGTAAATTAGAGTATGAGTTAAAAAATGTACTTGATTTCGGTTTGTAGCAAATATCAAAATCCTTAAGAAATCATCTTGTTCCATCGGACCTAAGACTTGACAAAAAGTGTTTCAATGATAAATAGCATTTAATTGTTTTAGGGGTTTGCAAGTATTGCATACACCCATAGTGTGGGTAAATGGAGTTCAATAAAATACATAATTATTCCTTACGTAAAAGCATACTCCACCACCATATCGGTTACTATATTTTCTACCAATTTTTTTCTTATAAAATTGTCGTTTGCCGTCGTTTACCGATGTATCAGTCTTGGTTTCAGTAACACAAATAACAGTAGATTTAGTTTTTAACGCAATAAGTTTAAGCTCCGACATTATTGACAAAATTAATATTTAGATAAACGAAGCTAAGTCATTTTTAGTAAAAATATGAAAACCGTTCAACTGTATATGTGGGTGTAAATAAGATAAGCTTATATTTATATTATACTATGTATTATAACAAAAGTAAATGGACTTACTAATAACAGTGCATGTCGGCGCCACTGTCCATGTGCCAGTATTCTGACATTCTAAAGTGGCATTTCCAGTCATGTTGTATCCTGAGAAGCACTTCACTGTTACTGTTGAATTCGCAGTTTTGTTATAGTTTTCATAGATACCAGCATATTGGATGACGGGAGGGGTTGAACAATCTGCCAGTCGATACACAAACTGTTACTTGGGAGCAAAACTTTATAATATGCATACATTTAAAAAACACAAATTGCATTTACCGGTAAATATGTACTTCAATTAATTTACATTTGTTTCAATATATGATTGCGGAGCAGATTATCGTCACAGCAAGCCATAAACTATAATGATATATTACCACAACACAATGGTTTAAAAGTTTTAAAATATAACCATATTGTTTACATATTTATTAATTATAACATCCAAAATCTACTAAATATTCAAAATACACATATTGATCGTAATACCATAGATCAATTGGTCCGATATCAGCTTATAAATGCATTAATTGCTGTAACATCGCTAAGACACTGTGTACATTTATTGTCATGTAACCGTGCATTAGATGAATGTAAAACGCCCATGTTTAAGCATACTAAATCACGAATACGTTCACTAAAACAGTTTTACCCTGCAACATACACGAACCGCAATTTGCTTATAAACAATATTTGTATGGTTATTGTATGAAACTCATAAACTGCAAGCATTCTCAAAAGAAAGACAACATTACGAGCAACGCTATTAAATTTAGTGGAAAGGATTAACAATTATTTTTATATAACCATTGTTCTTTAAATTACACCTTGACAAGGAAGCTTCAAGTTTATCCTTATAACAGACAACGATTACAAAATATGGAGTACATGTACTGGACATCATTTTATGTTGTTTTTTTTGTAATTTTCAGTGTGTTTTCATTCGTTAATTTTCAAAATAAAGACAGAAAATGATGAGATAAATAGAATACTAGGTAAGTATTGAATTAAAATAAATTTATTTGCTCGGCACGAAAACGTGAACCATTCGCCAAGGCTCGTGGTTCAGGTTTTCTATGCGTCACTAAATAAACATACCTTTTTTCAACACTTATCTAGTATTTTTTATATCTTTGCATAAATACTTTCTAAGTTTATTGCAAAAATAGCTTTATACAATATGCACGATCCTCAAATCATTTGTTAGATAACAAGCGTTCTGTAAAACTGATTTCTACAAGTTGTTAAAGGTCATCCATGTTTTAACAATAATTATTGCGTTACCGCATTTTGACAGGAATGTAATTTGTTTATTTTCGAACGTTGTATTCATTGTTTACGTATATCGCACATCTGAGTGAGCACTTTTATGAACTAATACATAACATCTAATCAACCATTTGTTACACTTACTAATAATAGTGCATGTCGGCGCGACTGTCCAGGTGCCATTGTTCTGACATTGTAAAGTGGCATTTCCAGTCATGTTGTATCCTGAGAAACACTTCACTGTTACTGTTGAATTCGCAGTTTTGTTATAGTTTTCATAGATACCAGCATATTGGATGACGGGAGGGGTTGAACAATCTGCCAGTCGATACACAATCTGTTACTTGGGAGCAAAACTTTATAATATGCAAAAAACACAAATTGCATTTACCGGTAAATATGTACTTCAATTTATTTACATTTGTTTCAATATATGATTGTGGAGCAGATTATCGTCACAACAAGCCATAAACTATAATGATATATTACCACAACACAATGGTTTAAAAGTTTAAAAATATAATTATATTGTTTACATATTTATTAATTATAACATCCACAAACTACTAAATTTTCAAAATACACATATTGATCGTAATACCATAGATCAGTTGGTCCGATATCAGCTTATAAATGCATTAATTGCTGTAACATCGCTAAGACACTGTGTACATTTATTGTCATGTAACCGTGCATTAGGTCAATGTAAAACGCCCATGTTTAAGCATACTAAATCACGAATACGTCCACTAAAACAGCTTTACCCTGCAACATATACGAACCGCAATTGCTTATAAACAATATTTGTATGGTTATTGTATGAAACTCATAAACTGCAAGCATTCTCAAAAGAAAGACAACTTTACGAGCAACGCTATTAAATTTCGTGGAAAGGATTAACAATTATTTGTATATAACCATTGTTCTTTAAATAACACCTTGACAAGGAAGCTTCAAGTTTATCCACATAACAGACAACAATTACAAAGTATGGAGTACATGTACTGGATTACAATTTAAAAAAAATATACACTGTCAAAAATACGTTGCACATTTACGTCTCAACGACATCAAAATCTAACTCTTTTTTGCTCCACTGTATACAAAACACGGCATTATATATTAGGCATTTATCCCATCATCAGTCGTGCATTAAAATAAACCCCATGGAATAAACTTTGCTTTATTTCAACACTGTGGTGATAAACAAACACGCACAAAATAATGATGTCATCTTGTTGTTTTCTTGACATCATTTTATGTTGTTGTTTTTTTTGGTAATTTTCAGTGTGTTTTCTTTCGTTAATTTTCAAAATAAAGACAGAAAATGATGAGATAAATAGAATACTAGGTAAGTATTGAATTAAAATTAATTTATTTGCTCGGCACGAAAACGTGAACCATTCGCCAAGGCTCGAGTTTCAGGTTTTCTATGCCTCACTAAATAAACATATCTTTTTTCAACACTTATCTAGTATTTTCTATATCTTTACATAAATACTTTCTATGTTTATTGCAAAAATAGCTTTATAGAATATGCACGGATGCTCAAATCATTTGTTAGATAACAAGCGTTCTGTAAAACTGATTTCTGCAAGTTGTTAAATGTCATCCATGTTTAAACAATAATTATTGCGCTACCGCATTTGGACAGGAAAGTAATTTGTTTATTTTCGAACGTTGTATTCATTGTTTACGTATATCGCACATCTGAGCACTTTTATGAACTAATACATAACATCTAATCAACCATTTGTTACACTTACTAATAATAGTGCACATCGGCGCGACTGTCCAGGTGCCATTGTTCTGACAGTGTATAGTGGCATTTCCAGTCATGTTGTGTCCTGAGAAGCACTTCACTTTTACTGTTGAATTCGCAGTTGTGTTATAGTTTTCATAGATACCAGCATATTGGATGACGGGAGGGGTTGAACAATCTGCCAGTCGATACACAAACTGTTACTTGGGAGCAAAACTTTATAATATGCATATAAAACACAAATTGCATTTACCGGTAAATATGTACTTCAATTTATTTACATTTGTTTCAATATATGATTGCGGAGCAGATTATCGTCACAGCAAGCCATAATCTATAATGATATATTACCACAACACAATGGTTTAAAAGTTTAAAAATATAATTATATTGTTTACATATTTATTAATTATAACATCCCAAAACTACTAAATATTCAAAATACACATATTGATCGTAATACCATAGATCAATTGGTCCGATATCAGCTTATAAATGCATTAATTGCTGTAACATCGCTAAAACACTGTGTACATTTATTGTCATGTAACCGTGCATTAGGTGAATGTAAAACGCCCATGTTTAAGCATACTAAATCACGAATACGTTCACTAAAACAGTTTTACCCTGCAACATATACGAACCGCAATTTGCTTATAAACAATATTTGTATGGTTATTGTATGAAACTCATAAACTGCAAGCATTCTCAAAAGAAAGACAACTTTACGAGCAACGCTATTAAATTTCGTGGAGAGGATTAACAATTATTTTTATATAACCATTGTTCTTTAAATTACACCTTGACAAGGAAGCTTCAATTTTATCCTTATAACAGACAACAATTACAAAATATGGAGTACATGTACTGGATTACAATTTATAAAAAAATATACACTGTCAAAAATACGGTGCACATTTACGTCTCAACGACATCAAAATCTAACTCTTTTTTGTTCCACTGTACACAAAACACGGCATTATATATTAGGCATTTATCCCATCATCAGTCAATCATTAAAATAAACCCCATGGAATAAACTTTGCTTTATTTCAACACTGTGGCGATAAGCAAACACGCACAAAATAATGATGTCATCTTGTTGTTTTCTTGACATCATTTTATGTTGTTGTTTTTTTTGTAATTTTCAGTGTGTTTTCTTTCGTTAATTTTCAAAATAAAGACAGAAAATGATGAGATAAATAGAATACTAGGTAAGTATTGAATTAAAATAAATTTATTTGCTCGGCACGAAAACGTGAACCATTCGCCAAGGCTCGTGGTTCAGGTTTTCTATGCCTCACTAAATAAACATATCTTTTTTCAACACTTATCTAGTATTTTCTATATCTTTACATAAATACTTTCTAAGTTTATTGCAAAAATAGCTTTATACAATATGGACGGATGCTCAAATCATTTGTTAGATAACAAGCGTTCTGTAAAACTGATTTCTACAAGTTGTTAAAGGTCATCCATGTTTAAACAATAATTATTGCGTAACCGCATTTTGACAGGAAAGTAATTTGTTTATTTTCGAACGTTGTATTCATTGTTTACGTATATCGCACATCTGAGCATTCTTATGAACTAATACATAACATCTAATCAACCATTTGTTACACTTACTAATAATAGTGCATGTCGGCGCGACTGTCCAGGTGCCATTGTTCTGACACTGTAGAGTGTCATTTCCAGTCATGTTGTATCCTGAGAAGCACTTCACTGTTACTGTTGAATTCGCAGTTTTGTTATAGTTTTCATAGATACCAGCATATTGGATGACGGGAGGGGTTGAACAATCTGCCAGTCGATACACAAACTGTTACTTGGGAGCAAAACTTTATAATATGCATATAAAACACAAATTGCATTTACCGGTAAATATGTACTTCAATTTATTTACATTTGTTTCAATATATGATTGCGGAGCAGATTATCGTCACAGCAAGCCATAAACTATAATGATATATTACCACAACACAATGGTTTAAAAGTTTAAAAATATAATTATATTGTTGACATATTTATTAATTATAACATCCCAAAACTACTAAATATTCAAAATACACATATTGATCGTAATACCATAGATCAATTGGTCCGATATCAGCTTATAAATGCATTAATTGCTGTAACATCGCTAAAACACTGTGTACATTTATTGTCATGTAACCGTGCATTAGGTGAATGTAAAACGCCCATGTTTAAGCATACTAAATCACGAATACGTTCACTAAAACAGTTTTACCCTGCAACATATACGAACCGCAATTTGCTTATAAACAATATTTGTATGGCTATTGTATGAAACTCATAAACTGCAAGCATTCTCAAAAGAAAGACAACATTACGAGCAACGCTATTAAATTTAGTGGAAAGGATTAACAATTATTTTTATATAACCATTGTTCTTTAAATTACACCTTGATAAGGAAGCTTCAAGTTTATCCTTATAACATACAACAATTACAAAATATGGATTACATGTACTGGATTACAATTTATAAAAAATATACACTGTCAAAAATACGGTGCACATTTACGTCTCAACGACATCAAAATCTAACTCTTTTTTGTTCCACTGTACACAAAACACGGCATTATATATTAGGCATTTATCCCATCATCAGTCGTGCATTAAAATAAACCCCATGGAATAAACTTTGCTTTATTTCAACACTGTGGTGATAAACAAACATGCACAAAATAATGATGTCATCTTGTTGTTTTCTTGACATCATTTTATGTTGTTGTTTTTTTTGGTAATTTTCAGTGTGTTTTCTTTCGTTAATTTTCAAAATAAAGACAGAAAATGATGAGATAAATAGAATACTAGGTAAGTATTGAATTAAAATTAATTTATTTGCTCGGCACGAAAACGTGAACCATTCGCCAAGGCTCGTGGTTCAGGTTTTCTATGCCTCACTAAATTAACATATCTTTTTCAACACTTATCTAGTATTTTCTATATCTTTACATAAATACTTTCTATGTTTATTGCAAAAATAGCTTTATAGAATATGCACGGATGCTCAAATCATTTGTTAGATAACAAGCGTTCTGTAAAACTGATTTCTACAAGTTGTTAAATGTCATCCATGTTTAAACAATAATTATTGCGCTACCGCATTTGGACAGGAATGTAATTTGTTTATTTTTGAACGTTGTATTCATTGTTTACGTATATCGCACATCTGAGCACTTTTATGAACTAATACATAACATCTAATCAACCAATTGTTACACTTACTAATAATAGTGCATGTCGGCGCGACTGTCCAGGTGCCATTGTTCTGACACTGTAGAGTGTCATTTCCAGTCATGTTGTGTCCTGAGAAGCACTTCACTGTTACTGTTGAATTCGCAGTTTTGTTATAGTTTTCATAGATACCAGCATATTGGATGACGGGAGGGGTTGAACAATCTGCCAGTCGATACACAAACTGTTACTTGGGAGCAAAACTTTATACTATGCATACGTTTAAAAAACACAAATTGCATTTACCGGTAAATATGTACTGCGAGCAGATTATCGTCACTGCAAGCCATGAACTTTCATGATATGTTACCACAACACAATGGTTTAAAAGTTAAAAAAAATTAATTATATTGATTACATTTTTATTAATTATAACATCCCAAAACTACTAAATATTCAAAATACACATATTGATCGTAATACCATATATCAATTGGTCCGATATCAGCTTATAAATGCATTAATTGCTGTAACATCGCTAAGACACTGTGTACATTTATTGTCATGTAACCGTGCATTAGGTGTATGTAAAACGCCCATGTTTAAGCATACTAAATCACGAATACGTTCACTAAAACATTTTTACCCTGCAACATATACGAACCGCAATTTCTATATAAACAACATTTGTATGGTTATTGTATGAAACTCATGAACTGCAAGCATTCTCAAAAGAAAGACAACTTTACGAGCAACGCTCTTAAATTTCATGGAAAGGATTAACAATTATTTTTATATAACCATTGTTCTTAAAATTACACATTGACAAGGAAGCTTCAAGTTTATCCTTATAACAGACACATATTACAAAATACGGAGTACATGTACTGGATTACAATTTATAAAAAATATACACTGTCAAATTTTATGGTGCATATTAACGTCTCAACGACTTCAAAATCTAACTCTTTTTTGTTCCACTGTACACAAAACGCGGCCTTATATATTAGGCATTTTTCCCATCATCAGTCGTGCATTAAAATAAACCCCATGGAATAAACTTTGCTTTATTTCAACACTGTTATGAAAAGTCAACACGCACAAAATAACGATGTCATCTTCTTGTTTCCTTGACATCATTTTATGTTGTTTTTTTGTAATTTTCAGTGTGTTTTCTTTCGTTAATTTTCAAAATAAAACAGAAAATGATAAGGTAAATAGAATACTAGGTAAGTATTGAATTAAGATAAGTTTATTTGTTCGGCACGAAAACGTGAACCATTCGCCAAGGCTCGTGGTTCAGGTTTTCTATGCCTCACTAAATAAACATATATTTGTTCAACACTTATCTAGTATTTTCTATATCTTTGTATAAATACTTTCTAAGTTTATTGCAAAAATAGCTTTATTGAATATGCATGGATGCTCAAATCATTTGTTAGATAACATGCGTTCTGTAAAACTGATTTCTACAAGTTGTTAAAGGTCATCCATGTTTAAACAATAATTATTGCGTTACCGTATTTTGATAGAAAAGATAATTTGTTTATTTTCGAACGTTGTATTCATTGTTTACGTATATCGCACATCTGAGCATTCTTATGAACTAATACATAACATCTAATCAACCATTTGTTACACTTACTAATAATAGTGCATGTCGGCGCGACTGTCCAGGTGCCATTGTTCTGACATTGTAAAGTGGCATTTCCAGTCATGTTGTATCCTGAGAAGCACTTCACTTTTACTGTTGAATTCGCAGTTGTGTTATAGTTTTCATAGATACCAGCATATTGGATGACGTAAGGGGTTGAACAATCTGCCAGTCGATACACAAAATGTTACTTGGGAGCAAAACTTTATACTATGCATACGTTTAAATAACACAAATTGCATTTACCGGTAAATATGTACTGCGAGCAGATTATCGTCACTGCAAGCCATGAACTTTCATGATATGTTACCACAACACAATGGTTTAAAAGTTAAAAAAAATTAATTATATTGATTACATTTTTATTAATTATAACATCCCAAAACTACTAAATATTCAAAATACACATATTGATCGTAATACCATATATCAATTGGTCCGATATCAGCTTATAAATGCATTAATTGCTGTAACATCGCTAAGACACTGTGTACATTTATTGTCATGTAACCGTGCATTAGGTGTATGTAAAACGCCCATGTTTAAGCATACTAAATCACGAATACGTTCACTAAAACATTTTTACCCTGCAACATATACGAACCGCAATTTCTATATAAACAACATTTGTATGGTTATTGTATGAAACTCATGAACTGCAAGCATTCTCAAAAGAAAGACAACTTTACGAGCAACGCTCTTAAATTTCATGGAAAGGATTAACAATTATTTTTATATAACCATTGTTCTTAAAATTACACATTGACAAGGAAGCTTCAAGTTTATCCTTATAACAGACACATATTACAAAATACGGAGTACATGTACTGGATTACAATTTATAAAAAATATACACTGTCAAATTTTATGGTGCATATTAACGTCTCAACGACTTCAAAATCTAACTCTTTTTTGTTCCACTGTACACAAAACGCGGCCTTATATATTAGGCATTTTTCCCATCATCAGTCGTGCATTAAAATAAACCCCATGGAATAAACTTTGCTTTATTTCAACACTGTTATGAAAAGTCAACACGCACAAAATAACGATGTCATCTTGTTTCCTTGACATCATTTTATGTTGTTTTTTTGTAATTTTCAGTGTGTTTTCTTTCGTTAATTTTCAAAATGAAACAGAAAATGATAAGGTAAATAGAATACTAGGTAAGTATTGAATTAAGATAAGTTTATTTGTTCGGCTCGAAAACGTGAACCATTCGCCAAGGCTCGTGGTTCAGGTTTTCTATGCCTCACTAAATAAACATATATTTGTTCAACACTTATCTAGTATTTTCTATATCTATGTATAAATACTTTCTAAGTTTATTGCAAAAATAGCTTTATTGAATATGCATGGATGCTCAAATCATTTGTTAGATAACATGCGTTCTGTAAAACTGATTTCTACAAGTTGTTAAAGGTCATCCATGTTTAAACAATAATTATTGCGTTACCGTATTTTGATAGAAAAGATAATTTGTTTATTTTCGAACGTTGTATTCATTGTTTACGTATATCGCACATCTGAGCATTCTTATGAACTAATACATAACATCTAATCAACCATTTGTTACACTTACTAATAATAGTGCATGTCGGCGCGACTGTCCAGGTGCCATTGTTCTGACATTGTAAAGTGGCATTTCCAGTCATGTTGTATCCTGAGAAGCACTTCACTTTTACTGTTGAATTCGCAGTTGTGTTATAGTTTTCATAGATACCAGCATATTGGATGACGGGAGGGGTTGAACAATCTGCCAGTCGATACACAAAATGTTACTTGGGAGCAAAACTTTATACTATGCATACGTTTAAATAACACAAATTGCATTTACCGGTAAATATGTACTGCGAGCAGATTATCGTCACTGCAAGCCATGAACTTTCATGATATGTTACCACAACACAATGGTTTAAAAGTTAAAAAAAATTAATTATATTGATTACATTTTTATGAATTATAACATCCCAAAACTACTAAATATTCAAAATACACATATTGATCGTAATACCATATATCAATTGGTCCGATATCAGCTTATAAATGCATTAATTGCTGTAACATCGCTAAGACACTGTGTACATTTATTGTCATGTAACCGTGCATTAGGTGTATGTAAAACGCCCATGTTTAAGCATACTAAATCACGAATACGTTCACTAAAACATTTTTACCCTGCAACATATACGAACCGCAATTTCTATATAAACAACATTTGTATGGTTATTGTATGAAACTCATGAACTGCAAGCATTCTCAAAAGAAAGACAACTTTACGAGCAACGCTCTTAAATTTCATGGAAAGGATTAACAATTATTTTTATATAACCATTGTTCTTAAAATTACACATTGACAAGGAAGCTTCAAGTTTATCCTTATAACAGACACATATTACAAAATACGGAGTACATGTACTGGATTACAATTTATAAAAAATATACACTGTCAAATTTTATGGTGCATATTAACGTCTCAACGACTTCAAAATCTAACTCTTTTTTGTTCCACTGTACACAAAACGCGGCCTTATATATTAGGCATTTTTCCCATCATCAGTCGTGCATTAAAATAAACCCCATGGAATAAACTTTGCTTTATTTCAACACTGTTATGAAAAGTCAACACGCACAAAATAACGATGTCATCTTGTTTCCTTGACATCATTTTATGTTGTTTTTTTGTAATTTTCAGTGTGTTTTCTTTCGTTAATTTTCAAAATAAAACAGAAAATGATAAGGTAAATAGAATACTAGGTAAGTATTGAATTAAGATAAGTTTATTTGTTCGGCTCGAAAACGTGAACCATTCGCCAAGGCTCGTGGTTCAGGTTTTCTATGCCTCACTAAATAAACATATATTTGTTCAACACTTATCTAGTATTTTCTATATCTATGTATAAATACTTTCTAAGTTTATTGCAAAAATAGCTTTATTGAATATGCATGGATGCTCAAATCATTTGTTAGATAACATGCGTTCTGTAAAACTGATTTCTACAAGTTGTTAAAGGTCATCCATGTTTAAACAATAATTATTGCGTTACCGTATTTTGATAGAAAAGATAATTTGTTTATTTTCGAACGTTGTATTCATTGTTTACGTATATCGCACATCTGAGCATTCTTATGAACTAATACATAACATCTAATCAACCATTTGTTACACTTACTAATAATAGTGCATGTCGGCGCGACTGTCCAGGTGCCATTGTTCTGACATTGTAAAGTGGCATTTCCAGTCATGTTGTATCCTGAGAAGCACTTCACTTTTACTGTTGAATTCGCAGTTGTGTTATAGTTTTCATAGATACCAGCATATTGGATGACGGGAGGGGTTGAACAATCTGCCAGTCGATACACAAAATGTTACTTGGGAGCAAAACTTTATACTATGCATACGTTTAAATAACACAAATTGCATTTACCGGTAAATATGTACTGCGAGCAGATTATCGTCACTGCAAGCCATGAACTTTCATGATATGTTACCACAACACAATGGTTTAAAAGTTAAAAAAAATTAATTATATTGATTACATTTTTATTAATTATAACATCCCAAAACTACTAAATATTCAAAATACACATATTGATCGTAATACCATATATCAATTGGTCCGATATCAGCTTATAAATGCATTAATTGCTGTAACATCGCTAAGACACTGTGTACATTTATTGTCATGTAACCGTGCATTAGGTGAATGTAAAACGCCCATGTTTAAGCATACTAAATCACGAATACGTTCACTTAAACATTTTTACCCTGCAACATATACGAACCGCAATTTGCTTATAAACAATATTTGTATGGTTATTGTATGAAACTCATAAACTGCAAGCATTCTCAAAATAAAGACAACATTACGAGCAACGCTATTAAATTTAGTGGAAAGGATTAACAATTATTTTTATATAACCATTGTTCTTTAAATTACACCTTGACAAGGAAGCTTCAAGTTTATCCTTATAACAGACAACAATTACAAAATATGGAGTACATGTACTGGATTACAATTTATAAAAAATATTCACTGTCAAAAATACGGTGCACATTTACGTCTCAACGACATCAAAATCTAACTCTTTTTTGTTCCACTGTACACAAACCACGGCATTATATATTAGGCATTTATCCCATCATCAGTCTTGCATTAAAATAAACCCCATGGAATAAACTTTGCTTTATTTCAACACTGTGGTGATAAACAAACACGCACAAAATAATGATGTCATCTTGTTGTTTTCTTGACATCATTTTATGTTGTTGTTTTTTTTGGTAATTTTCAGTGTGTTTTCTTTCGTTAATTTTCAAAATAAAGACAGAAAAATGATGAGATAAATAGAATACTAGGTAAGTATTGAATTAAAATTAATTTATTTGCTCGGCACGAAAACGTGAACCATTCGCCAAGGCTCGTGGTTCATGTTTTCTATGCCTCACTAAATAAACATATCTTTTTCAACACTTATCTATATTTTCTGTATCTTTGCATAAATACTTTCTATGTTTATTGCAAAAATAGCTTTATAGAATATGCACGGATGCTCAAATCATTTGTTAGATAACAAGCGTTCTGTAAAACTGATTTCTACAAGTTGTTAAATGTCATCCATGTTTAAACAATAATTATTGCGTTACCGTATTTTGATAGAAAAGATATTTTGTTTATTTTCGAACGTTGTATTCATTGTTTACGTATATCGCACATCTGAGCATTCTTATGAACTAATACATAACATCTAATCAACCAATTGTTACACTTACTAATAATGGTGCATGTCGGCGCGACTGTCCAGGTGCCATTGTTCTGACATTGTAAAGTGGCATTTCCAGTCATGTTGTATCCTGAGAAGCACTTCACTGTTACTGTTGAATTCGCAGTTTTGTTATAGTTTTCATAGATACCAGCATATTGGATGACGGGAGGGGTTGAACAATCTGCCAGTCGATACACAAACTGTTACTTGGGAGCGAAACTTTATAATATGCATAAAAAACACAAATTGCATTTACCGGTAAATATGTACTTCAATTTATTTACATTTGTTTCAATATATGATTGCGGAGCAGATTATCGTCACAGCAAGCCATAAACTATAATGATATATTACCACAACACAATGGTTTAAAAGTTTAAAAATATAATTATATTGTTTACATATTTATTAATTATAACATCCCAAAACTACTAAATATTCAAAATACACATATTGATCGTAATACCATAGATCAATTGGTCCGATATCAGCTTATAAATGCATTAATTGCTGTAACATCGCTAAGACACTGTGTACATTTATTGTCATGTAACCGTGCATTAGGTGAATGTAAAACGCCCATGTTTAAGCATACTAAATCACGAATACGCTCACTAAAACAGTTTTACCCTGCAACATATACGAACCGCAATTTGCTTATAAACAATATTTGTATGGTTATTGTATGAAACTCATAAACTGCAAGCATTCTCAAAAGAAAGACAACATTACGAGCAACGCTATTAAATTTAGTGGAAAGGATTAACAATTATTTTTATATAACCATTGTTCTTTAAATTACACCTTGACAAGGAAGCTTCAAGTTTATCCTTATAACAGACAACAATTACAAAATATGGATTACATGTACTGGATTACAATTTATAAAACATATACACTGTCAAAAATACGGTGCACATTTACGTCTCAACGACATATAAAATCTAACTCTTTTTTGTTCCACTGTACACAAAACACGGCATTATATATTAGGCATTTATCCCATCATCAGTCGTGCATTAAAATAAACCCCATGGAATAAACTTTGCTTTATTTCAACACTGTGGTGATAAATAAACACGCACAAAATAATGATGTCATCTTGTTGTTTTCTTGACATCATTTTATGTTGTTGTTTTTTTTGGTAATTTTCAGTGTGTTTTCTTTCGTTAATTTTCAAAATAAAGACAGAAAATGATGAGATAAATAGAATACTAGGTAAGTATTGAATTAAAATTAATTTATTTGCTCGGCACGAAAACGTGAACCATTCGCCAAGGCTCGTGGTTCATGTTTTCTATGCCTCACTAAATAAACATATCTTTTTCAACACTTATCTAGTATTTTCTATATCTTTACATAAATACTTTCTATGTTTATTGCAAAAATAGCTTTATAGAATATGCACGGATGCTCAAATCATTTGTTAGATAACAAGCGTTCTGTAAAACTGATTTCTACAAGTTGTTAAATGTCATCCATGTTTAAACAATAATTATTGCGCTACCGCATTTGGACAGGAAAGTAATTTGTTTATTTTTGAACGTTGTATTCATTGTTTACGTATATCGCACAACTGAGCACTTTGATGAACTAATACATAACATCTAATCAACCATTTGTTACACTTACTAATAATGGTGCATGTCGGCGCGACTGTCCAGGTGCCATTGTTCTGACATTGTAAAGTGGCATTTCCAGTCATGTTGTATCCTGAGAAGCACTTCACTTTTACTGTTGAATTCGCAGTTGTGTTATAGTTTTCATAGATACCAGCATATTGGATGACGGGAGGGGTTGAACAATCTGCCAGTCGATACACAAAATGTTACTTGGGAGCAAAACTTTATACTATGCATACGTTTAAATAACACAAATTGCATTTACCGGTAAATATGTACTGCGAGCAGATTATCGTCACTGCAAGCCATGAACTTTCATGATATGTTACCACAACACAATGGTTTAAAAGTTAAAAAAAAATAATTATATTGATTACATTTTTATTAATTATAACATCCCAAAACTACTAAATATTCAAAATACACATATTGATCGTAATACCATATATCAATTGGTCCGATATCAGCTTATAAATGCATTAATTGCTGTAACATCGCTAAGACACTGTGTACATTTATTGTCATGTAACCGTGCATTAGGTGAATGTAAAACGCCCATGTTTAAGCATACTAAATCACGAATACGTTCACTTAAACAGTTTTACCCTGCAACATATACGAACCGCAATTTGCTTATAAACAATATTTGTATGGTTATTGTATGAAACTCATAAACTGCAAGCATTCTCAAAATAAAGACAACATTACGAGCAACGCTATTAAATTTAGTGGAAAGGATTAACAATTATTTTTATATAACCATTGTTCTTTAAATTACACCTTGACAAGGAAGCTTCAAGTTTATCCTTATAACAGACAACAATTACAAAATATGGAGTACATGTACTGGATTACAATTTATAAAAAATATTCACTGTCAAAAATACGGTGCACATTTACGTCTCAACGACATCAAAATCTAACTCTTTTTTGTTCCACTGTACACAAACCACGGCATTATATATTAGGCATTTATCCCATCATCAGTCTTGCATTAAAATAAACCCCATGGAATAAACTTTGCTTTATTTCAACACTGTGGTGATAAACAAACACGCACAAAATAATGATGTCATCTTGTTGTTTTCTTGACATCATTTTATGTTGTTGTTTTTTTTGGTAATTTTCAGTGTGTTTTCTTTCGTTAATTTTCAAAATAAAGACAGAAAAATGATGAGATAAATAGAATACTAGGTAAGTATTGAATTAAAATTAATTTATTTGCTCGGCACGAAAACGTGAACCATTCGCCAAGGCTCGTGGTTCATGTTTTCTATGCCTCACTAAATAAACATATCTTTTTCAACACTTATCTATATTTTCTGTATCTTTGCATAAATACTTTCTATGTTTATTGCAAAAATAGCTTTATAGAATATGCACGGATGCTCAAATCATTTGTTAGATAACAAGCGTTCTGTAAAACTGATTTCTACAAGTTGTTAAATGTCATCCATGTTTAAACAATAATTATTGCGTTACCGTATTTTGATAGAAAAGATATTTTGTTTATTTTCGAACGTTGTATTCATTGTTTACGTATATCGCACATCTGAGCATTCTTATGAACTAATACATAACATCTAATCAACCAATTGTTACACTTACTAATAATGGTGCATGTCGGCGCGACTGTCCAGGTGCCATTGTTCTGACATTGTAAAGTGGCATTTCCAGTCATGTTGTATCCTGAGAAGCACTTCACTGTTACTGTTGAATTCGCAGTTTTGTTATAGTTTTCATAGATACCAGCATATTGGATGACGGGAGGGGTTGAACAATCTGCCAGTCGATACACAAACTGTTACTTGGGAGCGAAACTTTATAATATGCATAAAAAACACAAATTGCATTTACCGGTAAATATGTACTTCAATTTATTTACATTTGTTTCAATATATGATTGCGGAGCAGATTATCGTCACAGCAAGCCATAAACTATAATGATATATTACCACAACACAATGGTTTAAAAGTTTAAAAATATAATTATATTGTTTACATATTTATTAATTATAACATCCCAAAACTACTAAATATTCAAAATACACATATTGATCGTAATACCATAGATCAATTGGTCCGATATCAGCTTATAAATGCATTAATTGCTGTAACATCGCTAAGACACTGTGTACATTTATTGTCATGTAACCGTGCATTAGGTGAATGTAAAACGCCCATGTTTAAGCATACTAAATCACGAATACGCTCACTAAAACAGTTTTACCCTGCAACATATACGAACCGCAATTTGCTTATAAACAATATTTGTATGGTTATTGTATGAAACTCATAAACTGCAAGCATTCTCAAAAGAAAGACAACATTACGAGCAACGCTATTAAATTTAGTGGAAAGGATTAACAATTATTTTTATATAACCATTGTTCTTTAAATTACACCTTGACAAGGAAGCTTCAAGTTTATCCTTATAACAGACAACAATTACAAAATATGGATTACATGTACTGGATTACAATTTATAAAACATATACACTGTCAAAAATACGGTGCACATTTACGTCTCAACGACATATAAAATCTAACTCTTTTTTGTTCCACTGTACACAAAACACGGCATTATATATTAGGCATTTATCCCATCATCAGTCGTGCATTAAAATAAACCCCATGGAATAAACTTTGCTTTATTTCAACACTGTGGTGATAAACAAACACGAACAAAATAATGATGTCATCTTGTTGTTTTCTTGACATCATTTTATGTTGTTGTTTTTTTTGGTAATTTTCAGTGTGTTTTCTTTCGTTAATTTTCAAAATAAAGACAGAAAATGATGAGATAAATAGAATACTAGGTAAGTATTGAATTAAAATTAATTTATTTGCTCGGCACGAAAACGTGAACCATTCGCCAAGGCTCGTGGTTCATGTTTTCTATGCCTCACTAAATAAACATATCTTTTTCAACACTTATCTAGTATTTTCTATATCTTTACATAAATACTTTCTATGTTTATTGCAAAAATAGCTTTATAGAATATGCACGGATGCTCAAATCATTTGTTAGATAACAAGCGTTCTGTAAAACTGATTTCTACAAGTTGTTAAATGTCATCCATGTTTAAACAATAATTATTGCGCTACCGCATTTGGACAGGAAAGTAATTTGTTTATTTTCGAACGTTGTATTCATTGTTTACGTATATCGCACAACTGAGCACTTTGATGAACTAATACATAACATCTAATCAACCATTTGTTACACTTACTAATAATGGTGCATGTCGGCCCGACTGTCCAGGTGCCATTGTTCTGACATTGTAAAGTGGCATTTCCAGTCATGTTGTATCCTGAGAAGCACTTCACTTTTACTGTTGAATTCGCAGTTGTGTTATAGTTTTCATAGATACCAGCATATTGGATGACGGGAGGGGTTGAACAATCTGCCAGTCGATACACAAAATGTTACTTGGGAGCAAAACTTTATACTATGCATACGTTTAAATAACACAAATTGCATTTACCGGTAAATATGTACTGCGAGCAGATTATCGTCACTGCAAGCCATGAACTTTCATGATATGTTACCACAACACAATGGTTTAAAAGTTAAAAAAAATTAATTATATTGATTACATTTTTATTAATTATAACATCCCAAAACTACTAAATATTCAAAATACACATATTGATCGTAATACCATATATCAATTGGTCCGATATCAGCTTATAAATGCATTAATTGCTGTAACATCGCTAAGACACTGTGTACATTTATTGTCATGTAACCGTGCATTAGGTGTATGTAAAACGCCCATGTTTAAGCATACTAAATCACGAATACGTTCACTAAAACATTTTTACCCTGCAACATATACGAACCGCAATTTCTATATAAACAACATTTGTATGGTTATTGTATGAAACTCATGAACTGCAAGCATTCTCAAAAGAAAGACAACTTTACGAGCAACGCTCTTAAATTTCATGGAAAGGATTAACAATTATTTTTATATAACCATTGTTCTTAAAATTACACATTGACAAGGAAGCTTCAAGTTTATCCTTATAACAGACACATATTACAAAATACGGAGTACATGTACTGGATTACAATTTATAAAAAATATACACTGTCAAATTTTATGGTGCATATTAACGTCTCAACGACTTCAAAATCTAACTCTTTTTTGTTCCACTGTACACAAAACGCGGCCTTATATATTAGGCATTTTTCCCATCATCAGTCGTGCATTAAAATAAACCCCATGGAATAAACTTTGCTTTATTTCAACACTGTTATGAAAAGTCAACACGCACAAAATAACGATGTCATCTTCTTGTTTCCTTGACATCATTTTATGTTGTTTTTTTGTAATTTTCAGTGTGTTTTCTTTCGTTAATTTTCAAAATAAAACAGAAAATGATAAGGTAAATAGAATACTAGGTAAGTATTGAATTAAGATAAGTTTATTTGTTCGGCTCGAAAACGTGAACCATTCGCCAAGGCTCGTGGTTCAGGTTTTCTATGCCTCACTAAATAAACATATATTTGTTCAACACTTATCTAGTATTTTCTATATCTTTGTATAAATACTTTCTAAGTTTATTGCAAAAATAGCTTTATTGAATATGCATGGATGCTCAAATCATTTGTTAGATAACATGCGTTCTGTAAAACTGATTTCTACAAGTTGTTAAAGGTCATCCATGTTTAAACAATAATTATTGCGTTACCGTATTTTGATAGAAAAGATAATTTGTTTATTTTCGAACGTTGTATTCATTGTTTACGTATATCGCACATCTGAGCATTCTTATGAACTAATACATAACATCTAATCAACCATTTGTTACACTTACTAATAATAGTGCATGTCGGCGCGACTGTCCAGGTGCCATTGTTCTGACATTGTAAAGTGGCATTTCCAGTCATGTTGTATCCTGAGAAGCACTTCACTTTTACTGTTGAATTCGCAGTTGTGTTATAGTTTTCATAGATACCAGCATATTGGATGACGGGAGGGGTTGAACAATCTGCCAGTCGATACACAAAATGTTACTTGGGAGCAAAACTTTATACTATGCATACGTTTAAATAACACAAATTGCATTTACCGGTAAATATGTACTGCGAGCAGATTATCGTCACTGCAAGCCATGAACTTTCATGATATGTTACCACAACACAATGGTTTAAAAGTTAAAAAAAATTAATTATATTGATTACATTTTTATTAATTATAACATCCCAAAACTACTAAATATTCAAAATACACATATTGATCGTAATACCATATATCAATTGGTCCGATATCAGCTTATAAATGCATTAATTGCTGTAACATCGCTAAGACACTGTGTACATTTATTGTCATGTAACCGTGCATTAGGTGAATGTAAAACGCCCATGTTTAAGCATACTAAATCACGAATACGTTCACTTAAACATTTTTACCCTGCAACATATACGAACCGCAATTTGCTTATAAACAATATTTGTATGGTTATTGTATGAAACTCATAAACTGCAAGCATTCTCAAAATAAAGACAACATTACGAGCAACGCTATTAAATTTAGTGGAAAGGATTAACAATTATTTTTATATAACCATTGTTCTTTAAATTACACCTTGACAAGGAAGCTTCAAGTTTATCCTTATAACAGACAACAATTACAAAATATGGAGTACATGTACTGGATTACAATTTATAAAAAATATTCACTGTCAAAAATACGGTGCACATTTACGTCTCAACGACATCAAAATCTAACTCTTTTTTGTTCCACTGTACACAAACCACGGCATTATATATTAGGCATTTATCCCATCATCAGTCTTGCATTAAAATAAACCCCATGGAATAAACTTTGCTTTATTTCAACACTGTGGTGATAAACAAACACGCACAAAATAATGATGTCATCTTGTTGTTTTCTTGACATCATTTTATGTTGTTGTTTTTTTTGGTAATTTTCAGTGTGTTTTCTTTCGTTAATTTTCAAAATAAAGACAGAAAAATGATGAGATAAATAGAATACTAGGTAAGTATTGAATTAAAATTAATTTATTTGCTCGGCACGAAAACGTGAACCATTCGCCAAGGCTCGTGGTTCATGTTTTCTATGCCTCACTAAATAAACATATCTTTTTCAACACTTATCTATATTTTCTGTATCTTTGCATAAATACTTTCTATGTTTATTGCAAAAATAGCTTTATAGAATATGCACGGATGCTCAAATCATTTGTTAGATAACAAGCGTTCTGTAAAACTGATTTCTACAAGTTGTTAAATGTCATCCATGTTTAAACAATAATTATTGCGTTACCGTATTTTGATAGAAAAGATATTTTGTTTATTTTCGAACGTTGTATTCATTGTTTACGTATATCGCACATCTGAGCATTCTTATGAACTAATACATAACATCTAATCAACCAATTGTTACACTTACTAATAATGGTGCATGTCGGCGCGACTGTCCAGGTGCCATTGTTCTGACATTGTAAAGTGGCATTTCCAGTCATGTTGTATCCTGAGAAGCACTTCACTGTTACTGTTGAATTCGCAGTTTTGTTATAGTTTTCATAGATACCAGCATATTGGATGACGGGAGGGGTTGAACAATCTGCCAGTCGATACACAAACTGTTACTTGGGAGCGAAACTTTATAATATGCATAAAAAACACAAATTGCATTTACCGGTAAATATGTACTTCAATTTATTTACATTTGTTTCAATATATGATTGCGGAGCAGATTATCGTCACAGCAAGCCATAAACTATAATGATATATTACCACAACACAATGGTTTAAAAGTTTAAAAATATAATTATATTGTTTACATATTTATTAATTATAACATCCCAAAACTACTAAATATTCAAAATACACATATTGATCGTAATACCATAGATCAATTGGTCCGATATCAGCTTATAAATGCATTAATTGCTGTAACATCGCTAAGACACTGTGTACATTTATTGTCATGTAACCGTGCATTAGGTGAATGTAAAACGCCCATGTTTAAGCATACTAAATCACGAATACGCTCACTAAAACAGTTTTACCCTGCAACATATACGAACCGCAATTTGCTTATAAACAATATTTGTATGGTTATTGTATGAAACTCATAAACTGCAAGCATTCTCAAAAGAAAGACAACATTACGAGCAACGCTATTAAATTTAGTGGAAAGGATTAACAATTATTTTTATATAACCATTGTTCTTTAAATTACACCTTGACAAGGAAGCTTCAAGTTTATCCTTATAACAGACAACAATTACAAAATATGGAGTACATGTACTGGATTACAATTTATAAAACATATACACTGTCAAAAATACGGTGCACATTTACGTCTCAACGACATATAAAATCTAACTCTTTTTTGTTCCACTGTACACAAAACACGGCATTATATATTAGGCATTTATCCCATCATCAGTCGTGCATTAAAATAAACCCCATGGAATAAACTTTGCTTTATTTCAACACTGTGGTGATAAATAAACACGCACAAAATAATGATGTCATCTTGTTGTTTTCTTGACATCATTTTATGTTGTTGTTTTTTTTGGTAATTTTCAGTGTGTTTTCTTTCGTTAATTTTCAAAATAAAGACAGAAAATGATGAGATAAATAGAATACTAGGTAAGTATTGAATTAAAATTAATTTATTTGCTCGGCACGAAAACGTGAACCATTCGCCAAGGCTCGTGGTTCATGTTTTCTATGCCTCACTAAATAAACATATCTTTTTCAACACTTATCTAGTATTTTCTATATCTTTACATAAATACTTTCTATGTTTATTGCAAAAATAGCTTTATAGAATATGCACGGATGCTCAAATCATTTGTTAGATAACAAGCGTTCTGTAAAACTGATTTCTACAAGTTGTTAAATGTCATCCATGTTTAAACAATAATTATTGCGCTACCGCATTTGGACAGGAAAGTAATTTGTTTATTTTTGAACGTTGTATTCATTGTTTACGTATATCGCACAACTGAGCACTTTGATGAACTAATACATAACATCTAATCAACCATTTGTTACACTTACTAATAATGGTGCATGTCGGCGCGACTGTCCAGGTGCCATTGTTCTGACATTGTAAAGTGGCATTTCCAGTCATGTTGTATCCTGAGAAGCACTTCACTTTTACTGTTGAATTCGCAGTTGTGTTATAGTTTTCATAGATACCAGCATATTGGATGACGGGAGGGGTTGAACAATCTGCCAGTCGATACACAAAATGTTACTTGGGAGCAAAACTTTATACTATGCATACGTTTAAATAACACAAATTGCATTTACCGGTAAATATGTACTGCGAGCAGATTATCGTCACTGCAAGCCATGAACTTTCATGATATGTTACCACAACACAATGGTTTAAAAGTTAAAAAAAATTAATTATATTGATTACATTTTTATTAATTATAACATCCCAAAACTACTAAATATTCAAAATACACATATTGATCGTAATACCATATATCAATTGGTCCGATATCAGCTTATAAATGCATTAATTGCTGTAACATCGCTAAGACACTGTGTACATTTATTGTCATGTAACCGTGCATTAGGTGTATGTAAAACGCCCATGTTTAAGCATACTAAATCACGAATACGTTCACTAAAACATTTTTACCCTGCAACATATACGAACCGCAATTTCTATATAAACAACATTTGTATGGTTATTGTATGAAACTCATGAACTGCAAGCATTCTCAAAAGAAAGACAACTTTACGAGCAACGCTCTTAAATTTCATGGAAAGGATTAACAATTATTTTTATATAACCATTGTTCTTAAAATTACACATTGACAAGGAAGCTTCAAGTTTATCCTTATAACAGACACATATTACAAAATACGGAGTACATGTACTGGATTACAATTTATAAAAAATATACACTGTCAAATTTTATGGTGCATATTAACGTCTCAACGACTTCAAAATCTAACTCTTTTTTGTTCCACTGTACACAAAACGCGGCCATATATATTAGGCATTTTTCCCATCATCAGTCGTGCATTAAAATAAACCCCATGGAATAAACTTTGCTTTATTTCAACACTGTTATGAAAAGTCAACACGCACAAAATAACGATGTCATCTTCTTGTTTCCTTGACATCATTTTATGTTGTTTTTTTGTAATTTTCAGTGTGTTTTCTTTCGTTAATTTTCAAAATAAAACAGAAAATGATAAGGTAAATAGAATACTAGGTAAGTATTGAATTAAGATAAGTTTATTTGTTCGGCACGAAAACGTGAACCATTCGCCAAGGCTCGTGGTTCAGGTTTTCTATGCCTCACTAAATAAACATATATTTGTTCAACACTTATCTAGTATTTTCTATATCTTTGTATAAATACTTTCTAAGTTTATTGCAAAAATAGCTTTATTGAATATGCATGGATGCTCAAATCATTTGTTAGATAACATGCGTTCTGTAAAACTGATTTCTACAAGTTGTTAAAGGTCATCCATGTTTAAACAATAATTATTGCGTTACCGTATTTTGATAGAAAAGATAATTTGTTTATTTTCGAACGTTGTATTCATTGTTTACGTATATCGCACAACTGAGCATTCTTATGAACTAATACATAACATCTAATCAACCATTTGTTACACTTACTAATAATAGTGCATGTCGGCGCGACTGTCCAGGTGCCATTGTTCTGACATTGTAAAGTGGCATTTCCAGTCATGTTGTATCCTGTGAAGCACTTCACTTTTACTGTTGAATTCGCAGTTGTGTTATAGTTTTCATAGATACCAGCATATTGGATGACGGGAGGGGTTGAACAATCTGCCAGTCGATACACAAAATGTTACTTGGGAGCAAAACTTTATACTATGCATACGTTTAAATAACACAAATTGCATTTACCGGTAAATATGTACTGCGAGCAGATTATCGTCACTGCAAGCCATGAACTTTCATGATATGTTACCACAACACAATGGTTTAAAAGTTAAAAAAAATTAATTATATTGATTACATTTTTATTAATTATAACATCCCAAAACTACTAAATATTCAAAATACACATATTGATCGTAATACCATATATCAATTGGTCCGATATCAGCTTATAAATGCATTAATTGCTGTAACATCGCTAAGACACTGTGTACATTTATTGTCATGTAACCGTGCATTAGGTGTATGTAAAACGCCCATGTTTAAGCATACTAAATCACGAATACGTTCACTAAAACATTTTTACCCTGCAACATATACGAACCGCAATTTCTATATAAACAACATTTGTATGGTTATTGTATGAAACTCATGAACTGCAAGCATTCTCAAAAGAAAGACAACTTTACGAGCAACGCTCTTAAATTTCATGGAAAGGATTAACAATTATTTTTATATAACCATTGTTCTTAAAATTACACATTGACAAGGAAGCTTCAAGTTTATCCTTATAACAGACACATATTACAAAATACGGAGTACATGTACTGGATTACAATTTATAAAAAATATACACTGTCAAATTTTATGGTGCATATTAACGTCTCAACGACTTCAAAATCTAACTCTTTTTTGTTCCACTGTACACAAAACACGGCATTATATATTAGGCATTTTTCCCATCATCAGTCGTGCATTAAAATAAACCCCATGGAATAAACTTTGCTTTATTTCAACACTGTGGTGATAAACAAACACGCACAAAATAATGATGTCATCTTGTTGTTTTCTTGACATCATTTTATGTTGTTGTTTTTTTTGGTAATTTTCAGTGTGTTTTCTTTCGTTAATTTTCAAAATAAAGACAGAAAATGATGAGATAAATAGAATACTAGGTAAGTATTGAATTAAAATTAATTTATTTGCTCGGCACGAAAACGTGAACCATTCGCCAAGGCTCGTGGTTCATGTTTTCTATGACTCACTAAATAAACATATCTTTTTCAACACTTATCTAGTATTTTCTATATCTTTACATAAATACTTTCTATGTTTATTGCAAAAATAGCTTTATAGAATATGCACGGATGCTCAAATCATTTGTTAGATAACAAGCGTTCTGTAAAACTGATTTCTACAAGTTGTTAAATGTCATCCATGTTTAAACAATAATTATTCCGCTACCGCATTTGGACAGGAAAGTAATTTGTTTATTTTTGAACGTTGTATTCATTGTTTACGTATATCGCACATCTGAGCATTCTTATGAACTAATACATAACATCTAATCAACCAATTGTTACACTTACTAATAATGGTGCATGTCGGCGCGACTGTCCAGGTGCCATTGTTCTGACATTGTAAAGTGGCATTTCCAGTCATGTTGTATCCTGAGAAGCACTTCACTGTTACTGTTGAATTCGCAGTTGTGTTATAGTTTTCATAGATACCAGCATATTGGATGACGGGAGGGGTTGAACAATCTGCCAGTCGATACACAAAATGTTACTTGGGAGCAAAACTTTATACTATGCATACGTTTAAATAACACAAATTGCATTTACCGGTAAATATGTACTGCGAGCAGATTATCGTCACTGCAAGCCATGAACTTTCATGATATGTTACCACAACACAATGGTTTAAAAGTTAAAAAAAATTAATTATATTGATTACATTTTTATTAATTATAACATCCCAAAACTACTAAATATTCAAAATACACATATTGATCGTAATACCATATATCAATTGGTCCGATATCAGCTTATAAATGCATTAATTGCTGTAACATCGCTAAGACACTGTGTACATTTATTGTCATGTAACCGTGCATTAGGTGTATGTAAAACGCCCATGTTTAAGCATACTAAATCACGAATACGTTCACTAAAACATTTTTACCCTGCAACATATACGAACCGCAATTTCTATATAAACAACATTTGTATGGTTATTGTATGAAACTCATGAACTGCAAGCATTCTCAAAAGAAAGACAACTTTACGAGCAACGCTCTTAAATTTCATGGAAAGGATTAACAATTATTTTTATATAACCATTGTTCTTAAAATTACACATTGACAAGGAAGCTTCAAGTTTATCCTTATAACAGACACATATTACAAAATACGGAGTACATGTACTGGATTACAATTTATAAAAAATATACACTGTCAAATTTTATGGTGCATATTAACGTCTCAACGACTTCAAAATCTAACTCTTTTTTGTTCCACTGTACACAAAACGCGGCCTTATATATTAGGCATTTTTCCCATCATCAGTCGTGCATTAAAATAAACCCCATGGAATAAACTTTGCTTTATTTCAACACTGTTATGAAAAGTCAACACGCACAAAATAACGATGTCATCTTCTTGTTTCCTTGACATCATTTTATGTTGTTTTTTTGTAATTTTCAGTGTGTTTTCTTTCGTTAATTTTCAAAATAAAACAGAAAATGATAAGGTAAATAGAATACTAGGTAAGTATTGAATTAAGATAAGTTTATTTGTTCGGCACGAAAACGTGAACCATTCGCCAAGGCTCGTGGTTCAGGTTTTCTATGCCTCACTAAATAAACATATATTTGTTCAACACTTATCTAGTATTTTCTATATCTTTGTATAAATACTTTCTAAGTTTATTGCAAAAATAGCTTTATTGAATATGCATGGATGCTCAAATCATTTGTTAGATAACATGCGTTCTGTAAAACTGATTTCTACAAGTTGTTAAAGGTCATCCATGTTTAAACAATAATTATTGCGTTACCGTATTTTGATAGAAAAGATAATTTGTTTATTTTCGAACGTTGTATTCATTGTTTACGTATATCGCACATCTGAGCATTCTTATGAACTAATACATAACATCTAATCAACCATTTGTTACACTTACTAATAATAGTGCATGTCGGCGCGACTGTCCAGGTGCCATTGTTCTGACATTGTAAAGTGGCATTTCCAGTCATGTTGTATCCTGAGAAGCACTTCACTTTTACTGTTGAATTCGCAGTTGTGTTATAGTTTTCATAGATACCAGCATATTGGATGACGGGAGGGGTTGAACAATCTGCCAGTCGATACACAAAATGTTACTTGAGAGCAAAACTTTATACTATGCATACGTTTAAATAACACAAATTGCATTTACCGGTAAATATGTACTGCGAGCAGATTATCGTCACTGCAAGCCATGAACTTTCATGATATGTTACCACAACACAATGGTTTAAAAGTTAAAAAAAATTAATTATATTGATTACATTTTTATTAATTATAACATCCCAAAACTACTAAATATTCAAAATACACATATTGATCGTAATACCATATATCAATTGGTCCGATATCAGCTTATAAATGCATTAATTGCTGTAACATCGCTAAGACACTGTGTACATTTATTGTCATGTAACCGTGCATTAGGTGTATGTAAAACGCCCATGTTTAAGCATACTAAATCACGAATACGTTCACTAAAACATTTTTACCCTGCAACATATACGAACCGCAATTTCTATATAAACAACATTTGTATGGTTATTGTATGAAACTCATGAACTGCAAGCATTCTCAAAAGAAAGACAACTTTACGAGCAACGCTCTTAAATTTCATGGAAAGGATTAACAATTATTTTTATATAACCATTGTTCTTAAAATTACACATTGACAAGGAAGCTTCAAGTTTATCCTTATAACAGACACATATTACAAAATACGGAGTACATGTACTGGATTACAATTTATAAAAAATATACACTGTCAAATTTTATGGTGCATATTAACGTCTCAACGACTTCAAAATCTAACTCTTTTTTGTTCCACTGTACACAAAACACGGCATTATATATTAGGCATTTTTCCCATCATCAGTCGTGCATTAAAATAAACCCCATGGAATAAACTTTGCTTTATTTCAACACTGTGGTGATAAACAAACACGCACAAAATAATGATGTCATCTTGTTGTTTTCTTGACATCATTTTATGTTGTTGTTTTTTTTGGTAATTTTCAGTGTGTTTTCTTTCGTTAATTTTCAAAATAAAGACAGAAAATGATGAGATAAATAGAATACTAGGTAAGTATTGAATTAAAATTAATTTATTTGCTCGGCACGAAAACGTGAACCATTCGCCAAGGCTCGTGGTTCATGTTTTCTATGCCTCACTAAATAAACATATCTTTTTCAACACTTATCTAGTATTTTCTATATCTTTACATAAATACTTTCTATGTTTATTGCACAAATAGCTTTATAGAATATGCACGGATGCTCAAATCATTTGTTAGATAACAAGCGTTCTGTAAAACTGATTTCTACAAGTTGTTAAATGTCATCCATGTTTAAACAATAATTATTGCGCTACCGCATTTGGACAGGAAAGTAATTTGTTTATTTTCGAACGTTGTATTCATTGTTTACGTATATCGCACATCTGAGCATTCTTATGAACTAATACATAACATCTAATCAACCATTTGTTACACTTACTAATAATAGTGCATGTCGGCGCGACTGTCCAGGTGCCATTGTTCTGACATTGTGAAGTGGCATTTCCAGTCATGTTGTATCCTGAGAAGCACTTCACTGTTACTGTTGAATTCGCAGTTGTGTTATAGTTTTCATAGATACCAGCATATTGGATGACGGGAGGGGTTGAACAATCTGCCAGTCGATACACAAAATGTTACTTGGGAGCAAAACTTTATACTATGCATACGTTTAAATAACACAAATTGCATTTACCGGTAAATATGTACTGCGAGCAGATTATCGTCACTGCAAGCCATGAACTTTCATGATATGTTACCACAACACAATGGTTTAAAAGTTAAAAAAAATTAATTATATTGATTACATTTTTATTAATTATAACATCCCAAAACTACTAAATATTCAAAATACACATATTGATCGTAATACCATATATCAATTGGTCCGATATCAGCTTATAAATGCATTAATTGCTGTAACATCGCTAAGACACTGTGTACATTTATTGTCATGTAACCGTGCATTAGGTGTATGTAAAACGCCCATGTTTAAGCATACTAAATCACGAATACGTTCACTAAAACATTTTTACCCTGCAACATATACGAACCGCAATTTCTATATAAACAACATTTGTATGGTTATTGTATGAAACTCATGAACTGCAAGCATTCTCAAAAGAAAGACAACTTTACGAGCAACGCTCTTAAATTTCATGGAAAGGATTAACAATTATTTTTATATAACCATTGTTCTTAAAATTACACATTGACAAGGAAGCTTCAAGTTTATCCTTATAACAGACACATATTACAAAATACGGAGTACATGTACTGGATTACAATTTATAAAAAATATACACTGTCAAATTTTATGGTGCATATTAACGTCTCAACGACTTCAAAATCTAACTCTTTTTTGTTCCACTGTACACAAAACGCGGCCATATATATTAGGCATTTTTCCCATCATCAGTCGTGCATTAAAATAAACCCCATGGAATAAACTTTGCTTTATTTCAACACTGTTATGAAAAGTCAACACGCACAAAATAACGATGTCATCTTCTTGTTTCCTTGACATCATTTTATGTTGTTTTTTTGTAATTTTCAGTGTGTTTTCTTTCGTTAATTTTCAAAATAAAACAGAAAATGATAAGGTAAATAGAATACTAGGTAAGTATTGAATTAAGATAAGTTTATTTGTTCGGCACGAAAACGTGAACCATTCGCCAAGGCTCGTGGTTCAGGTTTTCTATGCCTCACTAAATAAACATATATTTGTTCAACACTTATCTAGTATTTTCTATATCTTTGTATAAATACTTTCTAAGTTTATTGCAAAAATAGCTTTATTGAATATGCATGGATGCTCAAATCATTTGTTAGATAACATGCGTTCTGTAAAACTGATTTCTACAAGTTGTTAAAGGTCATCCATGTTTAAACAATAATTATTGCGTTACCGTATTTTGATAGAAAAGATAATTTGTTTATTTTCGAACGTTGTATTCATTGTTTACGTATATCGCACATCTGAGCATTCTTATGAACTAATACATAACATCTAATCAACCATTTGTTACACTTACTAATAATAGTGCATGTCGGCGCGACTGTCCAGGTGCCATTGTTCTGACATTGTAAAGTGGCATTTCCAGTCATGTTGTATCCTGAGAAGCACTTCACTTTTACTGTTGAATTCGCAGTTGTGTTATAGTTTTCATAGATACCAGCATATTGGATGACGGGAGGGGTTGAACAATCTGCCAGTCGATACACAAAATGTTACTTGAGAGCAAAACTTTATACTATGCATACGTTTAAATAACACAAATTGCATTTACCGGTAAATATGTACTGCGAGCAGATTATCGTCACTGCAAGCCATGAACTTTCATGATATGTTACCACAACACAATGGTTTAAAAGTTAAAAAAAATTAATTATATTGATTACATTTTTATTAATTATAACATCCCAAAACTACTAAATATTCAAAATACACATATTGATCGTAATACCATATATCAATTGGTCCGATATCAGCTTATAAATGCATTAATTGCTGTAACATCGCTAAGACACTGTGTACATTTATTGTCATGTAACCGTGCATTAGGTGTATGTAAAACGCCCATGTTTAAGCATACTAAATCACGAATACGTTCACTAAAACATTTTTACCCTGCAACATATACGAACCGCAATTTCTATATAAACAACATTTGTATGGTTATTGTATGAAACTCATGAACTGCAAGCATTCTCAAAAGAAAGACAACTTTACGAGCAACGCTCTTAAATTTCATGGAAAGGATTAACAATTATTTTTATATAACCATTGTTCTTAAAATTACACATTGACAAGGAAGCTTCAAGTTTATCCTTATAACAGACACATATTACAAAATACGGAGTACATGTACTGGATTACAATTTATAAAAAATATACACTGTCAAATTTTATGGTGCATATTAACGTCTCAACGACTTCAAAATCTAACTCTTTTTTGTTCCACTGTACACAAAACACGGCATTATATATTAGGCATTTTTCCCATCATCAGTCGTGCATTAAAATAAACCCCATGGAATAAACTTTGCTTTATTTCAACACTGTGGTGATAAACAAACACGCACAAAATAACGATGTCATCTTCTTGTTTCCTTGACATCATTTTATGTTGTTTTTTTGTAATTTTCAGTGTGTTTTCTTTCGTTAATTTTCAAAATAAAACAGAAAATGATAAGGTAAATAGAATACTAGGTAAGTATTGAATTAAGATAAGTTTATTTGTTCGGCACGAAAACGTGAACCATTCGCCAAGGCTCGTGGTTCAGGTTTTCTATGCCTCACTAAATAAACATATATTTGTTCAACACTTATCTAGTATTTTCTATATCTTTGTATAAATACTTTCTAAGTTTATTGCAAAAATAGCTTTATTGAATATGCATGGATGCTCAAATCATTTGTTAGATAACATGCGTTCTGTAAAACTGATTTCTACAAGTTGTTAAAGGTCATCCATGTTTAAACAATAATTATTGCGTTACCGTATTTTGATAGAAAAGATAATTTGTTTATTTTCGAACGTTGTATTCATTGTTTACGTATATCGCACATCTGAGCATTCTTATGAACTAATACATAACATCTAATCAACCATTTGTTACACTTACTAATAATAGTGCATGTCGGCGCGACTGTCCAGGTGCCATTGTTCTGACATTGTAAAGTGGCATTTCCAGTCATGTTGTATCCTGAGAAGCACTTCACTTTTACTGTTGAATTCGCAGTTGTGTTATAGTTTTCATAGATACCAGCATATTGGATGACGGGAGGGGTTGAACAATCTGCCAGTCGATACACAAAATGTTACTTGGGAGCAAAACTTTATACTATGCATACGTTTAAATAACACAAATTGCATTTACCGATAAATATGTACTGCGAGCAGATTATCGTCACTGCAAGCCATGAACTTTCATGATATGTTACCACAACACAATGGTTTAAAAGTTAAAAAAAATTAATTATATTGATTACATTTTTATTAATTATAACATCCCAAAACTACTAAATATTCAAAATACACATATTGATCGTAATACCATATATCAATTGGTCCGATATCAGCTTATAAATGCATTAATTGCTGTAACATCGCTAAGACACTGTGTACATTTATTGTCATGTAACCGTGCATTAGGTGTATGTAAAACGCCCATGTTTAAGCATACTAAATCACGAATACGTTCACTAAAACATTTTTACCCTGCAACATATACGAACCGCAATTTCTATATAAACAACATTTGTATGGTTATTGTATGAAACTCATGAACTGCAAGCATTCTCAAAAGAAAGACAACTTTACGAGCAACGCTCTTAAATTTCATGGAAAGGATTAACAATTAATTTTATATAACCATTGTTCTTAAAATTACACATTGACAAGGAAGCTTCAAGTTTATCCTTATAACAGACACATATTACAAAATACGGAGTACATGTACTGGATTACAATTTATAAAAAATATACACTGTCAAATTTTATGGTGCATATTAACGTCTCAACGACTTCAAAATCTAACTCTTTTTTGTTCCACTGTACACAAAACGCGGCCTTATATATTAGGCATTTTTCCCATCATCAGTCGTGCATTAAAATAAACCCCATGGAATAAACTTTGCTTTATTTCAACACTGTTATGAAAAGTCAACACGCACAAAATAACGATGTCATCTTCTTGTTTCCTTGACATTATGTTGTTTTTTTGTAATTTTCAGTGTGTTTTCTTTCGTTAATTTTCAAAATAAAACAGAAAATGATAAGGTAAATAGAATACTAGGTAAGTATTGAATTAAGATAAGTTTATTTGTTCGGCACGAAAACGTGAACCATTCGCCAAGGCTCGTGGTTCAGGTTTTCTATGCCTCACTAAATAAACATATATTTGTTCAACACTTATCTAGTATTTTCTATATCTTTGTATAAATACTTTCTAAGTTTATTGCAAAAATAGCTTTATTGAATATGCATGGATGCTCAAATCATTTGTTAGATAACATGCGTTCTGTAAAACTGATTTCTACAAGTTGTTAAAGGTCATCCATGTTTAAACAATAATTATTGCGTTACCGTATTTTGATAGAAAAGATAATTTGTTTATTTTCGAACGTTGTATTCATTGTTTACGTATATCGCACATCTGAGCATTCTTATGAACTAATACATAACATCTAATCAACCATTTGTTACACTTACTAATAATAGTGCATGTCGGCGCGACTGTCCAGGTGCCATTGTTCTGACATTGTAAAGTGGCATTTCCAGTCATGTTGTATCCTGAGAAGCACTTCACTTTTACTGTTGAATTCGCAGTTGTGTTATAGTTTTCATAGATACCAGCATATTGGATGACGGGAGGGGTTGAACAATCTGCCAGTCGATACACAAAATGTTACTTGGGAGCAAAACTTTATACTATGCATACGTTTAAATAACACAAATTGCATTTACCGGTAAATATGTACTGCGAGCAGATTATCGTCACTGCAAGCCATGAACTTTCATGATATGTTACCACAACACAATGGTTTAAAAGTTAAAAAAAATTAATTATATTGATTACATTTTTATTAATTATAACATCCCAAAACTACTAAATATTCAAAATACACATATTGATCGTAATACCATATATCAATTGGTCCGATATCAGCTTATAAATGCATTAATTGCTGTAACATCGCTAAGACACTGTGTACATTTATTGTCATGTAACCGTGCATTAGGTGTATGTAAAACGCCCATGTTTAAGCATACTAAATCACGAATACGTTCACTTAAACATTTTTACCCTGCAACATATACGAACCGCAATTTCTATATAAACAACATTTGTATGGTTATTGTATGAAACTCATGAACTGCAAGCATTCTCAAAAGAAAGACAACTTTACGAGCAACGCTCTTAAATTTCATGGAAAGGATTAACAATTATTTTTATATAACCATTGTTCTTAAAATTACACATTGACAAGGAAGCTTCAAGTTTATCCTTATAACAGACACATATTACAAAATACGGAGTACATGTACTGGATTACAATTTATAAAAAATATACACTGTCAAATTTTATGGTGCATATTAACGTCTCAACGACTTCAAAATCTAACTCTTTTTTGTTCCACTGTACACAAAACGCGGCCTTATATATTAGGCATTTTTCCCATCATCAGTCGTGCATTAAAATAAACCCCATGGAATAAACTTTGCTTTATTTCAACACTGTTATGAAAAGTCAACACGCACAAAATAACGATGTCATCTTCTTGTTTCCTTGACATCATTTTATGTTGTTTTTTTGTAATTTTCAGTGTGTTTTCTTTCGTTAATTTTCAAAATAAAACAGAAAATGATAAGGTAAATAGAATACTAGGTAAGTATTGAATTAAGATAAGTTTATTTGTTCGGCACGAAAACGTGAACCATTCGCCAAGGCTCGTGGTTCAGGTTTTCTATGCCTCACTAAATAAACATATATTTGTTCAACACTTATCTAGTATTTTCTATATCTTTGTATAAATACTTTCTAAGTTTATTGCAAAAATAGCTTTATTGAATATGCATGGATGCTCAAATCATTTGTTAGATAACATGCGTTCTGTAAAACTGATTTCTACAAGTTGTTAAAGGTCATCCATGTTTAAACAATAATTATTGCGTTACCGTATTTTGATAGAAAAGATAATTTGTTTATTTTCGAACGTTGTATTCATTGTTTACGTATATCGCACATCTGAGCATTCTTATGAACTAATACATAACATCTAATCAACCATTTGTTACACTTACTAATAATAGTGCATGTCGGCGCGACTGTCCAGGTGCCATTGTTCTGACATTGTAAAGTGGCATTTCCAGTCATGTTGTATCCTGAGAAGCACTTCACTTTTACTGTTGAATTCGCAGTTGTGTTATAGTTTTCATAGATACCAGCATATTCGATGGCGGGAGGGCTTGAACAATCTGCAAAGTACAAACATGCTCATAAATTATAGGCGCCAAATCATATATACAATCACTTGCACTTAAAACAAAATAAACATTGGATTTATATATTTCATTTGATTCTCATATATTTACACTTGCTACATGTACATACATATGAATTTATTGAATATCGATACAATGAAAGCGGTATTTACAACAAGAAATAATGAAGATTTGTAAGAAATGTATAATCGAGTATGTACAAAATGTATATACAAGTAATAAAAAGAAAATCCAGTGCTAAATATTTAACAAACAGACATTCATCAAGCTACCAACTTTCATTTAGAACAAATGCGGCACACAATTTGAAATGACAACAGCATACCGGAGTACAGGCTTTCCAAATACAGACTCTATAACACTATTAGGTTCAAATGATTGATCAAGTATAAAGATGCTAAATGTAATAATCTGTTTGCTATTCACAAAGCTCAGCATGGTTTGACACTATTCAGATATGTAAACTTCATTGATGAATAGTAAACCCGTTGATAATATTGTTTTCTGATTAAAAAACTTTGTTATGTATATTGCTGCACGTTTCAAAAACTAACAGAAAACCTTTGTGTGTAATTGTTGATTTAAACAATGAATTGTGTTAATGAATGCTTAATACGGATCTGTAAGCTCCAAAGGTACAGATTCAGTTTGCGCTAATGAACAGATCATACTTTGTACACATTAAAAAAAATGTTCTTCACTAATATAACAATACTGACAACATTTGATTCAACGTCAGCATTAACCGCATAAAAAAGCGTCATTCATGTAAACAATAAATATCCACATCGAGTCGTGTATTTAATTAAAACAAAATGCCGAACTTGTTGAAGTGAAAAACACCTCATTCGTGAATCTGAAAACATGTTTAGAGTGTTGTTTTCCTCTTAAATACATTTGACATGTCATCATAATGTGAACATTGGTTTTGGAACATGCTGATGATGATCCTATCATGAGGATGATTCGATAATAAAATGCTAATGATCTGATGATGGCGATGACGATGATGATGAAAATGATGACATGTTATGATGATAATATGATGATTATTATTATTATTTGATTATAATATTGATGATTATGACGACTATAATTATTATGATCCAATGATGATGACGACGTTGAAGATGATGATGAGGATTATAATGATGATTTTGTTGTTGTTGTTGTTGTTGTTGATGATGATGATGATGATGATGATGATTGTGATGATGATGATTATGATGATGATGACGATGATTATGATTATTTTTATGATTATGATTATGATTATGATTATGATTATGATGATGGTGATGATGATGATGATAATTATGATAATGATGATGATGACGGTGGTTGTTATATTGATTATCCGATGATAATACTATGATGATAATAATGATGATCGGATGATGATGAAGATGATTATTAATTTTATGATTTAATAATGATTATAATGATGATAACGATAATGTTGATTATGATCTGATTATAATTTGATGATGATGATAATTATGATGCATTTGATATCGTCTGAAATTGTAAAAATGAGGATGTACAAAATACTTCCAAACTGAAAGTGCGTACTGTTTTGCCATGTTTATGTATCACTGCAACGCACTTTGGTGTTGGTATCGTCAACACCAAAAAGCGAATGCACTCTGGTATTAAACACCGCAGTTGGGTTGACAGGAAAGTGCGTTGCTACAAGGATATATTGTCAGTGTTATATATCAAATTAAATTTCATTTCACGTTTAATACACGTTTCGTCTTTTGCTAATATCTGGTTAAAGTCATGAACAAATATAACGTTATGAAATGGAAACACATCTTATGAAACAGAACAAAAAAAGATTTGTGGAGATAAAATCTCGATTTTTATTTGCAAATACAAAAAGTGTTTCAATGTTCAATACCATTTAATTGTTCTAAGGGTCTTTAAGTATTGCATACACCCATAGGTTTAGTTGTGGGTAAATGGAGTTCAATAAAATACATAATTATTCCTTACGTAAAAGCATACTCCACCACCATGTCTGTCACTATATTTTCTACCAAATGTTCTCTTATAAAAATGTCGTTTGCCGTCGTTTACCCATGTATCAGTCTTGGTTTCAGTAATACAAATAACAGTAGATTTAGTTTTTAACGCAATCAGTTTAAGCTCCGACATTATTGACAAAATTAATATTTAGGTAAACGAAGCTACGTCATTTTTAGTAAAACTATGAAAACCGTTCAACTGTTTGTTTCTGCGAACTTATATGTCGGTGAAAATAAGATAAGCCTATATTTATATTATACTATATATTATAACAAAATTATTCTGACATTCTAAAGTGGCATTTCCAGTCATTTGGTATCCTGAGAAGCACTTCACTGTTACTGTTGAATTCGCAGTTTTGTTATAGTTTTCATAGATACCAGCATATTAGATGACGGGAGGGGTTGAACAATCTGCCAGTCAATACACAAACTGTTACTTGGGAGCAAAACTTTATACTATGCATACGTTTAAAAAACACAAATTGCATTTACCGGTAAATATGTACTGCGAGCAGATTATCGTCACAGCAAGCCATGGACTATCATGATATGTTACCACAACACAATGGTTTAAAAGTTTAAAAAAAATTATTATATTGATTACATTTTTATTAATTATAACATCCCAAAACTACTAAATATTCAAAATACACATATTGATCGTAATACCATATATCAATTGGTCCGATATCAGCTTATAAATACATTAATTGCTGTAACATCGCTAAGACACTGTGTACATTTATTGTCATGTCACCGTGCATTAGGTGAATGTAAAACGCCCATGTTTAAGCATACTAAATCACGAATACGTTCACTTAAACATTTTTACCCTGCAACATATACGAACCGCAATTTGTTTATAAACAACATTTGTATGGTTATTGTATGAAACTCATGAACTGCAAGCATTCTCAAAAGAAAGACAACTTTACGAGCAACGCTCTTAAATTTCATGGAAAGGATTAACAATTATTTTTATATAACCATTGTTCTTAAAATTACACATGGACAAGGAAGCTTCAAGTTTATCCTTATAACAGACAATAATTACAAAATATGGAGTACATGTACTGGATTACAATTTATAAAAAATATACACTGTCAAAAATCCGGTGCACATTAACGTCTCAACGACATCAAGATGTTACTCTTTTTTGTTGCACTGTACACTAAACACGACCTTACATATTATGCATTTATATGATCATCAGTCGTGCATTAAAATAAACCCCTATTGAATAAAGTTTGCTTTATTTCAACACTGTGGTTATAAACAAACACGCACACAATAATGATGTCATATTGTTGGTTTCGTGAAATCATTTTATGGTTTTTGTAATTTTCAGTGTGTTTTCTTTTCTTTAATTTTCGCCAAGGCTCATGGTTCAGGTTTTCTATGCCTCGCTAAATAAACTTATCTTTTGTCAACACTAATCTAGTATTTTCTATATCTTTACATAAATACTTTCTAAGTTTATTGCAAAAAATTGATTAATAGAATATGCACGACGGCTCAAATCATTTGTTAGATAACGAGCGTTCTGTAAAACTGATTTCTACGAGTTGTTAAATGGCATCCAAGTTTAGACAATAATTATTGCGTTACCGCATTTTGAGAGGAACGGTAATTTTGTTTATTTTCGAACGTTGAATTCATTGTTTGGATATATCGCAAACATGAAAACATAATATAATTCTGAGACCTCTTATAAACTAATACAAAACATACAATCAACCGATTGCTACGCTTACTAATAATGGTGCATGTCGGCGCGACTGTCCAGGTGCCATTGTTCTGACATTGTAAAGTGTCATTTCCAGTCATTTTGTATCCTGAGAAGCACTTCACTTTTACTGTTGAATTCGCAGTTGTGTTATAGTTTTCATAGATACCAGCATATTCGATGGCGGGAGGTGTTGAACAATCTGCAAAGTACAAACATGCTCATAAATTATATATACAATCAATTGCTCTTGAAACAAAATAAACATTGGATTTATATATTTCATTTGGTGCTCATACATTAACATTGGCTGCATGTATATACATATGAATTATTTAATATCGATACAATGTAGGCGGTATTTACTACACGAAATACTAAAAATTTGTAACAATTGTATAATGGATTAAGAATATACAAATACTAAAAAGGAAATCAAGTGCTACATTTTTAACAAACAGTTATTACTTGGGTGAAACATTTTGCACACCATTTCTTACATTTAAAATACGTAATTTGCATTGCCCGCTATATCTGCAGGGCACACTGACCACTGAATAGCCAGATAACGAGTGGTTAGGAATAATTGTTGTATTTAAATATTATCTGAAGTGGCATTTTAAACATGTAATAACTTACTTATAATATCACAAATTGGACGTGTCGACCATGTGCCATTATGCAGACATTTGATTGTTGAATTTCCGGAAATATTGTATCCAGAGTAGCAGCTGGCTTTTAGAGTTCCGTTGCTGTTAACCGGTCCAGTCCAGTTGACAAAAGTGCTGACAGCGTCTACAGCGGGTTGAGTTGTGCATTCTGAATAGAATACACGCAAATATGTTCACTGTTTACTTTGCAAAATGTAGCGTGTATTGATTACAAACTGTGGTCAATATAATAATACTGAAACAGTCTGACGATTCCTTGAATATTTAAGAATAATAGCGTAGCTTGTTGTATTTAACATCCAGTTATTGTCCAGACATGGTTTAATAACTGTTGAACCGTTTGATCTTTACCGTTGACCCAACAGTCATCTACAAGTCGTGACCATCTTACTTTCCAAGTTTTACGAACCTAAGTCTAAGGATTCCATAGTATTGCCCGGACAATTTTTGACAACTATTGGTCAGTTTGACATTGACCTGTGATGCAATGACCCAATAATTAACAGGATGTTTTTTTACTGGTTATGACTAACAAACTTACCAATTTGGAAGAACATAGGCCTAAGGGTTCCATAGGTATTGACCAGAAAACATTCAACAGCAATTGATCAGTTTGACCTTGCTCCAATAACTTAATAATCATTAGGGACCGCTACACGTCATGACCACCCTACCTACCAGAACATTTACCTATGCGTATCATAGTTCTTAAAATTATAACACAACACATCGATTATCTTACGTTCTCCGTCTGTGGTATGTCCACCGAGTAGAATTGTCGATACAATAAAAACAATCTGAAATTAGAAGCAATATCGATTTGCAAATATTTAATGTATAGTAATAGGAAGTTTACAAATATTATGCATAAATATAAATAATTATTTAAGTATATAAAATGAACTGAAATTTGTTAAAGCTAACACGATTTTTATCTGATGGATGTTTTCTTAATTGACGTTTGAATGGGTATGCATGTATACACGAGGAACTATAATGTGATTGACATTACAAATTTCAATGACAATACATGTATATTGTATCAGGTGCCCAAAATCTTACATGAGGAAGTATTTTGTGGTCCATTTTGCAGTTCAGACCGCAATCACAAATCGGTTTGAACTACTGCTGAAAAAAAAGCAGAACACAGAATACTCGTACATTGTGTGACTTTACTTATGTCCATGTTGTATGTTGACTATTCTAACATGACACGCAAATATTGCTCTATAGACAAAGAACAAAATAACCGTTCTAAAACCAACGCAAAAAGAAGTTCCGATTCTGACCCTATTCGTACGTTTATCAGATAATTTTTTTAATTATAGGGATAATGAAACTACAGAGATATCATCAGGAGAGAGACAATCCCCTTTTTGAGACAAGTGACCAATTGCCTTTACAATGCAGGACAATACTCTTAAGTCCATTTACTGCATAAATACCATCATGTTTGATACTGCAAGGTACAATACCTTCCCAGGTTTCATATAAGGTAGTTACAAAAATGATATATTCCTGAAAACACCTCGAAGTTCGAACAAGATAATAGAACAAAAACATGGAAACGAATCATTGCACTGACTACCATCAATGCTTTGAACAAGAGGGACACAAATCAATACTGTTAGTCGAGAGTTTTGTTTTTGTAGTTTCTCGGTGCGCCGACCCTTTTTTTTTCCAAAAAGCAGAAAACAGTTTAAAATGTGTTTTATGTAACCGATATCGTGAAAATGACCTCGTGAAAGGGTTTCAACCTGTTACACGTAATGCAAAAAAACGCTTAAAAAGAAATGACTAAATTTTATGTAACATGTATTGTGACTGTATATCGCTGTATGATTCATATGATCTGCTTTCTGTTATTTTATACATCATGCAACACTAAAAGTCAGAAGAAAATACTTAATAAAACAATTTAAGATCTTATAATCATTGTGTAAAGTACACATTTATAATTTTATATCAATATTGTAATTAACCAATTTTCATTGGTTTATATAAATTTATTAATAAGATATATTCAGTTAGTTTTCACTTCATTAAACATGTTGTTTTACATATAGTATGGCCCATGTCCAGCGATATTTGACGCAGGCCTACTCTGTTTATGTGTGAGCATATTCCAACTGTAGTTTTTATATGATAAACACTGCCTTTTAATGTTACTATTATTGGTAATAATGTCATGGCTATCATGCAGTAATTAAGTTAATGTTGTGTTATATGAGTTTTGTATGTAATAATTCATAACGATTTTAATATCACTGCCCATTCCCATTTGTGAAATTCTAGTCATTAATTAACTCAAGTCTGTTGTTGTTTTTTTTTACCCTCCTCCAGACATTTTTCAAGAAATAAAAAAACTCTGGCCTTATTCGTTAATGGCTGTTTCATGACATTCTGGTTTATTTTGATGCCTGTCGTGTTGTGCGCGTGGAAATAATTCAGCCTGTGTGTTCAAGTAATACAGAGTCCTTGGGAAATAACTGCTTTTGAAACGAGATAGTTCACAATATCTACAAGCTTTCTCCTAACATCATCTATATCTTGTTTTTATTTTAATCAGCCGCAAACCGTAACCGCTTTGTGCTATTTGTTCAGTTTATGTAGCAGTATAAAGATTTGGGAGGCCATTGAAAATGGCTCCCCTGTAGTGTCAAATATGCAAATCCCATGAATAAGTACATGACTGAGCTAAGTGGTAGCTCCGGTAGTGTGAAACGTAAAGGAACAGCTGAGATGCATGATATAAATTTCCGATGCCGGAATAAATGTATGTCATAAAAATATGATTAACTCTTTGTCTAAATACATCATCTAAAAACTAATAGTCATAAAAAGTGATCCTTTGTCGACAAATCGATGACTTAAATATTTGTGTTGTAATTTCTTGTGATCAATGTTGCAACCAGCAAAACACGAAACGTCAACCGAAGCATATTGGTACAAATATTTAATATGTGTTTCGTCGCACTATAATTTGTTATCGTTTAACTCTTGTATTGATTAACTTCCTTTCTGAACAGGTGGATTGTTTCGAAGAATGAACACACGTCTGCCTTATTGAAACATATGGGCTTTCTGAATATTGTAACGGGAGCTGGATTTCTCATTTGAATGCTACTTTCAGATTATTTTTATAATACACACGAGTTGGCAGTCAATTGTGCTAATCGATGTGCTAACTGATGGTTATCTTACAGGCTTTGCGTCCGCTCTGAATGTCATCGGACGTTTTAAATTTGTGAGAAATTATGTGCTATACAAAGTATACGAAACTCTTTTTATATCGTATAAATTCTTCACACATGTTTAAACACAAGTGTTTGCAAGCAGATTAAGAACAAAGCGCCCTTGAGTATAATTGGTATAACTATTGGCGTAACTATGAGGCAGTGTACAAATATAAGAATAATAAAACTTCAGAGACATCACCAGGCGAGAAACCATTATTAACATCCGCAGGTCCATTATTTAAGGCAAGTAAGCAATTGCCTATGAATTACAGGACAGTAAGCACAACACAACACAAAACATATACATGATTTAAAGTGGGATTAATGCCTTGGAACGGTCTATGCAAAACATTGGGGCTTAAAGCGGTTTAAAGGCTTATCGAACCTCACACTTAGCCCAAAATTAATTACAATACATGCACTTGTAAATAAAACTCAACTTCAGAGCATTGCTGTTAAATATATTAAACAGTAATAAAAGAGAATATTAAGTCAATCGAATCACTATTCAATTAATCAATGATTTACAGAGCTAAATAATTGCACTTTTCTGAGGCATGCTGAAAGGAAGTAAACTGACAAGATATGACATGGGCCTTTGTCGGCAACGCTTCTTAAACGAACTGAACTCCAGATGGTCCAATCGTAAACGCGAAACAAAATCGTCAAAAGTACACGTTTGTCTTACATAATCGTAAAGATCACATATGGACACGTATGTTTTTATTCATCTGAAAAACGATGATTCATAAAGTTTTCGTCCTTTTTATCGTCCTAAAATCTATAGCGTCTGCAGACGCTATAACCTATCAAGCAATTTAAAAATCGCGCTGTTTTTATTTAAGATAATCACGTGATACTTAGGTTTTGTTGAGTCGCGCAGGCGCAAACTTGAATCGGGTGCTTGTATTGAAGAAAACCGCGGTAATTTTAAATTGGGAATACCGGGTTCAAGGAAAGTGCGAGCGTATTCAACTTCTAATTTTCAATGAAATATACAGTTTATGACAGTATTTGATCGTGTTCTTTTCAAATAGTGATGGTTTTACACATGTTTTTTTTATCGTTTAGGCATAACTACAAAAAAACGCACATGTTTATGCCCATCTGCAGTTCACTTTGTTTAATGAAGTTCACTTTGTTTAATGATAACAATATTAAATGGTCTAAAATCATAAAACTACATGTTCCTGGTTCATTTGAAGTTGATTTCGTGAATCAACATATACTTCTTGTTTTACCTTTTTTCAAATGATAAATCATGTTTTCTACTACAAAAATGATATTTGATAATTTATCTAAATACCATTTAAATTATATTTCCCTGATGATGTTTGTGGTTATGGCACTTGGACTTGTAAGCTAGTTCTAATGGTCATTGTATATCGCGTAACAAATGTGAATTATATAAGTTGCATTGATTTAAAGTGTTAGAACGAGCTTATAATGTAGATTATCAACGTAGCGTATATGCTTAGAATTACTAAATGAAATTGTGTTATTGCATTTTTATATATACACATTTTTGCAAATGACAAATGTTACTCTTGTTCAACCTCGTGTATTCTTATATACACAGCATCTATTTACTTACGTAAAACTTGAGTTGAATAGTTTGTTTTTTTATTTAAAATATCCAAACGAAAATATAACATAACTGTATGTACCTTCCAAAATCATCCAACGATTAACAATCTAAAACCGGATAACGATATCATTCATTTCAATAGTATACTACACAACTAACCCACAGTCGGTGACTCGTATAATATATTTGTTAAAATTAATTATATGTTCTCTTACAAGCCAGGTTTGCATCAATATTAAGTAATATCTGACAAGGAAGCTTTAATCAATCACGAGACGATGGGACACTAGCAAACCAAAGCGAATGAGGAAGAAAATATGATGCATGATTTAAGGCGAGATAGCTTTTTTTGCAAACAGTGTTTATTGTTTGTAAATAACTGTAGGGAAATTAAAAACATGTATACACATGGCATTTTTCAAACGTATAAAGTTGTTGACTCAATATTAGCATACCTTTTGTAGTTTGATATATATAGGAATAATAAAATTCCAGAGACATTACCAGAATAGAAACCCTTATTACCATCGCCTCGTCCTTTATTTGAGGCAAGTTACCATATGCCTATACAATACTGGACTATACATTGAAAAAAACAACATAAAAATGATTTAAACGGTGGTTACCGCCTTGGAACGGTCAATGCAAAGCATTGGGGATATACATTGGTTTAAAGGCATGCCGAACCTCACACTTAGCTAATAATTAATCACAATACACACACTCGTTTCTAAATCTCAATTGTTAGCGTTTGTAGTTGATAAATAAAACTGTTAATGAATAGATATGCATAAATGCTGATGAATTATGATGTATTTACAATTATTATGATAATTGTATTAAACACGTTTATTAACAATTACAACATTACGTAAGGCCCAGAAATATATATTGGGTGTTTTGGGTCTCAGAAAAGTTAGGTAAGTCGAGATTGAGTTTTTTTTTAAACTTTTTTTTAAAGACACATTTCGGTCAAAATAATGTTGAAAATTATTTAAAATCTGACGATTACGGATTTCACGGAAACAATCGTCGCTAAAAACTTTAGGGTCGGGGTTTTTTTGCAAGGTAGGTTCGGGTTGCCCGAACAAAAAATTTAGGCAAAAGTTACACCGTGTGTTTTGAGTGCAACTAATGCAGTAGCGTTTGTCCTTAGAACGCCTTTTTTTCAATAATCAAACTGTGTGAATCCTTATATATAAAACTCGACTTCGAGTGCTATACTGTCTATAATATTGCAGGCTGAGGGTCGTCAATTGTTTCTAACACTTCCCATGGTGTGTTCTAAGCTTCTTCTCGTGTATGTTTTTATTCTATCATGTAAAATATATCTTAAACATATCCTAAATAACGAGTTGAAATACAAGAACTGAAAACAATGACTTGTATGGTAATGGTTAATTTGCTGTCACTCGCCGTAAAAAGGATGTATAAACTTGAGATGAGCTAAATATTAAAGAACACTTTAAACTGTTCTTAGCTACCATGTTTTGGTTATTTAATGTTTTTTTATAATTGTTTAACTATTCCTTTTTTCATTTGAATTATACAACACAATGTGTTTAGTTTAAATCTATTTATTTTAGCTAGATTGTATCGTAAGCCGGAGGCTTATAGAGACACTGTCGAGACCGTTTCCTGGGCAGAACCAGGGCCCTGTCTTATCAAAGATCTTATGACTCTTATCAAAGATCTTATGACAAGTTTAAGTTACGACTAAATTTTATATTACAAAAAATAGTCATTTAATTTCAGTATGTTCCTGAAATAAAGGACATGTGAAAGATACCAAGGAAATGAATAGAATTTCTGAAATAAATTAATCATAGATGTTGGTGCTTAGCATTTATGCTTCTCCGAAAATTGTATCATAATGTAAATATGCCCTACGATGTTTAATAAGACGGGTCCCAGTACTTGGTTTCTTTGGAAAGATCTCCCTCAGTGAGAGTCCAACATCGGACCTCCCAATCGCAAGGCGGAAACCATATCCAGTACACCATGGCGACAACAAATGTATTGAGCCTATATCGTATAATTTACACATGGAAAAATACTTTTACAAGATTTACAAGTTGAAATACTTAGTAATAAAAACGTATTTTTTAGCTATAATATTTGTTGTAAAACCAATAGAGGTTAAATGGCGATAACAGTATGAGCAAGTCCGGTGTTCGGTGCTTTAAAGGCCCTGTCACACTGTGGCGAATTTAAGCTGCGAGTTGTTACTCGCCACAACTCGCCTGGTGTCGTGTAGATCTTGTATACATGTTGTTCTGTGATGTCTACTTATGTCTTCTTATGTCGCAAGAACTCGCTTCTCGGCGAATTTTTTTTCTCATACATGTGTCGAGACATGTCGAAGGAATCTCGCGCACTCTCAAACACCCTCAAACTCATTCCGTAGACATGTTGTCCCTTGTCGAAGCGTTTCGCCGAATATTATTGTTCTACGACATAACACAAGTTTGCTGCGGGTTTGGGAGACTTGACTACGACATCTGCTCGTCCGTTTCACGTAAAATGTCGTCATAAACTCGTGCTCATGTCATGACAAGTCGTACAGACTCATCCACCCTCGCACATTCTCGAAGACAAGCCTTCCATTGTCGAAAATATATCGTTCGCATATCTCGGCTGAACTCGTGTGATATAATGTGATTATTGTACTTGTGTCGCGTCAATGTCGTGTCAAGGTTGAAGAGAACTCCAACACATCCGCGACCACCTTGCCCACTTTACGGCGAGTTATAAGGCGCCAGAACTTGTACAGAACTCGAAGTTCAATTAGTCACAGTGTGACAGGGCCTTTCGCAATAACGTTACTTAAAAGTGGAACCGCCTGCAATGACAATCAAGTATGTGCGCAGTTTATCATTGACCAAACCATATTATGGCAGACCGGTACATTCATAACTTTGCGTGCGTTGGTAAAAGTTACAGTTGATTTTAAAAAGTTGTGGTTGTTTCTGTTTGAAACTTTGATAATAAAATTTATTTCTTTCGTAATACACTTTATCAAAAGTCTTAAAATGGCAGGTTGACAAACGTAACTCTATTATAGACCAACAGACACAGTTGACAATGCCAGTTTAACGTGGTTAAATAATGAAATAATATCAAAATAAAAATGCTATGAACAAATATTTAACAAGATCTAGTTTACATACATTACTTAGTCTACAATAAGGTGTGAACATAAAACGGATTCGCAAAACGCAATACAAACATATGCATAAACAACTGTAATCGAAAATACATGTATGCTGTAAGTCTTTAACCATAAAATAGAAATGCACCTTTTCTACAAAATATATAAAGAACTATACGAAAGAAAAGGAATACGCGTTCATTGCAACGAGCCCATTTTGCTAGATATTAATAAAAATACGGAAAGTATTATGTTATACATTTAGTCGTATGACAGTATTGTAGCACTTAAAATAAACAAACAACGATTATATAAACAGAAGAAATACTTTAATATAGTGTTATCCTGTCAAAAAGCAATAATTATATGAATTTAAATAAAGTTTGATAAACATCACATTGTATAAACCTTATAGGCTTAATTGACAAATAATACATAATCTCTAGACACACAAACACACACACAGATGCAAAGAAACACAACAACATAATTTTAGATTGATGAGCCTCATAAACACGTAAAAATGTATGGTGGCATATTTCGGCATAAGATTAACTGCTCATTGTAATGAAATTGTTACAAAATGTCACGAAAACTTGTTGTTTGCTTAATATTTAAACTTTTCGCGATACAAATTTTTTTTTTATTAAAAATTAAATTATTCCAGCAAAGTATTTATTTTTTCATGAAACAATATTTCTATCTTTATTTTTTATCGTATGCAGTTTCACACCACTTACTTGAATTTTTGTGATACAATACGGTGACCGTAAGTGAAAAGGGCAAAATATGTGCATGAACATTGCGTAAATTTGGATGAAAAGCTAACACCTTTTCGTCAAAGTTTCACAAGTACAAGTTAACTAGTATTTGTATATTACGCAGAAGTATGCCCCCATAAAAAACAAATTGATTGTTGCCATTACAATTTCACAATACCACAAATCTTTACATCATCTTCGTTAGATCATTTCTCGTATTTATTTATCCTTTTCCACAACTTAGGAACTTTGACAAGTATGCGGTACTATAAAGGCCAACGTATTGAAGTCGTACCACATTACAAATATGTAGGATCATTTTTCTCGACAAAAATATCATGGACTAAAACTAAAACTTCACTAGCCATGCAAGCTCGTAAAGCTATGTGTGTGATCTTCCGATACCAGAAGAATTTCGGATACTTCACTCCAAATGATGCTTTTAAACTATTTGACTCAATTGTAAAACCTATTCTTCTGTACTCATCAGAGCCATGGGGTCACCAATACAGTGGAGTAATTGAAAATGTACAAATGCAATTTTGCAAGAAAATCGCATGTTTGAATATAAATGTCACGAATGTCTTTGCTCTCAGTGAATGTGGGCGCCACTGTCACTGTGCTATATTACAAAGTGTGTTAACTATTGGCTAAGGCTAACTGAGATGCCATATCAGATATCCGAGGCAGTGCTATTTAATGCTAAGACGACTCGACGATTCTGGCAGATCCACGTGGGCGACATACATTAAAAGGATTATATTCCAGCACGGCTTTGGATACGCTTGGCTAGCCGGTGAGGTCGGAGATGCTGAAGTTTTCCGGAAACTGTTCGCCGACAGACTATCAGACTGTTCTCAACAGACATTATTCGCCGATATTAATTCATCACCTAAAAGCTTGTCGTACAGATTATTTAAAAGTGTGTTAGAACCAGAAAAATACTTGTCTATCTCATTGCCTTTTCACCTAAAACGTGTACTCTCAAACATTAGATGTTCTAGCCATCAACTGATGATAGAAAGAGGGCGACATCTACGGATTTTGCGTGATTATAGGTTCTGTCTAATATGTCTAAAACGAAATGTATACTGTATTGAAAACGAGTTGCATTTTTTGATTGTGTGTCCTTTGTATAACGAATAGAGAGAGAGATATTTTAGAGACGAATGGCTAAATAACCAGATAACAGACCAACTGTTTCTGAAAATCATGTCTGATCAAAATGAACAAAGTATTTTCTCGCTTGCACGCTACTTGAACGCTGCATTTACACTCAGAGCAAAGCAGTTAGACTGAACTCGTGCATGCGTATTTTGTAGTAATGATATAAATTAATTAGCACCTTATCTTGATACTAACTTGACATGTTTTAGCTAATAAAATTTAAATTTGAATAATATAATTTCTACAGAATATTATCTATATCTAGGTCTATATATATCGTATATGTATGCACACAATGCTTGTATGTATATATAGTGAATACATAATTATGCCGACATATCTATAATTTTATCCTTGCTGTAAATATTGTGTCACTACAATTGTTGATGCATATTGATTGTATTTTGGGCCGGAGGCCTTACGATACTAATAATAAAGTTTCTGTCTGTCTAGGTAATATGTACGTAATGTACTGGGTTGGTATTCACAAAGCTCTTAAAGGAAATCTTAACTTAAAAAGAAAATTTCTAATAAAAATGTCTAAGTAAAATCCAATTATTTCTGTTTACCAAAGGGTAAATGTGAAACATCTTAACAATAAGTACCAGTTTGAAACGTTGTAATGTAAAATGAACTATACATGAAACAACAACAGACTTAAGGAATTTTATGAATTAAAGAAATTTAGTTAAGTTTTCCCTTAAGAACATTGTGAATACGGGTGCAGGTATCAACTCTTAAACTGTACACGCATAAAGTAGTTTACACGCATAAAGTAGTTTACACGCATAAAGTAGTTAGTGCTTTCGGTCCTCCTCCTCCTCGTCTTCTGTCTCTTCGTCCATTGTTATAAACGCTTTTAAACATTCGTGGATGTATACAAACTGGTCCTGCAATATCATACAAATAGTGACTTCCCTGAGGGTGACAGTGCGTCTTGTCAACCCGGGGCAATACTGTCGATCGAGGCTTCAGCCGAAGTCAACAGTGTTTGTCGAGGGTTGACGAGACACACTTTCACCCTCAAGAAAGTCAATATTTATTCTATTATACCGAACAATCCCGTATAATTTGCGTACCGGGCGACATAGCGGTAGAGGGCGACATTGCCGAGTGACATATCAAATTGTTGCCCGCTGCAGTTTATATGCAGTATATAGAGAAATAATCAAGTGAGGTATAATAAAGCAAGTTATTGCATGCATTACAAAATGGGCGTTTCAACAAACGTCTTTCGTGCTGAAATCAATCAGTGGATAACCCAATGATAAACATGTACATGTAGCTATGTACCTAGAATACTCTTACGTAAAATGGCTGTGAAGCACTGGTAAAAATAATTCAAATACAATTAATATTGTAGCAGCAGCTTGGGAGGGTTCATGTACTAGTAAAAAACAACAACAACACACTGAAACAAGGTATGATGTCCTCCGTAAAAAAGCACTGTGTAATCTTTCTATTACAATTTGGGGTTTGCTCTAATAATAGAACGAACTTTTGAAAAGGATTTCCAAATCAAAAGTCATTGATGAACCATAAATCAATTCTCAAGAGCAAACATGATTGTTACATGTATTTTTGTTTTTATTTTACTGATCAAAAATTAAATGTCGACGCGTCCAGAAACACTACAATGGTCGAACGTTTTATAATAAATGAAGCTTTAAGTATAGTTTTTCTTATTTACATTCTTTGTTATAAGAAATGTGTTTGTCATAGACAAACCTCTGTTTGCACCATATTGCACCGGTTATCACGCATGTCGAGCATGAATTGGAAGATATCTACGTCGTCTTGGTCACGAATATGCTGCTGAAGATGGTCAACAGCAATGTAGGTTCCGGTCCTTCCAACGCCAGCACTAGCAGATATATGGTTAAAATGTTAATTCAAACGTATATAGTAAACTTAATGTTAATGTATTTAACATTATATACACATGCAGACGGAATCATCCGGATAGCTTTCAAATATTCAAATAGTGAAAATAGTAGACACATTGAAGATTATTCTCAACAAACGACCCAAATCTGTTGCAATAGTTTTAAAGCTATATATATACTAAAATTGTTAAAAACATACAATAAGAAAATGCAAATATATGTTGCATACACTTGTTGCAATAGGAACAAATATCACCCGTTTACTTGACTATTTAACATATTTTGGTAACCTCATCTTTATTTGGAACACTGAGTATAAAATTGTGTAGCTTTCTGACATTAAAAATTACGATCTAAAGTATCTGGTTACTAACTTACTACAAACATTCATCTATAGCTAAAAAGAAATAGCATGAGAAATATCGGTTTCTGTTACAATGGAATAGTATAAAGGCATCAAGAATGCAAACGTTGGCTAAGAAGCACGCATGGACTTAATTACAAAGGATGGGCGACATGCACACCTGCAGTGTACAACAGTGAGCCTGTTCTTTCCAGGTTTTACTTTGTGCTCTCTCACAGTCTTCACAAAGTCTAGGAGCATCTGTGGATCATCAGGGCATCCCATATCGGGCCCTTTCCAGTACCAGAAGTGTTTAATAGTCCTGCGTTCGTTCTTCTATAAAACGGATAGGAGATATTCGCTTTACGTATGATGCATGTTCAGAAAGATAAACGTGCACACTTATTGACACTTACCTGATTGGTATGTTTTGTGATACATTTACGAAAAGAACTCAAGATAAAAATGAACTAATTGTTTTTATCTGAATTGTTTCTAAAGTCTTAATGAATTCAAAAGTGTTTTTTCGGAATACATTAAAAACTTTATTTAAAACAACAATTTCTACAAATACAAATATGGTTAACATCCACCAATGGTGTTCGCAAATGCGGTCAGCTAATGTACGTCATGCATCTACAGTAGTTCAACTACAGGACAAGAACTGTGAATGTGTACAATAACTACAAAGAGTACATAGGACTTCTGCTAACCATACTATCCACATGCTATATACCTGCAGTGGACCAATTGAGGCCGATATTGACGGACCATCGTGATAAAGTGTATCTAAGGCCAATACCGCTGCGGGCAACCAAAATCGGGCCGTAGCAGGTAATGGAAGTGCTTTACCTTTCGTAATTTGCTTTCCTGAACAATGTTTAAGGATTGTTCTATGGCTTCATAATTAAACAGATTGGCAGTGAAAACGCATTAAATGTGACTTTAGTTGAGCGTCCAATTAATTTTTTGGATTTAAACAAGACAATTGTATTTCGTAGGAATGTTTGAAAATATTTTTTCAAGATAAACTCTCACAACAATACATAATGTTAATTCTAACAAAGGCAAAGAACTAGTTAGTCATTCTAGACAAGTTGATCACTCTTACTTATTGCATTTAAATAAACTATTTTATTCTCACATTCACAGCATACTCACAAATTTTATTTCAAAAATCCGCAGTGTGTAGTCGGACAGGTGTTACTCAGACTGACGGAGACAACCAGGTCCCCATAGAAGACTGGATCGTTCTGGTTTGGCGAATACTGGTCACACTTTCTCTATAAATAAAATAAGTGTAAGACATAATTTTCTAACCACTAACACTTAAAAAGACTTTTGAAAATGCAGATGCAATAGTGTGTTATGCTTAAAATATAGTTTTCAGTTTCGAGCTTGTTATTGTAACGTTAACAAGCTTTTGTACACACGTTGTTTTGATACTTTGTCCATGTTCAACACCAAGTCACAACCTTTTGCGAAAACCAGTGCAGCCATAAGTGTATGAAGATTTAATCATTTGTAAAACCATTACTGCAAACTAATCTAACTTTGTCTTACCCCCTCCTTCTCCGCTAGCCTTGTCAGCATGACAATTGTTTCTACATTCTGTTCCCAGATCATGCGCCAAAAGTTGTCGAATGTCATTTGCATTGGACCTGGGTGGCGATGTATTCTCGACGAGAGGTGTAGCCCTGCAACCAGGGAAACAATATTAGTACGTGTAAAACGGATATCAAACTTTTAAAGAAGTGGTCTCCCATGGTAAGCCTTAGTTGATTTGTTATTTCAGCAAATGTCTTGTGATCATTTTATAAACCTTGGAAAATTGTCATTGCTATTAGCTTTAATTGTGCTCTGCTTTGATGTTAACAATAAGGCTACGTAAATTTCTTTAAGACAAGCAGGTGAACACTGATTTGTACGAAACATTTTCAATTACTATTTATTAGGCATAATTTTGGGATACAACAGCGCAAAATAATATATTCAATACTATAGGTTTCCTACAGGAATATAGTTTGCATTGATGAATTCGGAACCTTTGACGTCGTCTTGTGGACGAAGTTTTAATCTTGACCGATCATCTGAAAATAGGTGATCAGGGAAATGAATACCCGAGATCAGTAATGTTATTAAAATTTATTATACGATAGTCTTTGCAAGAATATTGCTGATATGCTTTTCTAGAATACAGTTATTATATGATGATCTAAAAGTCCGATTATTCTTAGACGCTTCGTTTTTAGTCAATTGTGTTATCGGAATATTTGAATTACAGCAAAATCCCATTGAATCGCTTGCCGAAGAATTAAAATAACGAAATCGTTGATAAAGTTGAATTAATTTCAAAATAAAAAGCCTTTTCACAAAATTTTAACCAAATAAAATAGTGGAAGAGACATGGGCGTGACATATACAAAATCAAGCTGTTTCTTTATGTTAACTAATACGACCAATGTAAATATATTTTATAAACAATACACTGTTGTTATTGTGATTTTTTATATTCATATAAACTGCAAAATGCACGCTTAAAAAAGAACAAGCTAAAACTGCAAATTCATTATATAAAATTTCCTATTATGAAGGCCTTGTGTAAAAATGAGGCTTAGGTTTTCGTAATATTTTCCAGTATTTCGACAATCAATTTTTACTGAAGTAGTCGCATATATATTAATATGAATTAAACGGACCAAACAAGCATTTATAAGAACTTACATTAATATTTAAAACTGAAATTGAAAATGTACCTTATAAGCCTTCGAAAACAAAAGATTGCTATGTTTTCCACGTGAGCGGGGAACTCTGATAATTTCACTGGGCAAGGTCTGTATTTGAGCACAAATATTTACAATAGTTAAAAATTGATGATTACTAAAACTTATATCCTTCGAAGAGACTTCATATTTGTGTAAGAATTGTTAAAATAAATAAATCGTGTTCATCGTATACAGATGCTGCATTCCTAGACTTTCATCCTACTATATCTAACAATATTGTTAAAACCAGTCTATATGACAAACGCGATGATTTTAATTTCGAAATTGTAAATTTCCCTTTCTTGGATGGTAATATCCTTAATAGTCCTTCCTATGGCATATACATTTCGTAATTAGTTCGATATGCAAGAGCTTGCTCATGAGTTAAAGATTTCAACGACCGCTACCTTACACTGACTAAAAAATTATTTAAAAAAGTTGTGTATATCATGATCTACCCAATAAGTTTGCAAAATTATGGACAAAATATAATTTCTTATTTTCTAAATAAAATGTTTCTTCGAAATGGTTCTTATCTAACGGCATATCCCACCCATCATTTTACAGTGATGTTTTTAAACGTGTTCGCAAATGTAAATATGTTAAAGTGAATATACTTGATACTTGTTTTTCGTTTCATTACATCGTGCCTCACGAAGTTGCAATTCTGCTACTCTGGTTTGCATCTAGCCATTGAGTAATTAAATGGTAATTAAATTGAATAATAGTCTCTTAGATTGCTGTTTAATTTGAATTGCGATGCTATGATGCTATGATGTTAAGTTTTATTTACACTTACATGTTTGGTGAATAATTCTGGGCCACGTGTGAGGTTCGTGCGCACATAAACCGGTTTAAATTCCAATTGCTTTGCATTGACCGCTCCAAGGCGGTGACCCAGTTTTATTCATGTGTGTTTTGTGTTTGTTATGTGTTTTTTTTTTGTTTTTTGTTTTGTTTGGCAATTGGTCACTTGCCATAAATAAAGGACCTCAGGCTGCTAATAAGAATTCTCTCCTGCTGTCGCAACTGGAGTTTCGCTGTGTTTATATTTGAGACAGTCAATCATTCGGACTGATTTGTTCAGGTGTTTGATGTTAGGAGGTTGTCTTTGTTTTCAAACTTATATATTAACATTTTTATAAATAACATGTTTTATGTTCAGCAATATAGTTTTTATTTCACAATAATTACAATAATTAGGATTGTGTAATTTTACAAATCATTAAGTGGCTAAGTGTATTGACCTGAATGTTGCAGAATATTTCACTCACATTAAATACGTACATATTTTTTTATACAAAACTGCTTGCCTGAAAACATAATCTGAACCAGTGTCTATATTCTGTATTTTAATATCTCCTCTTCTGGGGCCATTTTCAACCTCCTTTCCGGCGAAACATCTGAGAACGAAATCATGAACAATAGACTTATAACAAACAATGACTTTTAACATTTAAAGACATACATTAACATATAACCTTCTATTCGATGATAGTTTTATATGATATGCATACAATCTGACGTATCTGAAGACATGTAATAAACACAGTTTAGTATATGTATGTCTATCAGTATTTGTAAGAATGAACATTTTTTTGCGAAACAAGCATAGCTTGACCAGAAAACCCAAAACTCGTGTATGATTTTAATCAGCTTAAACTTGTGTAAAGCACTTCGTTTAAAGTACCCTTAGTAGACAAAAGAGAACTCATACGAGCTGTGACTTCAGAAAAATAACGAAGATGCAGACAATGTATAGTCGCATATATATACGAGCATTTGCAACCTTTGGTTTTGGAAATGGACATACTAAGCTAGTCACCAAAGTTACATGAGTGTGTATTTTATGCAAGCCACTACAATGATTCTCAAAGTTTCTGCGTTCATTTTGTGGTACAGAACAACTGCAGCAATAGCGATGACAACAACAGCTGCGACAACACCGCCAATAATAGCTGTCGTTGGGTAAGGGGCTGAAAACCAGTTGTTTCTAATAAAGCTGGTAAATTTGATTGTAAAATGGTATTTTTGCAAAGTACAAGGTACATTTCCACATAATGAACTATACTTATATGTGTTCGTGGTGCGAAAGTATACGTTTGACAAAACGGTTCTTCAAACGTTTCAGATTCCAGTAATGATATCACGTACCAGTCCTGATAGGTTGTGAATACAATGTCTCTGTGCATCCCGATGTAGTGTAGGCAAATGACTTCACCCTGATCATGAAACACATCTTAATGTTAAATTGATATAATTTATTTTTAAGTTTTTTTTTTTTAATATCTTATCGAGTTCATATTTATACAATATATCTACGAATGCAAGGGTATATAATACTTTGTAGAAGGTTGCGTCACAACCAAAATACAAATATTGAAACACCGATCAAATAAGTGCTTTCATTATGTTTATAAGCAAAGCTTACATGCGTAGAAATGGCTTAACATTGGGTTGTAAATAACATTTTACATTCAGAACCATCTTAAATGTCTAAACATCGAATTATTAATTTTATTATTTTGATGGTCGTCAAAACATAAACACCTTCATGATCTTCCCGGTTTCAGAGGCCAATTGCAGTACTCTTTGTTATTTGAACAATCTTCATTGCCGATGATGAAATAAAATGGTTCGATTTCTTCTACAGCAGCCCTTCGCCGGCGTTTGTTTCCACCTATCAATTATGCCACTTATATTAATTATATGACAAATAACCTGTATACTATGCATTTGAACAGAAAAGGTTAAAAAGCTGTTTTATATGTTTGTTGCAAAAGAAAGTTAACATCAAATCATTAAACAAAGATATATGTACCCGTCGGACATAAAGGGCTCCATTCAGGACCAGTTGCCAAATACGATGGAATTTCATCCATATCCTTAACTTCGGACCACTTTTTGTACAGGGTATAGTTTCTGGTTTGATACTCATTAAACTCTCAACAAAAAAAGGATCTTAAAAACACACAAGGTTTAGTATTAGCCAAGATAGAAACAGCGAAAAAGGTGTTTCAGGTGAATATATACAATAATTTTAAGTCATAATAAATCACCTTCCAGTAGCTTTGCTCTCCTGTGAAACTACTACTCCCCACTGAACAGGTCTGCCACTTTTATTATTACACAGAATCGACTTAGAAAGTTGTATGGCTGTCATCTTTTTATCATCAGTGACTGGTATATCTGCCTCTTTTGTCAGGGGGTTTGATGCGGTTTCGGGAGGTTTTTCAGGACCTGCCAAAAGGGAAAAACAAGCGAATGTCACACCTTCAAGTAAGAGTCAGCATATATTTTAAATTATATAATATATTTAAGTTTCTAATTTTATTTAAACAACGACAGGTATAATTATAGTTTACCTCCAGGTTTAACGGACGCCTATATCTCGGACGGCTTTCCGGAACCAACACTTGTTACTACGCGAACCTTTAAATAATATATGTCAAGCACACAATAAAAGGAATTACACATATTGATCAAACAATGTTATACGAAGAAATATAAACAAAAACGCATAAATAAGTATCAATGTGTAATTCATTACAAACCTCAGGCATTGACATGCATTATAAACAAGACATGAGTACCTCAACCGTGAGGTTGGATTTGTTGTCTATATACAGCGGGATTGTCTGGTTGAAAGTCGAAGCGCTTACGTTAAACTGGAAGCATAAGAAATGGTGATTTAATTTAAATATATTTATGTTACATGACACGTAACACAGAAACCTCTATGTTATCAAGTTATATGTGATATGTGTTATATTATGTGAGATTACGTTCAAATACAAATATTTATGTGTATGTGAGTAGTTTTCTTTAAAAATATATTATTTAATCCTAACGAATATCTTTAATTCCATGCGCAATACTGAACCCACACAAATTATATTAGTTTGAGTGACGTTTTATTTATGTAGTGCATTTCTCAATTATTTTGCTGAAGTATACTTACACTTTGGTTTCTATTTGAACAGTATATTTCGTATCGAATAAGTATTTCGTTCATATGCCTTTCTTTTGGAGGCATCCAATGAACGAAAGGCATTGGTGGTTTCGTCACGTCTTGCTCTGACACAGTGCGTGCGTGCGTGCGTGTGTGTGTGTGTGTGTGTGTGAGTGTAAAGACAATGTACATTGTACATATCTGAATATACAGGACTTGTCATTTTTTTCATATATTTAAACATGCAATTAAGATAACAGCAATTAGTGCAATATATTAAGCTATCCCTCTGATCCACAACCCTTCTTGCGATGCAATTCTGTTCAATAGTTTGTTATCAATAACGTCAGTGACATAAATAATGTATTTCGTAGGCCCAGTGTAATGCATCGTTCTATTCAACACTACCATTACGTAGGAGAAATTAGTGTAAACCTGCCGTAAACTGTTTGGTGCAGTCGGAACAGAAATAAAGTATACATGCAATACCAAAAAGCATCATCACACGTAAAGTAATACGGCATAGCATATAAATTGTATAATAAGTTACATTTTCATTGTGTTGCTCTAGATTTTCCATGAAAGCAAACTGATATGTTTAAACAACATTATTTGTTTTGCATTTGTTGGATATAAACACTAAATTACCGTCAATGTTTGTGTGCCGCTTTCACTCGAACTGAATAATTTCTAAAGGGTAAAAGATCCTGCAGGAGTAGTTGGTGTGTGGTAGCGTTCGTTTCAAAGGTTACCCAGGTATCATTCGGGAAATCTTCACTAGATGAGTTTAACAGTTCCACGTAAAAACGTTTCAGTATTCCGTTGGCAAATCATGGATCCAACCAATTAATTGTGGCGTTGCGTGCATGGACGGAACTATTGTTTGCGGTATTGATAACATCTGGATCTATGTAAAAACAAGATTTATGACATTACCAAATACAAAAATAGCCATGTAAATGTACCTTTTGTTTATAATAATAATTACTAGTTTTAACATCTATACAAATGCTAAAATCATGTCACAAAACATTCGGTTATAGTTAAAACATGTACTCGTATTGTAATTGTATAAGATGGTTATTAAGTTTTTTAATCTGTAAATGTAATATAATCAATAATATCCAAGTATAGTATGTGGCTGAAGGATGCCAGACTTACTTGATTCATGCGTTTGAACTTCTAGAACATCTTAATAATCCCCTGTCCATTAATTGTTAGTTGCACTGACTTATATGTTATACTTCCAAAATCGGTAAATATTTCCTTCAAGCTTCGTCTAGCTCTCTTTAGAATGTATTGTAGCTTATTTAACGTTACCTAGGGAACGACACATTCGTTCGTGATAGCTGTATCGTACTGTGTAGTTTTTTATGATTCCATTGCGTCCATACGGTGGCAACCAATCCAGTTGGATGGAGTAAGCGAATGTCTGAGTATTTTTCAAATATATGGCTTGCAATACAATAATTCAATAAACTTTAATTTGAAGAACATTTGTTTATCAATCCAAAACTATTTTGCTCATTTATTTCTAAAAAGGAAAACTGGTGCGAAAACTTTATTATCAATTTTGTGTAAAATTGCGTTTGGTCTGTTAACAAAATACATTAAGTATAATCAATAATTGTGATTAATGGAAGTATATGTAATTACATATCCTGATCAAAAATTGTTTCGCTTTGGTTGCACGACATAAAATTGTGTTTTAATGATGTGCTGATAATGTGTTGATAAAGCTTAAATATATATCCATAACCTGAGTTATTTCAAACTATTCCAAAGATGTATGTCTAAGATATTGATGTCGGAAACGAACTAGTACTCACTGTCTTCCAGAGTGGCAATCTGTACATCGGATGATAATCCTATTTTAAATGTATAAGCAGCTATATACACCGCATACTTCCTGGATGGATGCAAGTTTGTTATGGACCTAGCTAGCGGCTGCTCGGACGAAAAGTTACCGGTATAGACGATCTTACAAGACTACATCTAGAAAAGAAAAAATGAAACGCAAGCTATTGCACAATGTCAATTATTATATGTGAGGGTGCGTATAAAATGGCGTACATGATTATAAAAACAATTCTGAAGGTAAAACCGTATTTAGATCATGAACAGTATACACAAGAAAATGCACCGAAAAACGATCTAGACACATATGTATGATCATCCAAGAAAATAATCATATTATTTTATTATATTTTACTTAAAAGTGCTACTACAAACACATTAAGTATCCCTTTCCGCAACTAGAACGAGCCACGCCCAACGTCACCATCCATAGCATTAGGCGATTGTTACCCATTTGAAAGTATTGCTTTTGACAGAGTGGATAACTTAATTTTGTTACAAAGTCGTCGTTGTAAAAATTATCCTGAAATGCATGGTTTGTTTACTGCAACGTGCGATAGCAACTGCACATGATGTGCGCATAATTATGTGGCACGTTGATGAAAATGAAACATCGTGTTACAACGAAATAAAATTGCGCTACGTTTGTCAAAGTAAAACAGTCGCTTTTAACTTTACCTGATAAAATGGGGGAGAGATATCACCGCAGTCTGAGCAATTCCACAGTGCACTTTGTATGCTCGTGTTGTTCGTGTCATTTACCAACGCAACCTAATAGCGGATAATACCGTTTCTTATGCTTGGTGCCGACCAATGTAGCACAATTGACCGTGATGTTATATCTCTACTCTCGGGATTTCATACATTTTGAGGAGCTAAGAAATATATATTCCAATTAGAAGTTATATTAGTATGATAATTTATCATTTATTAATTTAAAATATTTTAGTAAGTTTTAAAACAGAAAACCACAGATTTTGTTGCAAAACGATAATTCTGACATTAATGAATCCATATAATACCTCTAACTCGTTAATACACATAAATGCTTGTAAGACGTGATATTATAAATTTTGCTAAAAAATGTAAATAATATATGTATAAATATTGAGTATCAAAATAAATAGGCAGACATAATATACTACGGACAACATTTCTTATTGTACAAATGTAATAAACATATGTTTATACATCTATGTAAAACCTAACGGATTACCCGTTTCATTCGTGCTTTCTGGGACGGTTTTCGTCACCACATCACCATACAGTGTTCCATAGTTACCATTAAACGTATACGTTTGTATACATACATTACAAAATGTTCCCGGATCAAGATCACTCATAGTGGCTTCGTTTAAAGGCACAATTGAGCTGTTACTCTTTGCGTGTGTGCCTACGTTAGGGCTTTGGCATGTAAATATTACAATGTATCCGTCGATACTGCCAAGAACTGCTGTCCATGTCGCCTTCATCCCACTGTTTGTTGTTTGTGTTACTGTGACAGTTTCCTTTTTTAAACTGTTGAGTGCTAATTGAAAACAATGTTGTAATTAAACGTGTGTGCGTATCGGAAAGTGTGTTTGCTACAATAACAATTGTCCTCGTCAATACACAAACGTGTATATTAGCGAGTGTTTGATAATATAAAAACAAAAACATACTAACGCTGGTACATCTTAGTAATATCATGTATATTTATTTAAAAAATATACACATACATACTTGTATATGCTACAATATTTTGTGGTGCAATGTCTTCCATCCCGTCAATAGAGGTGACTATTTGTATATGATATAATGTGCCGGAATTCAAATTTGACAACTGTAGTTCCGTACTTGTAATTGGTCTTTCCAAAATGCAGTTCATTTCTTTTTTAGTGCAGGGACCATTAAATGCGGCGCTTGAATAATTAACACGAACAATCATATGTGTAAATGTAAGCCTAAATTTACTGGCATCAAAGATAAATGTTATGTTGTTTTTTGAAACATTTCCAGGTCTAGCTGGGAATGAGTCCATAGGTCCTGTAATGTAAATATTATATAAGTGTATTTCAGGTTCACATTTACATATTATCTCGTAACATGGGCATTTCATGGAAATATGAGTTAGCGCTTAAAATTTCAAACTACAAGTACGTGTAAATAAAATGTTTATATATTAATGTTTTTTTCACAGAAGGTCTAACAGCCAAACAGATAGGTGACACATGTGACATGTTACTTACATGGTAAAATTTCTTGAAGAACTTGTCTGTTCTGGGACGAGTGAAACCACAGAAACGGTATTCTTTGTAGCTGGCTGAATATGTTCAGAAATGTTCATCATTTTAATAGCGTTTGATTGCGTCTGGCTGGTCACAATATTAGTTTCATTGAACTCGTCCACACGCCATTCAACGAAATTCTTTTTCGAAGTTGGTGAAAACTAAACCACAAAACTTGACATACTAATAGCTTCTTTCGGTATGGCAATGCCGATCGGAAGCTCAGGCACTGCAGAGTGTCAGAAAAAAATGCATTCAGAAAATATTTAATAAACTGCTGACATACCGTGCGTTTTTTGTATTATTGTAACATTAACCAGCACTAAATCAATAGATATAGTTAATGTGTCAAATGTTGAAATGAACATGCGATTTTCTTATTGAAAACGTCGTGTGTATTCCTTGAATTGTCTATAATCATGTTAATGTATAACTGCTACTGATAACAACTTTATCACGTAACTTCCAATAAGCGTTAATAATTATTATTATTACATACATTAGTATTATGTTCTTTATGTTGTTGTTGTTGTTGCTGTGTTGTTGTTGTTCTTGTTGTCAATACTGATGGTGTTGGTGTTGGTTGTGGTATTGGTTGTTGTTATAGGTACCTGCATATTTGGTAAACGTCTGACAAGCAATACTGCTTGCGGCATAACTTGCGTTTGACTCTTTTAACATTGCCGTTCTAAATGAAAATTCATATTGTGACACCGAGGCTAGATCAGATACTTCTAACAGAAACGTTCTGTTGGAATGCACAATGTGTTGTCTAGTTACAGAGATTTATATTCACTGTGAATAATGCTAAAGTAGGTATTTCTATGACATACAATTCAAAGTCATCTGGACTCGCGTTTTTGTAAAATGCGAAGGTTGTTTCTGTAACATTTCTTATATTTTCAATGTTGCACGTAGTTGGGCACGAAAAATGCAGCAAATATATAGAGGATATTTGTTTTGTTTTCGGTGTGATAACGCGTGATATCGTCACCGGGAAGGGAGACAATTAATATTTTCACGAGCGCTTGCGCGAGTGAAAATATGCATATTGTCTCCCTTTCCGGTGACGATATCACGCGTTATCACACCGAAAACAAACTAATTTTGTTTTTATTTAAATGCTATTTGAATATTCTTTACGTTTGATTTTTATTTAGGGAATTTTCAACACGATATTTACGATATTACGTCCGCACTATTTTCTCTATAATGCGTAGTAGTCGGGATTAGTAATAAACATTCCAGCGCCATCTTGGCTTACGATCAAATGTGCCGTGGATTAGATCTAGTTAAGCAACTTAAATCGCAATTTTTTTTTGACTCAAGGCATTATCATGGCAGCGTGTTTACAATAGGACAGTCTACTATATTCATAGACAACGCAGAATCCGTGTTTCTAAATTTATTTAAGTTTAAATACAATTGGATACACGTAGTCGTAGAATAATGGTCAGCTTTTAAATCAAGTAATTAACACAGACTGCTAACTTTAAATATATTTATGATAAAAGTACATATTGAAAGTGAAAGTGCGATCAGTTCTCCGAAATTCAGTTTTCTAAAAATGGCATATGCATAGGTGTTATGATGTAAACAATAGTTATTAACACAGTCACGACATTAAAACGCACGTGTGTTTTCGCAAGCAATTTAAGCTGATTAAACTCGTAGATGCGCGTTAAAATGTCAAACAACAAAAGATGTACTGTTAGGAGTGTTCTGAAATTGAATACTTATACGTATAAAGTGTTTTCTATATTAATAATTCGGACTTAACAACACAATTGGATTAAAAGCAGGTCAAGAATTAGAAGAAAACAAGATGGCGGAGAATTAAACGCTCGACATTACTTACAAGAACACACATTGGATACTTAAATACTAATGAGTGGTTACTGGATATAAAAAACTTAATACACACAAAACAATATAATTATGTGCTTAATGAAGACACGTTATTACTTAAGGGTTCACTGGATTCTTGTTATATGTTGGAATTGGAGAACGGGCAATACAACAATTATGTAAACAAAGGGAGACTACTGTTCATAGCAACAGTAAACAACAAGTGCAAGTGTAATATGCTGGGATGAATAAAGTGCAAAGGATAAAATAAATACTTTAGATGCTAAAATTAAATTTGGACCAAGACGACGAGCTGCAATGCCTTGTGGTTAAAACTTGTACCCGCAAGGCATTGTCTGTTCAAGTCTCCTTAGCTCAATACGACCGAGGAAAATCCAAGAGAAAATAAGAAGAAAGACACTTCAATATATCAGAGAGGTATTCTTAACATTTTGTGTTATTAATCTTCACTACTTTTTTTTTTTTTTTGTGGTAATTATGTATTATAAATGGTGACAACACCTACAATTAAATATTGTTCAAATCAAATTAAATATAAAAAAGTAGTCCAACACTGTGAGTGATATAGGGATATATCTCACTGATATTTTTCTATATTTCACTACTTAGCATTAAATAAATATAATGGTATACATACATACAGGAACGTAATAACAAACAAACGATTATTAATTTAAAACAAAATGTACTATCAGGACAGAAATGGGTGATACTTACATAACTTATAATTATTGTTTTTAATTTTTATAATAACTTTTTCTATTGACCAGAATAAATTAACATACCATGTTCATAGACTGTATTGCTGTATTTAATGTTGATTTCTTATAGCACTCTGTCCAGCAGTGTGATAAATGAAGATTTGTTTCGTAGTACAAGAAACACAACTTGCAATAAAACGATATTTATATGGAGTTTTAGTTTAGGAATCCAGTAACTGATGGTTTCTTCATGTTATTACTTTTCATTTAAACTTTTAATTTACTGACACAATATACCACTACAATTCAGTCTGTTCGGCTTTGGCGCATGCAATGGCGACGACAAAAAATAAATCAACTGTACAATTTACTTTTTGTCAGACAAGATAACAATTTGGATAATATATACTATGATATAATACTATTTATATAATTCTATATTAAAATCAATATACAAATTATAATTGTTATAGTCAATATGAATCAAATTAATGGATAAAATAACTTTCGTGTTTTTCTATAACGCGCATGAGTGAAGTAAGCATGGTACTAAACATACATACATACATTCACAGGTGATCGTGTGGAAAACAACCCTGACATCATCCTTTTTTATTTTTATTGGTTGGATATATTATGTTACTGTCACAGAAAACATGTTATGGACAATGACAACTTGGATTATACATGTCCGTCTGCTTGCTTGTCATTGATTGTGTGTACAGACCATACGGTCGTAGAGCTCTTAAACCCGACTAGTATTTTAATCTGGTACTGCACGATTTTTATTTATTTTTGTAGCCGGATTTTTGAAAGAAAAAAATCAGGCTGATATGTTAGCGAAAACCATTCGGCGGGTTGTCCGGCGGGCGTGGTTCATAAGGCTGCGTCAAAGTTTTGAATTCTTCTCATATCTTTAAAAATTCTTACATAATCTCAATGATACTTGGTAGGTTGGTTAGTCATTACTAGTAAAGGATCCCTATCCAATATTGGGCACTTGGTCAAAGTCAAAACGACCAATAATCGTAAAACTGTCAATGGTCAAAAGTTAGTGGGTATTGGATCTATGGGCAAAGGTCTAAGGTCAAGGTCATTGGATTTCTTACTTTCTTGGTTTGATTTTGTACGGAATTAACGTTAAACAAAACAATACCTTCGCCTATGAAAATTCCCTTGTAAGTAAAGTCATAATAACTCATACACTTGATAGGATATCCATCGCCACCTTAATAACAAACATACAAAAGAAGGCACATTGTTTATAGTTTGCTTACATAAACAATACATGTTTGCCTAACTTCCTTACCCATCTCCTAAGGCAGTCTTTCAGCGCCTTGAGCGCTTTGATCTCACTTAGTCATTGCCCTTTTATTATACAATTACAAATTTTCATGTTCAAACTGTTTCTCAGAAATAAATGACAATATGAGAAGAATTGCATAACATACTCATATTGTTGGATCATTTGACGAGTGTATGCTTTCAAAAACATTCGCAGCTGTGATTATATATTGAACTGGTTATTTAATTTATCATTAACATCATGGCTGGTATTTATAAAGCACCTTAGTAGAAAATTAAGAATTAAGAAATCTTACAGTTATGCAATCGTATAGTTAGATTTTCTGACAAAAAATGCATTGTTTGAAGATTTTGATATAGGAGTTGTAACATAATACCAGGTATAATATTCTTGATTGTTTGTATATGCCCATGTTCAAAAGCATTGTGTTTCAAACGCACATTTACTTTTGACTAATTTTTAACTTATGAATAGCTTAAGAATCGTTATAAATACGGGTCCAGAGCTATTTCTCGTGAAATACGTTATGGAATTGACCGATTATGGATAAAAAGCTTTCAAACCAGGAAGAGATCACAGTGACTTTCTTACAGTGTTTACCAAACGTCAATACTCTGCATTTTTGTATCGTATCACTTAAGTTTTCAAATTGAATTGGCTTTCTAGTCCCAACGATTTTTTTGGTGTAAAAAATAAATATTTGCTTCTCACTTCATTCCCATAACAGGCAAATCGCATTATCGGAGAGCACCCATTCGTGTTTTACTCTGCTGTTGACTTAGTCAACGCTGTTATAGCTAGAGTCTTAATAAAAAGCATTTAAAGATTTATTTGCATTTCTCCCCTTTAAAGTGTGTGTGTACGACAGATATAGTGTTATAAATACAATTAACAAAATAAAATTAATTAACACATATTTCTATTTAAAATGGAATATTAGTTGAGACAACCATTGCTTTTAAACGCATCAGTATTTCACAATTTGTGTATATCCGGTTTATATAATTAAATCAGACAGGAAGAAAGTTACTGGAAATACCGAAATCTCTACCCGGTTCCTCTTCTTTCGCTATGTTAAGATGCGGATTCGTTTCATTTAACTGTTTGTAATGCTACCTGTAAAGAAATAAAGCCTGGAAGTTGCAACAAGACACACAACAATACTGATGTCCAGTGGAAACTGTTTTCCGTCGCCATTATCCATTTTGTTCACAGATTACACCGTTATACTAGTTCTGAATATCGTTGAAACCCTTTTAATCAACTGTATATTTCATTCGACAACTTGCAACGGAGTGTAATACTGATTTAAACTAAGGCTCTGCAGAAAAATCATATTTATTACGCCACCTTTTAAACATAACACGTCTTAAAATAGTATCTACACACTCAAAGATTACAAGTACACGGTCCAGGTTGCGTTCTGCAAACTATTTAAAGTACGGGATGCTGTTTGAGCAGTTAAATTTAAATAGTAAGTTCGATGTTAGTGCATGTGGCAGCATAAAAGATAAACATGTATGTTTGCAAATAATTTATTATGTCGAGCTTTGACATATATTGAATATTGTGAGCGCTATCACTGTTCCACGGATTTCTGATTTAATGTAAATATTATAAACATTATGCAAATAATACAGATAAATAAACAGGAATATAATAAATATTTTTTTGACAGCGTTCTGTACAATACGATTATATATTTGAACTGGTAAACAGCTGACATACTCACATTGCGCATTGTACGTCAGCTGTGTACACGTCCAAATATATCCCCGTATTGTAAAGAACGCTGTCAAACAACCCATTTGTTCTACATAAGCATGTGATAATATTCGGGTACTATCATCATTATTCTAGTCAAAGAGTTGGTCTTACTGTCCTAAAAGAAACCATACGAAATATAAGAAACCACCACCACCATTCTCATTAAACAAGTAATATATATGTTTTTACAACCCCTACAGGCAATCATAATTAACCATAAACATGTAAGACGCCACGACCACCACCACCATCATCATGCTCATATTGGTGTAAAAAATTTGGTCTTACAAGCATCACGGAAAATAATAGTAGCCTAACCATGAGAAGGGTAAACCACCACCACCACCATCAGCATCATAATCATCATCATCTTATTATCACATTATTCTAGTCTGAGGGTTGGTCTTACAATCCTCATGGTCAATTATAGTAACCTAACCATGACAAATGTAAAATACCACCACCACTATCAGCATCATTATCATTATATTAGTAAAAGAATTGCACTGACTCTCCTCACAGGCACATAATAACATAACCATGGACTCCGTAAGACACAACCACCATCATCATTATTATTACAAACAAAGGGTTTGTCTTTCAATCCTCATAGTCAATCATAATAACCTAACCATGAGAAAGACACTACCGATACCACCATCAGCATCATTATTATTTTTGTGAAAGAATTCGTCTTACAATACTCTCTGGCAATTATAATAACCAATGGGAAATGTAGGCACAATCACCACTGCTATCATCAGCAGCAGCAGCATCATCGTCATTTTTCTAATCATGGAGTTGGTCTTACAGTTCTCACAGTCAATCGTATTAATGTTTTTTAACAAATAAATAATTAGAAAAACATTGATAGATGGTCACCGAAGGAAATTATTGTGAATTTCATGTTAATCATGCAAGCGGTTTCAGACAAAACGATTGTTAAAGTTCTCAATATTGTGTACATGTTTTCAAGGAATAAAACGATATTTGAATGAAATTGGTAGAAATACACCCAAGAAACATTCCTGTGAAATTATTTCAAAACTCTACGCATTGTTTTAGGCAAGAGAATGTTTAAAATTTTCAATATAGCCACATAAAGTATACTACTGGAGGCCTTGTTTTTTACAGATCAATACGATATGAAGGCATTTGCATTTCTCTGGAATTATTTCGAAATCCAGTGATTGGTTTTTGACAAGTAGATTTTCAAAATTTAACTCCAGCCATATAAATACAACAACCCCAATACCTGGTGGCCATAATTTTGTACAAATTAAAAGAAGCGGTTTCAAACCAGCAGCCATTGACGAAATCTTTCCCGCCCCCTGGCAGTCATGTTTTTAAACAAATGCTAATAATTTGAAAAACAAATCTGGTAGATGGTTAGCCAATGAACATTTCTGTGAAATTATTTCAATAGGTTTCAGACAAGAAACTTTTTAAAGTTTTCAATATAGCCATTTAAGACTAAATGCCCCGCCCCCTGGTGGCCATGTTTTTGTAACAAATCAAAATTATTTGAAGAAATTTGGTTGATGGTCACCCAAGGAACATTTGTGTGAAATTATTACTAAATAAATGATTTTAAAAGATTCAAAATAGCAATATCAAGAAAACTCCCTGCCCCCTGGCAGCCATGATTTTTAACAAATCAAAGTAAGAAGAAATTTGGTAGAGGGTCACCCAAGGAAAATTTCTGTGAAATTATTTTGAAATCTAACCAGTGGTTTCAGACAAGAAGATTTTTAAAACTGTCCAGTGTTTTTTAAGCTTATGGTTGCCATGCCAAACAGAGTTTTCCACACATTTAAATGAAATGAAGGAAGTTGTTTCAAGATTATCCCAGAAACATTCCTGGCAAGTTTGGTTGAAATCCGCCAAGCGGTTTTAGAGGAGATGTTTAAGTAAATTGTTCACGACGACTGACGACGACGACAAACAACAACGGATGTTGACTGACCAGAATAGCCAACCATTGAACACGTCGTGCTCAGGTGTGCTAATAACACGCAAACCAATTATATCACTGATTACAAATACAGTGCTCATAGTGCTTAATTTTCGTTTTGTCCACATGTAAAACAAGATCGAAACAAACACAATATCGTTATTTAACATTTAATTTGAAATTAATTAATGTGCAAATAAAGACAGTCGCAGACATGTATTATAAGGCTTTCGATCTGTTATCGTACCGATTTTCTTACATTCTTCATGGTAGGATATATCTCACATGGCTGATGTAAGCAACATGACACTTCCTTTTTGTCTTAATATGTCACGGTCTAATAAAACACAACATGTATACCGGTGTTTAGGAAGTAACTCATAACGGCGTTATTCATTAATTGCGTGACATCGCGCGCTGTAAATATTACGAGTTACGGAAAATAATACATCGATATAAATAGGTACATAATAAATAGGTAATTTAACAGCGTCGTGTACAATAAGGTGATACATTTGGACTCGTACACAGCTGACATACCCGCATTAAATGGTTTTAAAGCGAGTCCAAATACATCACCACATTTGGACTCGTACACAGCTAACATACTCGCATTAAATGGTTTTAAAGCGAGTCCAAATACATCACCGTATTGTACAGGACGTTATTTAAATAACCTATTACTATTGTCATCTCATTTCATATCGGGGCGTTGTACAACGGGCGTACTATAATAATTTACTTCGGTACGTTGTTCTAATTTAGTTATATTTTGGACAGTTCAATTACTTCCTGCTTACCATGAGGTTACGACGATAGACGGAAAGCTGTATGCGACCAGTCAAGTGTGTCACAAATAAGTTTCTGCAGTTTCTATACATGAAGCTATTTTTCGAAAATCATTGTATACACCTGTGTTTAAAAGCTAGCTATCTTGGTTTGCTTCAACCGGCTGGTCACTAGTCTTATTTCTTAGGCCACACCAAGTCTTGGTCATCGGGATTACCGCACCGATTTTTTGCAAATTCCCCAAAAATGCTCTGCGCTCGCTCCATGAAAAAAAAGAAAATATTTTTGTGGAGCGAATAATTTAAACAACGGAATAACTGTCAACATTTGAGTTTATTGTGTGATATATATGCATTTATTTAACTGTTGTGCCAAATGAGTACATTACACATGCGTACATCAAAAGTGGCATCCTCCAGTCTCTGCGTACTATTGTACCATGAATAAAAATCTAAGTAAACATTTAATAAACGTGTATATTAATGTATATGAACATTACATCGATTTTATCATCGATAAGTATTAATGATTTAGTCAAACTGAAAGGGGTAAGCTTTATACTAATTAAAAAAAATGTTGGTTATTTTCATAATACATGATGTTTTGGAAATGTTGAGGACTGAATAATTCAATGTGTATTTTTTTTTTAAATATCCATTCCGTTTATTTGTTTTGAAACACAAATCATCGAAAGATATATGTAATAAATGATGTGTATGAAATTAAACATGCCTTGTTTATGATTTTATTTCACTACATGTATCAGTAAATATTGACTTTGCACATTGATCGGTATAAGGGCGAATTAATTAAATTACTTTGTCATCATTATCTGCATTAAAAATAACACGCCTTTAAAGTTTGAGGAATATAAACCAAACATTAGGGCAAATTTTCAAGATTATTATATCCAAAGAGTAAAACAATGGTTACCAGACAAGACTTCCAACAATAAAATGCCGTTATATTTTAGTTATATTGTTATCTTCAATATATTTCAAATTTCAAAATTGTTAAATTTCTCTTATCCAAAACATGGCAAATGGACATACGGTAATATAAGTACTTTCATTTTACATTTAAATTCCAAACAAGTTCATTAATGAGTACTTAAATGAACTTGTTAAACTTTAAACACTTTCGGTATTAAGAGATATCTTATGTTAGGTCTGTTTATCTCATGGTTCATTATTTATACATTTATTGCTTAAAATTCTCATGTTCAAAGCAAAAATACTTATTTTTATATATCTATAAATTCGCAGAAATTATGCGCTCGCTCCAAAATAACCAAAATTTGCACTCGCTTGTTCCAATTAAAAAAAAAATCCAATGACCAAGTACTCAATTTGGTGTGGCCTTATCTATCTCCTTTCAAAAATTTACATAATTACTTCACGCGTTTACTTACAGTAATACAACTCCTCATACAAATCGAAAAATGATCATGGTTTCAATAACCTAAGTTAGGAATCGTTTTTCAAATTTCAAATTATCATTGTATTTCTCATTTAGTATGCACGGTCGTAAATAGTTTAATATATGCAACGTTTTTATTTGAGGATGCTTAATATGAAGGCTATAGAGGATATGTGTTGAATGCAGAGTAAGATCGTATTTTATTTCTTGAGTGGTCATAGAAACAATCTAGTTTCTATGACTACGAATGAAATAAAATACGATCTTACACTGTATTCGACACATTTTCTTTTTATTTCATGCTTTTGAACGATAAATAAAAAAAATGCGCAAGATATGCTGAAGCGTCAGAAGTTTTGCGTATTACGACGTCATAAATATGATGTCATTATGAATACAAAATTGTCGATCACTGCTGTGGTGGGAAAAGAGTGCCACTCTTACTGCGTCGTTATCCCTAAATTATATTTGTAGTGAATTTTATTATGTGTTTTCTGTTGTTTAAAAGGGTCGATGTTTACACTGACTGTAAGCCCAGCAAGCAAAATATATGGGACCCATATGGCTGCCCATATAGGTCCCACATGGGTAGTGCAACCGGGAACCATGTGGGACCCATATGGGCAGCCCATATGGGCTCACTATGTGTCCTATATGGGTCCCATATGGGCTGCACCCACATGGTTCCCGGTTGCACTACCCATAAGTGCCCCATATGGGCAGCCCATATGGGTCCCATATTGGCTGCATATGGGTCCTATATGGGTTCAATATGGGCTGCATACGGGCAGTATTTGGGTCTATATATGATCCTTTTTTCATCCTATATGGTAGGTATACTGCAATATTCTGTAAGTCATGCCTGTCAGAGGAAAACAAAACACGAACGTTATCGATAAGATACAGTTTTAATCAATCAAAAACATTTACAGTTGAATTTGACAATCATATCATGGTCAGCATATTTTATTAGTTATACATGTAACAAAAGCGTACAAAACTAGCTAATACAACAAAGAAACCAGGGAAATTTCAATATAAAAATATATTATTCTTAAACACAATATTTCGTTATTTTAAACACAAAATGAATAATCAGAATACCGGTATTTTGTTTTTAGATATTTAAATTAGCTGAAGAGACACACAGATATAATATACATCTGATGCTTAAAAAACCCTTCAATATATATACAGGAAATGTGCTTATCTACCAGGTATATAATTTTATCAGGCATACAAAGTTGAACAGGATGCATTAGAAATCACTTAAAAGTAAATTATTACATGAAAAATATTAAACAATGTGATACACATTATGTTAAAATGCAAAAAAACGATAAAATACCCAACTTTAATGATGTTTCTCTTTATATAGAGTAATCACAATCAAGTATTGAATGTACTCACTTATTATATATGCATGCATATCTTGTTATTTTAGACTATATTCGCATAAAAGACAAACAATTACATGCAATGCAGATGGTTAGCATAAGCAGTAAATAAAATCTCACAAATATATAGAAATACTTTCTACTGAATAATTGATACTAGAAAGACATACAAACATTACATTGCCACAAAATTGACATTATTTAGTGTTATTGTAATCGATAAAGCAGCCAAGTTATTTCACAAAAGAACATAAACTATTAATGTAAATGATTCACACAAAATGTCACATACTAAGGGTTTTGCTGTCGATATACACAGTCACCAAATCGTGAAACAAGGCGACAGTTTTGTTTTTTTTTCAATGTGGCGAATTTCATAACTCAAAGTCAGTGCAAAACACTCTGAATGCTCAATACTAGAATGCTCGTATTCAATTGTAAATCACTACCGACCACATTGTTTTATGTAACGATGTACTTTATAGACCTTCTTTGTTTCCACCCGCCAGCACAATCCCTTGCTTTAGTCTGTTATTTGGTTGTTGAATGTTCCATAGACTTGTCGTTGCAGGCCAGGAGTCGAGTGTTAAGCCTTGAAGCCATCTTCCATGACCTCCATCATGATGAAGATTCTTAGGTCTCGCGCTATTAAGGAAAAAATCATAATTTATTCATTTAAAACGTTGATTGTAAACTGAAACATAAACATGTTAAAATTGTTAAAATACATATACTTTAGAGAAACAAAGGTTATTATTATTGGATCAAAGTGATTCAAAGATTCTAGTGTATCTTTCCGACTACTTGAACAAGCTATCGGTTTAAAACAAATAAATATTTTTAATACTGTTTTGATGATGTTACTACTTTTATTTCTTTTTATTGAAGATTTTCTGTGTTTTGGCATGCATAAACATCACATTTTTCAACTATCTGAAAGGCTTTTTTCGGCCGAGTTTACACACCACGAAATGTCGTGATAAGTATCTGTTAATTTATTCAATATGTAATGTTTTATTTATTTTACATACAATTTTGATTGCAATTTATTTTGAAAACGTAAATAACTTCTCAATATATAATGTTTGATTTTTCTGCATTCCCGGTGGCTTTCAGTAATTTTCTATGCGCTTTCTGTTAATCTAGTGACCCATACCATTCTGTTCTTTGGTACGTGTGCTGATCCATCCATATTTTGTATTATTAGCTATGCGGGATGTAGTTGACCTTGGAGTAGCAGAATGAAAAACAGGCTGGTGGTACATGCAACTTTTGTGGTTGAATTTTTGGATGCCTCATCACGGTCCACAAGTCTTCGTGGTATGCTTCAAAATTGATACGTACATACAAATAAACAATAGCTAAACACTATCAGTTACAAAATCAATAATAAGTCGCGGTATAGATTGTTTTGACAGAATATATCGAAATTTCAATTACTTCCCTTGTGTTTTTGCAAAAAAATATTTGACCAGGCTAGTTATTTCTATGCCCTGTGAAGAATTAGTAAAGCTTCGCCACAGTTCAATAACGATTCGCTACAGTGTAATACCGATTTGCAACAGTTTCATAACTATTAGCCACGGGCTCATAATGATTCGCCACAAAACTTTGATAATTAAAACAAAGATATTTGGTGGAAATTGGTGATCATTATAATTTAAAGGAAATGTGTGTGTGTTTTATAAGTTGCATTTAAAGATACATGCATATGATGAATACAACATCACTAATAAAGCTTATTAATTTGTACTTTATAATGCACTATGTACAATATTGAGAATGATATCAATGTTGACGACTACGACGATTATTGTTACATGAATTTTATTTTGTCAAGAATTAACTATCAATATAAATTAAAAGTGTACCCGCATACCCGTGGGTCAGATTACCCTTCACGAGTACCCGGTTCCATTTTCACTACCTGGGTACCCAATGACTTGCGAATGGAAAAACCCCCACATATTCTCAACAAACATTTGAATCAACATTATGATTATGCACCACAACTTTACATTGCATGTTATCAAATTTAAAACTTTATAATATCAAGTCTATGCAGTGGCGGTTGTGTCCTTTATACATTTAATACTCATGTCATATTCTCAACGAATAATCTGCTCCTACGAAAAACAGAAGGAATTTAAGTTTTGTGCTAAAACAGTTTCAAAATGTCCAGTGGTGATTCGACCAGCAAATAGCATGCTCAGCCTCTCGAAGTTCCAATGTTGCACATGTGCAAATATGTCATTGCAAACACATTATCCACATGTTGTACAGTAGTTCAATATTCAATTTTCATTAAGTTTACTACCAAATAAAAATGAATTAATAGATCTCTGGATAAAAGGGGAAACCCATACGTATTCAAAAGTTTATTACGTACTTGTTCTCAAACCTTTATAATATTCATTTTATGATTTAGTTTTTAGAAACTATATTAGAAGCTTAATATACCAGTACTACTCGTACGATATTTTTCTATCATGTATGCGCATGTATGCATGTCTAATTTTATAAAATGAAATAAAATGATGAGCTGTTATATGCTTATGTTTAAGAACATTTTGTTCTGTTCCGATTGAAATAAATAAAGTATTTTTACTAGACTTGGCCCAGGATATTATATTTCTAAAACAAATGCGTTAACAGATGATTACGATAACTAACTGCAATCGTTCACCAGGCGTCAAACCACATCAATTACAATTAGCACCAATTATCTTTGTTACAAACACCGAATTAAAGGTGTTCAATAGTTGAACTAATAGCAGAACTTTACTAGTGTGGCGAATTGTAACGAACCTATATCGAATCGCTATGTGACGAATCGTTATTGTGGCAAATCGCAATAATACCCCCTCTGAATTGCTCAACATAACATTTTCGACTATGGCAAAAATATTCTTTGTCAAGTGTTGATTATTGAAAAGTTGCTTTGATGTTTTGGGATGACAAAAAAGTCACATATAAGAAAATATTTATCGTATTGCCTGTATCACATTATGCTAGTACATTGTATCATTTATGTATCTTTGTGGACATCTACATTTCATTCATATTAATGAAACTACAATTCGCGTATTCCATAAAACATTAACTAGACTTACTATACAAGTATTTCAAAGCTGATGGACCGCAAATTTCTCTTTAGCACCTTCATATTGAATTGCCTCGCCAGCTGGTATAACGCAACCTCCTTGTGAATGTCAACTGTCTGCCCACCAAACATGGAAACTCAAAGGTGACTCACCTTGTATAAAAAATCTTATTTATTAATATAGAATCATAATGAATTTTTAAACTGACAGTTTATAGTTCGACAGTGCAGCACAGTTTCTGTATACTCTGCAATATTTTCCAACATAATGTCACAGAATTGAAAACAAACGAATGTCATCTCGAAAATACATGGCAAATGCAAAACAAAAATGAACAATACCTCAAAAACGCCTTTACAACTATTCTTTACACACGATATGTGCATGCATTTCAATTGCATACTGATAATGTGAGATATCATTGAACATAATTCAAAAGTAATGTTATTTACCTGTACAAATGTACGACTTACCGTTTGTTTTGAACATTTTTGGCGCTACCGGAAATTTCGTTTGCGCAAGCTCGAAATAATTTATTTTATTCAATTATGCGATGGTTAAAAACTTCGATGCACTTTATTGATAAAAATTACATCTCAATGATACATTAAATGTTTTATTCATAAAAATAAAACCTATATGAAAACATAAATACAAAAAAATGTCGGGCACCTGTGCAGGGCTGTTGTCGTTTAATGTGAGCCAAAATGGGGCCCATATGGGTTGTAAATTATGTGCTTATGCGTTAAGTTACTATTTTTTTTATAAAATAACAGTAGCTTAGATCAATGCAGTCACATACTAGCACACAAATATAAGTTTAAAATAAATAAATACCTTTCAAAGTATTTTTTCCACAGTGCTGTAATATGGGACCCATCTGGGACCCTTATGGGCAAGCCCATATGGCTGGCCCATATAGGTCCCATATGGGCTTGCCCAGAAACAGCCCATATGGGACCCATATGTGCATGTTTGCTGGGAGGGTATTCACATAATTTAAAAAAATAAACATAAAATTAAAGTTAAAAGTAGTTTCATATAACCAAGAGTGAAATTATCCGACGTTATCATTTTACTCGAACTGGAGTGAAATGATCGGGTTATCATTCCCTTGTATTCTCCACTCATTCACCGCAGTGCATGAAATAAATAGAGGATACTTTTTAAATGCAGTGCACCATCGTATTTTATTTCATGATTTGTCATAGAAACAATATTTTAACGAGTGGCGCAGTCACGAGTGAAAATATAAAGTTTATATGACCACGAATAAATAAAGAAAGAAAATGCGCGAGATATGCTGAAGCATCACAGGTTTTGTGTATTATGACGTCATGCATATGACGTCATTTGTATTCTAAAATAGTCGATCACTGTTGTGGTGGGAAAATAGTGCCACTCTTACTGCGTCGTTGTCGCTTATTTATATTTGTATTGAATTTTATTATGTGTTTTCTGTTGTTTAAAAAGGCCGATGTTTACACTGGCGATTAGGGAATTCACATAATTACAAAAAAAAACAACAGCATGAAAACAAAGTTAAAAGTAGTTCCATATAACCAAGAGTGAAATAATTAAACGTTATCATTTCACTCGACCTAGAGTGAAATGATCGGGTTATCATTCACTGGTATTCTCCACTAATTCACAGCATAGCATGAAATAAACGTTTATGTCTGAAATGAAATAGATCTTATGCGTTTACGCTGATAATATTTGAAATATTATACCGAAGGAAAGTTTATTTACCTATTTAAATCACTTCACACAAATTCCACGTTACTACATGTACGTCTGTCATCCTTCTAGTCGTTATCATATATTCTTCCATATGGTTTATGTTAAAGGCAATTAGAGACACCAAATTACAGGAACGGACTATTTCGAACTTAAAACAAAAAAGATTTATATTTCGTATTACGATTTAAACTAGAGCTGCCTTTGTCATCGCGCAAATAGGCCCCGCATGTTTTAAAGTTTAAATCGTGTGCACTGCACTCCGCCTAACAACAATATATTCACGTATGACGTCTAAAGTTGATATCTAAAAGGGAAATTTACAAAGGGGAATAACTCCGTAGATAATGCAGCTAGAGTAATAATTCTTGAACACTCATCTAACAAGACAGACAGACAGGCAGGTAGACAGTTGTGCGGGACTATACAATTAAACATATAAAAAGCAACACAGCGTCCGAAGCCTTTCCATATCGAAAACAATGTTATCATAGCTTACGGTTCCTAAAAGATGCTCTTTTTTATATTGTGCATGACGGTGACCCGTAAGTTAAATCAAAAATGGTCGGACAAGTTTGTTGAGTAGCGTTTATTGAATTGTATGATAGATACAACGCCAACATAATCAGAGGTAGGTGTTTTTTCTTTTTTAGCATTTATATAATTACTATTTCATAATAATGGTAAAGAATGATAGTCTAATCGTTTACGGAACAAAACAACCATGAACGCGGAAGTGGCGGTCAAATACATCATGATGGGTAAACAATCTTTGTCTCATGTTCTACTTTATGTTCGGTAATATTTCGACACTAAACACTTAATATATTGCGGATGAAGTGTTTACCCTGTCTAAGGATTTCTTGAAGTTGGCCAATCCTGATTGTTATGTTCTGTTCATATTTAGAAGTGTATACTTATTTTAGTTATGCCAAACATAAAATATATTTCACTTTACGAATCAGTTTTGACATGTCGGTGTATGTTTAAGATAGCCTTGTTAGTAAGACAATGATTATTTGTGTATTTGTGTAGGAATTTAAGATTGTGCGGAACCACATTAATTGTGTAATGTAGTTTACATGAACATTAAATCACTATCTGGCATTATCATATATAGCACAGATGTCACCGTACGGTTCTCTAATATATTATAAAATGGGAGAAATGATTGTATTAGTTGTACTGAAAATAAGTCAATACGATTTACACATCTAATTTTAAGGAATGTCATCTGCTAAGCAGGTGACGTCAATGCAGGAACTTAGCAAGTGTTGGATTATATTCCCGACGATAAATAACATTGTTTTTGTTTTGTTACTCAACGTATATATGTATCCGACGATTTCAATATTCCTTAACGATTCAGAATACTTTAAATTTTGTAAATATGTATGTTGTTGTATTATGTTATGTTTACTATATTCTAGACGGCCGTCTCCAAAAGAGAAAAGAGGAAAATTACATCTGTACAACAGACCATGGGAAAGTGCCGCAGATTAATTCATCATATTGAATTATGGTTGCAAACCATGGGAAAGTGCCGCAGATTATAACGTGTAATTTCATCATATTCAATTATGGTTGTTTAGAGCTGATATATGTACGAGATGAATGGTATTATTCTCCTGTAGATTCTTGTCTGACCCCAAATGTTTATCATGGCAATAACGTGCTTCTACAAAGCGCTTTAACTAACGTCTCCATTTCTAACCAAGCACATGCCATACATTTTTGTTCTTATAAATATTTGTTACTTTGTTTATTTGGATTGTTTTGCCGTTTTTTAACAGTACTTCAGTCATATCACGGCTGTCAGTTAACCTCCTCGCACTTTTCCTGGGCAAGCTTAGCCGATCTAAGCGGTTATAAGTACTAAGTGCACATACTTATGCCAGTAACTGACAACTGCCCTACTTGAAACAGCGGTAGGGGGAGAATGGCCGTAGAAATAATTTCATGACCAATCCCCACGTAAGGTATGTGGCCGGGCTGGGATTCGAACTCATGGTCCCCGGATTGACAGTCCAGCGCTCTACGAACTGAGCTAGCCAATACATAGAATCTAAAGAATCGTCAGTATTGGGATTCGTAGAGTTATAACACGCTCCGCAAAACGAAATCGTGTGAGACATACAAAGTAAGATAGAAAAGCTATTCAAAAGTCTCTTTCTAGTTACAAACAAACATCATTGGCTATTTGAATACGCCGCAATAAGATGGGTTTGGGGTACAGAGTTGCTGTTTAATTTTTACTAATTCATGGTTATTAATGTGCACAAACGCTGTAGACAGAACTATATATTTTAGAATCACGAACATATTTGTAAAATTGTGTCTACGTCAAAAGAATGATTATAAAAAAGAACACAAATTATGTGATTAAAGCTAGTTGCATATATATTGCATACACATTTTAACTTTAAAATGATGCGGGTATTTAAACATACCGATTTGTCTTTTTTGACATAGTTCATGGCATTTGAACGTCCATTGACTTTAACTTTGTATTTGTCAAAATGGGTTTAGATTCGTGTTCCTTACCGCCTGTTATGAATATATCAAATAACGTGTTCGTGAAAAGCTTCCTCGTACAATATAACATGAAAATTCATTGCCGTTATCACAACATTCGATTATTTTGTGTTCTTTTATCAATGAAGTGTGTTATAATGGGTAAATTTATATCATGCTACAGCTTGAATACGTACATATTCATCACCACGTCTAAATGACGAGCATTATCATTATTATGGACATATAACATACGGCATTATATTACTAATGGTGGGATCAGTGATCATTAGTTTGTCAAAAAGTGAGCTACTGGATATTGGAAATTTTATTTAACCAGGTATGTCACATGATTGAAGTAGATTGCGCAAAAGTATTGATGACGCTTAAAATGTCACTCACAGCAACTTAAAATGTATGTTGAATAAAAAAAAATCAACCCGAAGTTCAAATAATAACAGTACTTTATAAATTGCTCTTCCGTGATTTGTTTACTTTTAAGCCTCAGTCACATATTCCCAATTATACCTCGCGACAGCGTCCCGACAGCGCTACGATACAAAGAACCAAAAAATCGAGAATATCGGGACGCTGTCGGAAGCTCTCTGGACGCTTTCGAGACGTTGTCCTGAGAATCAGGAATCACCCGGACACGTTTGGCGTGATTGGCCAGCACTCCCGACAGTTACGGTTATCCCTTTATGCGTCAGTCACACATTCGGGACGCTGTCGGCTCAAGAACGGCAGGAAAAATCGGGAATGTGTGACTCAGGCTTTACAGTTAGTTTATAATATGAATCGAACATACATGTATAATAAACATTGCGGAGATTGTTGGGATTATGTTTTACTTATTTATTTGGAGGTTTCGATTCAAAATTAAACAGACTATATATAAAATATATTTGAGTAATCCATTTGTTTAAGCACATAAATATAATTTTTATACGAATACACATAGTAATTTATTAAAGGAACTTCGTTCTAAACTTGTAACGGTGAATTAAAATGTAGCGGCTTATGTCATAACAAGGCTTTTGATCTTGGGGATGGGGACCTTTGCCCTCATTTAAGGAAAAAATAGCATTATTTCTGGCATTTTAGGGAATATGTTCATAGCAGGGGAATTAAAAATGCTAGGGTAAGATCAGTTTTAGGGGAAAACTGCGTAATTTAAAAGAATTTTTCTGAGGGGATGACACCTTATAACGGTCCCTACTATACAAGGAAAAACCGTCCTGCATAATTAAAATATGAGGATTACATTGGGGTACAGGTTTTCGTGCCGAGCAAATAAAAATCAACACTTACCTGGTATTCCAATTACCCCATAATTTTCTGTCTTTAATTTGAAAATTAGCGAAAGAAAATCACTAAATAACACGATAAACATCTAATGACGTCACGAAAATAAACAACATGACGTCATTATACAGCGCGTGTTTGCTGTATTCAACAGTGTGGAGATACAGCTAAGTTTATCCCACGGGGTGTTATGTCTTTACGGCGGCGTTGACGACATCGGATAACTCTGCTGTATTTCCACACTGTGTAATACAGCAAACAGGCGCAGTTTAATGACGTCATGCTGTTATTTTCGTGACGTCATTAAAATTTCGTGTTATTTAGTATGTTTTGTTTCGTTCATTTTGCAGATAAAGGCATCCAATGATTGATGGGATACATAGAATACTAGGTAGGTGTTGATTAGGGATAACGTTATGTGCTAGGGACGAACATGTGAACCACTCGACAAGGAACGTTTTCATTTAACCTTGTATCATCTATGTTTAGGATTTATTATAAACAAATATATTTCGGGGATTTTTTTTTTCAGCATATTAATTATAATAAATATGTATTAAAATACACAATGTTTAGACAGAGGTAGAATTTGTATATCGCATGCAATAATTGCAGCTACCGTGCAATATTTTAGGAACAGTAATGCTTAATTAATGTAGGTGGACATCAGCATACTGTTTTTGTCTACACAAGTAAGCCCAGGTTTGTGTTAATATTACTAGACTACTTTAATTATGAATTATTACTTGTGTATTGATATTTATATGAAGTCAAGTTCGGAACAGAACATACGCATAATCATACTACAACATTTCTATTCTTGCTTCATACACTATTTTATGACAAAGACGATATTTATGAAACTGTAACTAGACAAAGAAGGCGAAAACAAGCTTAGAATAAGTAGATTGCATAAAACACCAGACTCACAAAATATTCTAGCAAACCAATACTTTCAAAATGAAATATGCACTGACATTAAACACGACGTTTGTGCGCATGTACACTGACTGAAACAAGTGTCAAATAAATGCAACGCTGTCTGAATACAAATACACCACTTTGCGTTATAGTGTCATGTTTTGTTTGCAATACTAATTTACATTAATTGCGAAAACTCAAGCCACATATCAAGTTCTACTGAAATCCAACGCCTCGTAAATATGTTCCATATTCTTGACGTCGATGTTTGTGTTTTGATACAAGTCTGAAAAAGAAAACACCATATAAAAGAGAATTGTGTACGTATTAGGTATGTTAAAATTAATTAGCGATTTATTATTGAAGTAACTTGTGGAAATCGATGTCAGATTCGTTTACTATTTATTGAACATTGCGTTTCACTTAATGCATGGTCTTTTTAAGATCTGAAGTGTATGTTCCAGGTCTAAAAAGCTTTGTTTAGGCCGATGCAGCAACCATTCACGTAAGTTATGATATAAACTAATTGTTTATACATTCAAGCGAATATGGACATGGTGTTATATTCATAATTCATTGTTGGAGTTGTTTGAAAGAAATCTTACGCTTATTTCCATCTTCCATGTTGGATCTGATATACGCTTTCATGCAGTCATATATGTAGACAAACTGATCCTTAAATAAAGAAGCTGTGCCGTCATTTATTTCGTGTAATACCAACGCAAATAAATAATAATAGTATTACGGAAATACATATAGTTTAACCTTTGTAAAGTATTATTCAAACGAAAGTCAAACAAAAAGACATACGAATATTTTTTAGCATAGTTTTTGACATCTTGTAAAATTAACTCGGTTTGCACCATGTTACATCTGTGTTCACGCATGTCCAGAACGAGTTGAAAGATATCTACGTCGTCATGGTCACGAAAATATTGCAGAAACTGATCTACCGCGATAAACGTCCCGGTTCTTCCGCCGCCATTAGTGATAATCAGCAATTATTTACGTAATTTCAAACTATTATTTAGAATGATCAAAATAAGTATAAAACGTATTACATTGGACATCATAGTGACGTTTCCGTGCTACTTGCGATTGACTAACAAGTATTTGTAATATTTCACGTTTCACATTTAGACAAAAGCATTGTTGGTTTTAACAATACAAACTATTCAACCACGAATAAATATGTATTGTGTGGTGAGCTGAATATTATTTTGTCAGTCTTTTGCTGATCTTGAATTTAGATAAAAATATTTCCAACGCTTTAAGAAATGATGATAACTAAAGCCAGCATTACCTGCAGTGGACAACCATAGGACCACACATACCAGACGTTTTCCGTACGGCCTTTACAAAATCGAGAAACATCTTGATGTTTTCAGAGCTCCCAGCTTCTGGCCATTTCAAGAACCAGAAATGCTTTATACGCCTGCTTTCCGCTTTCTAAAATACCGACTCAAAATAAAGCATGCACTGAAGATACAAAAATCATTTTATTATATTAAATGACGTGTATGTGTTAACCGTTGTAGATGTATAAATACTAATGCTACTAATAATAAATCCAACTATTACATATCTTGTTAGAATATGTTTATGTGCGTTGTGTCGAAGATGCGCCACAATTTCAATTTTCAAAACAAAACAACGTGCTATCTTGTATAAAAGGTAGCAATAAGACTTGCCTTTCCACCATTCAATATACATGCACGTCTGACTGATATTTGTTGTTATATCTATGCATTTAGCGGATTTCATTTTGGATACGTTTCAAGCTAAACATGTAATAGCTAATAGAGCGACTCACCAGTTTAATCTCGAAAATGCGCAGTTTGTAATAGGGGAGATCCCACGCGGGCTGGGTAGAGACGACGAGATCCCCGTAGTAGACTGACTGGTTATCGTCTGGCCAATACCTGTCACACTTGGCCTGTTTCCAATAATTTGTGGGTGGATTATATCGTTTGTGAGTCAAAATAGTGATGACTATACGTTGTTTATGCCATTGACAAAAATAATACAATTAATTTACATGTAAAATAAAAAATCAATCATCAGTCACCTTCGTTGCGAACTAAATTCGAAGTTTTATTTCCGTATAATATTTCACAAAATATTAATAAGGTATTCGACGTTTGAAATACTGTTGAAAAGACCAGCATTTGAAGACTGTTAATGCATGTTATTCAATATTATAAAATAATCAATTTATTGTTTAAATATTGAAATCGATACACATATCGATGTGACATATTTGCCAGAATACAATTAGGGAAAAATAAACGAAATAGTAATACTTTTAAACATATGCAATTATAACTATCAACAGCGCAGAACTGCAAGCGAATCAGATAAATGCTTGTTCACAGGTCTGTTATTATAAAGTCATACTTCTTCTATTGTGTTTTATTTTAATCTCGATTTGTTTTATTCCGTGATTAATTAATCTGAACACGATTCTTTTAAAGTTATACTGTGATTGACATTTCAAAGTATGGACTCGTCGGAATACGCTATGATTTTCATTAAAGATTTGTGAATAATAGTGGTTTATATTTAGAATAAGCGACCATTTACAACGTTGGCAACAGATTGAAATATACATATAGAGGTAATGTCAGACTTGTTTTCGCTATCATCTACAGTCGGTTTAAATTGTGCTGATAATGAGGGGATCAACCATTTATTGTAACTAGGGGGAATCATGGTTTTCTATTTGCAAACACGCTGAAGTCGTCTGCAATTTAAATAGCTTAATTTACCTATATCGATTAGTCCATGTTCATAACGGTTCTCACTTTCATTTTACCGACTGTATATCGATTAGTGTATCAAATAACACTGTTTATCGCCAACAGTAATTCACAATTCTATAATAACATTTGAGTGCACACCATACAACATACTAACAATTTAAAAACACTAACACAGTAAGTACTGGAAACTAAACAAAAATGCTTATATAATTGCATACATTTGAATTAAGTAGATTTAATGAAGGATTAGTATTTGTATACAAGGAACTGTTTTACAAGCCCATTTTCCACCAGTTTCGCCAACATGACAATCGTGTCCACATTCTGTTCCCAAATCATGCGCCAGAAGTCGTCCAACGTTGATTGCATTGGACCCTGGAATGACACGTAGTTCACTTAAACGTTTCAAGAAGTTTTGGTAAATCTTAAGTATTAAGTGAACGTACAAATTGCTATTCTTGCATCTTCCGTCTCAGACAATTTTGCGTTATATATATAATGTTTAGTTTTTTAGTGTTCGTATGTTACACTGGCTGTGGAATCGAATGCTTTAACTTGTATTTAGACTCAATGCGATATTATTTGCGAGCTAAATGTTTTTCTCATATATTTTTCTCATATAGTTTACGTATATAATTTCAACAAAATGAACAAAGACACAAATATAATAAATAAACGCTCACCTGAATTGTAAGAATTAATAATCTTCCGTTTGTTTTTTTTGTTCAACATCTGCAATGCAAAAAAAAGCATGACAGTTTTAAACCCAAGTTGTTTGCTTCCGTCACTTTGGTAGCTAATGTTGCGTTAATGTCAAGTTGCAGCCTATGTCGTCATTCAAATAATCCATGCGAAAGGCCAAGACAAGTTAGTTGTTAGTGTCCATAAGTTGTGAAAAGTAATGAACAAGATTTATATTAATAACCTTATTGCATGCAAAGACTTTTCACTGATATCGGAATGGGGGCATAAGTACTTATCATATATTTTGTCTCACCGTACAGTATATTGGGTATGCAAAGTGCTTGTATTGAATTCCATTATTAACACTATCACAGTGTATCCATTTTACAAAAGTCAGGGAAATGGGTTGGAATCTCTTGCCAACAAACACATATGATGTCATATAATAATCATCATGAACTCATTTTCTGTCACTGAAGCTGGCATCAAAACAGTAATACAAAATAGACCGATAGCTGGACATGATAATTTGATGTTATCATTTGCTGTCTAAAACCAGATGTGATGTATTCAGTACTCAATGTAACAATTTAATCCGATAACAATGAATGAGTCCAATTGTATTTGTATTCTTCAACCTTTTTATAGATGCTTCAGCGCCACGGTTGCCAGTTTTTCGATAGCTTATTAGTATATTAAAATGTTTAATGTACTCGACTGCTTTTAAATAATATTTCATATTAAATAATATCTTGGAAGTTATTATTTTCGTGCACGGGAATACACTATGAAGATAGAAAAGGCAGTCCAATGCAGCTTGATGGTAAATCATCTTGTTATCATGTTCTACTTCCTGCTAGAAAACATTTCGACACTAAATTTATTGCAGATGATTTGTTTGTCCTATCTATTGATTTCTTCGTGATGGCATTTTGTGATTGTAACACTTATTATGGGTGTACGATATGTTAACGATGCTTGTCATTGTCACGTAGAAGGTGTGTAGTTATACAAAATTGGGAACCAATTGTGTCGTTAAATACTATACTAAACAAAAACGTTTCCACTAAATTAAATATATTTCAGTGTGTTTCGATACATATATGTAATATTTAAACACATACAAACGAAGTCAATGTAACTTTTATAATTTCCAATAAAATGCTTACTTTTTTTCTGAATGAATTGCATGTGTATGGTCAAACACCAAGCATAAACTGACGGGTGTAAAATAAAATCACAAAATACGAACGTGTGAGTAGACAATTAATTGGCGCCCTTGTGCCATTAAACGTTCGACTTATGCCAGTTATAATCCGTCCTGCTCGCAGGATACCAAGAGCCTCAGTTCGTCAATATTTAAACATGTCATGGGAATTGCACAGGCTTTGGATGATTTTATGGAATGACTATCCACACAGAATCGAATGAAATGACAACTCGCACAAAATTTGTGCACATGTTCATTACACAACAGGTAATCGAGTTTTGGTGGGCTATTACGTATTGAATGATACACATAAATAGTAAACATTTACATGATATTTGAACGTGGAAGAATATGCTCTTCGATAGTCATCCATAAAAATAATCTGATAACAATTCATGTTTTTAAGATACAGATATTTAAAAGTGGATACTTTTTTTCTCTTTTTGCACTTGTTAAGTTTCTGTGTTTGAACATAAATATGACATTGATTCATAAACATGATAGTATTTTATTGAAAGATAATTAAAGTAAATTGACTTTATTTTTTTTTTTAATATTACATACTGGCATCGACAAACAATAGAAAATTAAGTGGATACTTTCTTTTTTGTTGTTGAGTATATTTAAAGGGTTTTGATGTTGACTATAGCCTTGTTAGAAAGAATTTGTTTGTTCGTATATTTGAGGGATTTAAAGATTGTATGAAACTCCATTTTTATGCAGTGTAGTTTATATCACTGTCTCGCATAATATTGTATATTGCCAACAATAAATTGAAAAGAATTTAAATACAAATTACATATCTTTTTAAGGAATGACATCTGTTAATAGCATGCAATTTAAATGCAATGTTGCACTAAGCAAATGTTGGATTATTTCCAAAAAATAACATTGATTTTGTATTTGTTACTCAAACCCAATAGTTGTTTTAAATATGTAGTTCCATTATGTTATGCTTACTACATTCTTAATAACCGTCTACATTCTACATGAGAATAAAGAGGGAAATTACATATGTTTGTTTTGGTAAATTTAAATGTACGAATATATAAAAAACATTTTACCGAAATGCTAAGAGTTATACTACACTGCGCGAAACGAAATCATGTGAGAAATACAAAGTAACACCCTGACAGCTATACAAACGTTTATTTCATTTACAAACAAACAGCAATCGCTATGTGCATACGCGTGGGGGTGCGGTAGACACTGTTTCATTATAACCATCTATTGTAGGATAATTAATGTGACCAGACAGACAAATAATGCTGTAAAATCCATAAATATATCTGCACACATTCTGTCGACGTAAAAAGAAATAATAAAAAAACAATGCAATTTAAGCTAGTTGATTATGGAAAAAAGTACAACGCTTTTTGACAGATATGTGTATATCACTTAATGCAAAATACTCCATCTGGTTCAAGTATTAACCCAACCGATTGGGTGACATATTGGGAATTGGAACTGTGTTTCGTCCGCGTACATGTCATTTCGAACACCGAGGGACAACTGCTTTAACTGTTTCCAAAACCACAATAGAACAAGTGTTTGCCATAGGATGTGAGTGTAGTCCCCTACCGTCGGCTTGTTACCGGAAAAAGTTATGACTGACAGACAGTTCTTTGTAAAGGTGGGGAGGGGGCATATTTTTGGTCCTTTATCACGAGTTCAGATGAATATATTAATTTACATGTATTAAGGTTATAACAAAAAAGTTTATTCTTTTGAGTGTTTGTAAGGTTAAATAATTCTTTATTACATTTTTCATCGTACAAACACACATTTTGGACATTGGAACTTAAAGAGCGATGGGCAGTGACAATAATAGGGTTTTACCATTTTTTCCACAGTTTTCTATATTAAGAGCATACAAATAAAAATGTTATTCAGATTTTATGATATTCATTGTACACGAGACACATTTTCTGTCAGTTACATGTGTAATCAAGCACATTTTTGTATAACTGCCTGTTTCAATCGCTAATTGGTGTGAAGATGTCCGGAAACGAGCGAGAGGTGTTCGAAATTTAGGTTGTCGAATAACATTTAGATATTTCTCACTGCTTAATGTGTATTTAGATAGTGTATTAGACAGTTGTGATTAAGAAAACAATTTTAAATAATGTACAGAATGAAACACACAATACCATAATTATTACATGTAGATCTATAAAACAAAATTAAGAAAAAAAAATACACCCATAGATATCCTGTGATGATTGTGAACATTTACGCTAAGTAATTTCACAATCCATCCAGAAATGAGTTATAGAGCGGAAATAAAAGTCAGATGCCATTTTTGACCTCTAAGTGTGACCTTGACCTTAGAGGTACGGACCTGGATCTTGCGAGCGACACATCGTCACATGACGGTGAACATTTCTGCCAAATAATTTCGCATTCCATCCAGAAATGACAGAGTTATAGAGCAAACACGAAAAACAAAACCCATTTTTGACCTTTGACTTCGAAGTGTGACCTTGACCGTAGACAGAGATATAGAGCGGACAAAAAACACCCATTGACCTCTACAAGTTATTTTAAAATCCATCAAAAAATGACAGAGTTATAGAGCGGACAGCAGGACGGACGGAAGGACGGATAAAAGGACGGACGGACGTAAGGTCACGCGCAAACCTATAGTCCCCAACCGACCGGTTTCACCGGTATGGGTCTAATTAACGCATGTTTATCAAACGGTTTGCTACCTTGACAATAAAACTAACACAAATGAACCTGTTTTCAGTAGTGATACCTCCATGCATATGTACTGTACTGTAAATGTGTCATTTCTTTTATTCAGGGTAGATACCTTGGAAAATCATATGGAGTGGGTGTGGCCAAGGTCAAGTATTGTAAAAAGTAGTGTGCGATATTATTCATGCATGCCGATATATTTGTAGTAGTAAAAACGAGTGCCCCCAAACCAAATCGCACAAGTAGCTATGAACTGATAACACAAGAAATACAGCCCGCAATATTTGTTACAATGACAAATGGCCACCTTGAAGAAAACGTTAACTAGGACAAACGATTCATCTGCTATAAATTCAAAATGTCGAATCTTTATCTATCAGGAAGTAGAACACCGTTTCGATATTTTGTTTACCTTTGGCCTATTCAACTTTATCTCCACAATTTATGATTTATCTAGGGAAGCAGATCTTCAAATCGGGCATATGGTCGCCGGAATAGTATTAAAAAATTCAAGGTCAATTAAATGTATGAAAAACAGTGTTCACCACTCATTAATCATAAATATACATAAAATATGTTCAGGCTTTAACGTCTATAGTAAAATATGATGTATGTATATTCTTGCAATGCTGTTATTCATTGATCTTATATACCATGAATACTAACGTTTATTTTTGGATAACAACATATGAACTTTTACAGTTTTGGAATATTTATTACTTAAACGTTATTATCACTGAAAGTGAATGAGGAAAAGGGAAATGTGTGAAGTAGCTGAATACTTTCTGTTCAATATCAAATCAATAAAAGCTCTAACAATGTTTATGATACACAAAAATGGTTAACATTTAAACTCAAAGTCGCTTATCAGTGAACGTTGATGAAATATAATCCTTTTATTGGCTATGATATATACACGTAAAACTAACATTGTAAAATGTGAATGGGCTATCTTATCATAAATCTTGAATATTTTTATTACTTGTATATACACAGTTTAAATCGTTCGATAAAAGTAAGCTATTGCAATACGGTTAACATTTTGGAGGGACTGTTCTCATTAACGTTTGTTCAGTGGAATAATGTTTAATTCTTCTATCAAAACTCTCAACATTTCCAGATGTTAGTTTTTGCTTATGTGTGCATATAATTGCCGACCTATGCAACGATTAACATTATTCCCGCCTCGATTAAGTAACCAACACTCGGGGTGTCTGAATAAGTTTTATTACATACCGTACCTTGAAAGCCAATGGACTATTAGCCATCTTTGCACATATGCTGATGAACCCTTCATGCTTTCAAAGGACCATTAAACTTTTACCAAATGTAGATATGTTTTATATAATATCAATAACATAACACTGTTTTAATTATTCGAAGTCCTTTGAAATGAACAGTTTTACATGTATGTTACTAAGGACGCTCGGAAAGTAGAACAGTAAGATCTGGTTACATTTTAGTTTCATACCATTTACAAGTACTGTTTGCAGTTAGGGCAGTAATAGTAAATAAACTTGATGTTATGTATTTACATTTACAAATGTACAGGAAAAAGTTAAATCAGAGATAATAATTGTATTATTGTTCTTGACATTTTTATCGCTGAAGTTGTAGCAGTAGCAGTAGTAATATTGGTGATAAGTAAATAACTGTAGTGTTGACATTGGACGTATTGTACTAGGTATATTGTGCATTTTAATACTAGTGTTTTAAATAGATTTGTACCATTACTCGGAAAAAAGCTGATGCTATAGTATTATTAAATAAGTGCTTTCATACAGGCACTGTTATTATTCCGATTTCTGCTGTATTTATATGAGCCCGTAGGGGGTATGCAAATACAGAAGACCGAGGACAAGTAACAGTGCCTGTAGGAAATCACTTATTTAATAAGTATTTTATTTACCAACTTAACATTTTTTATTAAATTTCCTAACCTCTTTAATGTTTAATATGAATGTTTGTGTTTTGTTTTAGTTTTCTTTCAAGATGGCGTCATTTGTTTCTGAAAAAAACTGCCATATTTCCAATTTCATAAGGAGAAGTTCAACTGATCAATCAACATCACTTAATCTCATACAGGCATCGAACTTTAATACAGGCGTGGATTTTAGAAAATTACAATGCTTAGATCTCATACAGAAACAGTTGATTTTATATAGGAACAGTTGTTCTTTTTATTTACCCTTGCTAAATGATATAAGACGTGCAATTTAACTGATATTGTGCGTAATATTGTAAAGTTTATTAAGAATAAATGTTATTAAATAAATAAGTTACAAGATGCTGTCATCCTGCCCAACAAATACCAGTCAAATATAACCTGGCTGAATGGAAATTAAGATGAATGACACACTACAGGATTTTGTTGCGCTTAAACTATACGTGAAGTATGAACAAGTAAAAAGTAACTTAATGTTAAAGTACCAAAACGTTGTAAATGTAAGTTAAGTAGACGAGTATTTTAACAGTAAGTGTATCTGCAAATCATAACCATATATCAACATAAGCATTCGAAACAGCGTACTTAGTTGTGTTTATGTTAAGTTTGCGAAGGGTTGCATCTATATTTCGTTTTATATTTGATTAACCTTTGCAATCCATGATATAATTACATTATGTAATAATCAAGTACCAATTAAACACTCAGCAAACCATCCTACTATTCCCTGCATTGCACGTGAGCAAAGAACTATTATAAATTAAATAGTAATTTATTAATGTTTTTATTGTAATTTAATATATTAACATTTTTTCTTCATCATTCTTTCGCACTACTGGCAGTTGGTTATTTGTATGCACGACGAAGAAGTGGAAGGAGGGCCAATGTTTCCTTATTTCTGAAGTACGATATTATAGACATACACATCCACAAAATTTAGTTAGCAGTTTTTTCTCGTTTAATTTGATTTAAGATTTTATAGAATTATGTTTTGTTGTAAGTGGCAAATTATTATAATAGTCCTTATGCCTATATATTTCATTCTATGGTTTGAAATACTATCTTTTATGCTAAAAATACAATATGATTTAATGATCTTTTATAACATACTCAGTGCCCAACTAAGTGCAATTTTTAATTATATGATCCACCGCTTCAATCCGCATTATAATGTGACCGTTTTTGCTTTAATTACACTGATTAGAATTGTATATAATCAATAAGTGATACGTATGTAAATATATGATAACGCTGAAACATTGAATCTTGTTCTGATAAATTTACACAGATAATTATACATTATATACATTTTTACTTTTAAATATTAAGTGGAGATCTTAGTATTATTGAAATCAGTTGGTGTTTTCATTTTTGCATAAAACCCGAACGTTAATAGAATAAAGCCTTGCATTTTTACAAGATGCGTCCATTTTTTCATACAACCCGAACGTTAATAAAATAAACCCTTGCATTTTAACAAGATGCGTCTAGAGCTGTGCTCCTTTCGGTGTTTTATGAATTTATCAAATCACATGTCTGTGCAAAGCTTCCTGGGTTATACCTAAACGTGTAAAATATTTATGGCCGTTATCACAGCCAGTCGACTATTTTGTGTTTCGTTATCAGTACAGGTTGTTATAAGAGGACAATTTAGATGTCGCCTCAACTTGATCAAATAAATATTCATCCCACGTTCAAAAGATAAACGACTTGTAATGATCATTGTTACGGACAATATTAATACCACTTTATATTAAACATGTGTTAAACACAGGTGGCAATTAATATACATGCATTACGCTGGGATTATGGATGATTTCTATGTGCGACATTGAACTATTGGATTATTTTATTTAACCAGGTATGTCACATGTGTGTGGCGATATTTTAACTAGATACATACATGAAAAATTACATAGCATTATTATACGTGTTGATATTTGCATTGTAAACATTTATTTTGTTGAGTGTACGTTTAGATATTAGGATTTAGTAAATATGTTGTGTGCCATTGGCACGTTTCTGTTATAAAATTACGATATTAGCAAAGTAATAAACTGTAAAAATGTGTTCATTAATAACTTTTAAATATATATGATTTCGGATTATGTTTTATTGCCTGTTATAAAATAGCAGGCAATACGGTGATTAATTCGTATTTTATGTTGAGCATTAACAACGTTGTATAGAAAATCTGCATAATTTCATTGGGCATTCATTTTATGTGTCATCCGTCGTACGAGCCTGCATCTGTCCCATACTTAGTCTGTCAATTAACATTTGCCAGTCAGCAAGCAGCATGGAAACTTTTATGAATAAACCGATATCTTCTAAGGAATGTTAGGGTGAATTTTACAGTTGCCCTAAAGTTGTCTGGTGTTTTCATAACTGCTGTATACTAATTCTTTGAAAACAATGGTCGGTGGGTTACGTCTCCGACGAAATAGAAAAACAAACTGGTTCTTATTTATCGATGAACTACCGTTCCATCATATATTGTTTTTTTAATTAACGTTAATAATTGTGTATAGCAAATTAGTTCTATCTGAGTGAGCGTGTTTCTTATTCTAGTGTAGTGAAAAAATATTGAAATATATAACCAACTCAGTCACATTAGAATCAAATAAGAACATTCGCTCCATTAGTTGTCGCTGTCAGCGGATTATATAGCAACGAATACAGCTTATGTTTGAGCTGTATCGTTGACTATAAAACCATATACAGCTTATACCGAATACAGCTCACCGTAAGATGTACTACTACTACTACTACTACTATTACTACTACTACTGCTACTACTACTATTACTACTACTACTACAACTACTACTACAGCTACTACAACAACTACTACTCCTACATCTGCTACTACTCCTACTCCTACTACCGCTACTATTATTACTACTTCTACTACTATTACTACTACTACTACCACTACAACTACTACTACTACTACTATTACTACTACTACTACTACTACTACTACTACTACTACTACTACAGCTACTACTTTTACTACTGCTACTACTTCTGCTACCACTCCTACTCCTACTACAACTACTATAACTACTACTACTGCTACTACTTCTCCTACTCCTACTACTACTACTTCTACTACTACTACCTCGACTACTTCTACTACTACTACTACTACTACTACTGCTACTACTACTACTACTACTACTACTACTACTACTACTACTACTACTACTACTACTACTACTACGTTGGCAACCAACGAATATAGCTCACAGTAACATGGTTACGAGACTCACAGGACCACCTCATTTCAAGGTGTTAAGAAAATGTCCGTTCGTGACCTGCGAGATGGTCTTGTGGAGTAAATATTTGGTCCGGTGACTCTCCTATCCGTGCGTAAGCTGTATACGTTTTCAACCAACGTATAGAGCTTACACGTAAGCTATATACGTCGTTTGCTTTATACGGTCTAACAGAGCACACATTGTGCTCTACATAGTATAGCAATATTTTCGATGTTTGTATAATATATCATTAAATGACTTGTAAATTACATGTGTTTGTACGATTAAAATCTAGCCACACAATTATTGACTGAAATAGCGATGTGGCTTCAAGCCAAAACACAAATGCATTCTATTACATATTCTGTTTCAGAGCGAACAGAAAATGTACGGGAGTATAATCCGCCTTTTGATTACAGTACGTGACAGTTGCTTGTTTTATTTAACTATGATAGTACGAAATGCACGCAATAATGCTTTCTTCAAACTACTTCTGTTTATGTGAAAAACCTGGCGCAGAAATATAGTTTTGGTTTATTGTATATTCGATAAAGATCAAGTCACCAAACTATTAAATATAAAACAACTGCATTGTTGCGTATTTGTGCCGTTTGCATCACCGCTGTTAATTTAACCAATGTACATTTTTATATCAAATTGATATTATTGTTTAATGTTGTGTATTACCAATTAGATAGTTAAAAGCAATTTTTTTCCTGTGCTACAGGCTGTTGTCATCATATTCGTTAAATTGAATACTATAAAAACGAATGCAGAAACAGTCTCTTCATCAACTGATCCATATCAAACAACAGTATTGCCGACAACTGTTACATTGGGTACAGCTAATGATGGAACATTCACTGATGAAACAAAGACAACAACTGTGACGCCTTATAAATCCGTTTCTGACGACACTAAAACTGATAACTTAACAGGAAACGTCAAATCCACCAGTGCGACTACAATAATAGAATCCACCAGTGCGACTATAATAACAGAATCTACCAATGCGACTACAAAAACAGAAGCCACCAGTGCGACAACAATAACAGAATCCACCAGTGCGACTACAATAACAGAAGGTTAAGTGGTTAACAAGAAAATATTATTATCCACAAATATTTGAAGATTAGTATCAGGACATTTGTACATGATAGCGTAACATACAATTACGTACTAAGTATGACACACGAGCTAGTTATTAATTCAGCACCTAATAGTTACTTTTGAATGGAATTTTAAAAATGTTTGAATGTTTGCTTGCTGATTGTCTATGTTTGTCTTCCTTTTTGTCTACCTTTAATTTTATGTCATTTTTCCAAAATGCATGTTGCCTATTATTCCAAATGATTTTGACAGATGATCTTGACCTTAAATCTGCGATCTTATTGGTACAAACATATATATTCTTACCTTTATATTGTCCATTTAATGTCCATTTATATAGAATATTTGCCTCCTTGTTTGTTTCGCTTGGATCGATTTATTTGATAACACATCTAGAAACAATGAATTCATTGTGCACGGGTCTGTCTTTGCACGTGGACAAGTCTGAAACTACTTTGGAAAATTCCGTCCACGTGCGCAGAAAGACGTCCCCACGATAAAAGTACTATAAATTCGAACATGGCACGAATAACGCTTTCTAAGAGCAAGTTAGATTCGAAATATTTGTTGCATATTTCGTTGTTTATCAGTTAACAAACATTAAATTGTCGTTCGGATGCGCGTAACTAAGTTAAGCCGAGTGGTTTAATTCCTACGCCTCAAAACTCTTAATAGTTGGGTTTAAGCCGATAAACATTTATAAATCGATAATGGTTTCTTGACGAATAAATATACATTAAGTTTATGCACGTTTAAGAACACATTACATGGTACACTTTCTTCATATTTCGGCTATTTCCACTGACTCTTACAAAATACGCAATTATTATTTATATGTCTATGTAAATCTGTTGACTTCGAAAATATACATTTAGACAAAAGTATCTGCTAAAGTTGTAAAAAAGAGCTGTCAGAGGAAGCGCCATCGACTTTATGAAGTATTAAAGTTGGTACATTTATTTGAAAGTGGACAAGAGAAAGAAACCTAGGAACATAGATTTGTTTATAAATAAAGGTAGTTACATTTGAGATAAACCAGAATGATACCCTGGTAAGCTTCTCTACCAAAAGTAGAATAGACGGTATATATAGTCAAATTAACATCTTTTCAGTGTTAATCAGTGTTAATCAATAAAATATAACAACCTAGTTATGAGCATTGCTGTAAGTAATTTATTATTTGATGACAATGTTACAATATAAGTTTTAATGGCATACCTTATGTAGTCTAAATGGACCAGAACTATCTCGAAATCTAACTAAAAACGGACATAACTGTGTCAAAATACTAAACAGAGTAATGGGGATTATTGCACCTGATGCTGGACTTGATGGCAAGGATACATTTTAAAGTTGTAAATGAATACGTTATTTAGTTTCGAAATTATAGGACTCCTGAGTAAAAACTTAAACTTAAAATATATGTGAAAAAATGGCATAACTCTGTCAAAATACAAAACAGAGTTAGGAGGGGGTGCTGCACTTAACGTTGTAGGTGAAGAAAAACATAAGTTTCGACTGAATACTTTGTGTAGTTTTGAAATGATAAGACTTCCGAACCAAAAAGAGGCATAACTGTGTCAAAATGCAAATCGGAATGTTGCACCTGATGCTTGAGTTCATAAAAAAGGTAAAATTCTAAGTATGGCGCTTATAACTTATATAGCGTTGATGTTCTAAGACTTTTGACTAAAGACAGACTTTTAAATAAAACATTAACCTAACATAAACATGAAAAAGCATATGGTACACTCTGCTGCAAAAGTTTACCAAACAAAAGTGGAAATATCACTTGTTAATATTGTTAACACAAACAAGCCATTTTGTGTCAATTTGTATAAACAAAATACATGTGTCTTTTGTCACATGTACGATTTGTTTATGTTAATTAAAATGTAACATTTATCTGAATGTTGTCTCAGTAATAATTATACATTAACCAAATTAATAGATTAAAGAATATAAAAACAACAAAAAACGAATATACTCGCGGAAATATAACTATTTGTATCTTACGAACTTACTACCCAACAAAAATGCAATTATTTATGTAAATTATGTTAATACTTACAATCTTAGATTTCTGAGTATACGATTATTATGCTATAATTGCTTTTAAGACATCGCATATGCATTTGCATTGCAGTGCCAGTCTGCACAGAAGGATGGAACATAAGTTATGTTTCAAATCATATGGTGACCGTTGAAAAAAAGGACGGAGACGAAGAAAACAATAACTATGAGTATTATGCAGTATATTTGACCAGCGGTGGAATCAATAATACAAACAACACGTGTAACTGTGAAAATGGCTTTTTTGTACTAAGGAAGGACATCAACACATTTACGATTTCAGGACTAACGTCAGGTTCTCCGTATAACGTGTCATTCAGAACCGCAATGGGAAAAGACAATTGCAGTTTTGCACTCAGTAGTAACATTTGTCAGACTTTGAATGGGTATACAGGTATGACATAAGATTTATGTATTTATTTTATTTTTATAGACCAATCCAGGATTTGCCACGGTTAGTTTAAACCCAACTATTGTTGATTGATTAAAATCCATTCATCGAAAATCACAAACATTACCATGTGCTCTTTGGAATATCACACACGAATTCCACGTGCTCTTTTGTATGATATAGTTAAACCGCTAAACACGTGATATCCAAGTGTGATGATTGTATAATATTACTGATTGATTTGAATATGAATGGCATTTGTGGAAGCGTTTATGCATTAAAGGGACTTACATGAAACCATATTTGATCGACAAATAGATTGTGTTTAAACAAGTGGTACTTATTTGTATCATTATATAATTATTATAATTTGTGACATATATAAATGCAACTTTTTATTCAATTTCAGTTCCAGATCTGCCGACTGTTTATATACCACATGATAACATTACCAACGATAGTTTCATTGTAAAGATTGACGAAATTCCCAGCATAGAGTATCAATGGTGGAGGGTTGACGTGTACAACGATACACACTATATTACCAACACGACGCAATTACGGAATAATAGCTCTGTGTTAATATCCAACGGGATTTTACCAGCCAAACAGTATAATGTCACTGTAACAACAATCGTCCAAGGCCAATCGAATACGTCAGCAAATGTGTCCATATTTACAAGTAAGCAGTGTCAATGTTTTGCTCATCAGTTATAAAACTGACCATTAATTCAACTAACATCTGAAGTACCGTTCTCAATTAATGGTGCTTTTTTAATGCAGATCGTTTATTTCTACTATTATATGCACTACATTATAACCATTGATAATCGATACGACCGTCCCCACATTTAAATCAAAGCTTCTCCTTCATACAATTCATTTGAAGCCTGCTGAAATATGGCGTATGTTAGAACAAACATAGTGTGAGTACTAGGTTTATACAGAATTTTAAGTTGAGTTACAGTATAGAAATAACTTACTGTTTTCGAAAATTTCGTTTATAAAGTACATTCTGTAATGCATAGCATTGTCCTGTGTGGCTTCTGTTACTAATCGGCGGTGAGAAAATAACGAGTTTACTCTGTTCATAAATCATATTCATGTAATTATATTGGTCTATAATTATTCATGGTACTCTGTAGTTCACAAGATTACGTAAGAAAACATGCACAACTATTATACTGTATACATACTTAAATATAAAATTATTTTACTTTTTCACAGGACCACAAGATTCAAACCCTGCCTACGTATCTGACGCAAAGACGAACGATATAAGTTTATTGTTTAGTTTTGATGACCAAGAAAACAACTTTACGCATTTTATCGTTATTGTGAATACGACTGTGCGTTTTAATGGAACATGTAAGAACGTATCAAGCGTATGTTCGTTCAGTAGATCCAAAGAAGCACTTGTTATTTCCGATCTGCAGCAAGGAACAGAATATCATTTTACTGTTTATACTGCAATAGCAAATATGACGAACATTTCACCACAGAATATCTCAACATATACAGGTATTATGTTGTTCTGCTGTTCTCTCAAAATTAAAGGTGTGCATTTCAAAATAGCGTTGGCAATAATTATGTTTGACAATGACAAAATATGTTAGTATGGTAGGAGTACAATCTCTTTAATCATCAAAGTATATAGAAATAGATGTGTGATAGACGGTTAAAAATCTGCATTTATTAGAGGGAGAGCACATAAAAACAAACTCAATTAAACTGTAAAACTGTATGAATAAAATGTAAAAGACAAACACATGCTTTTTTGTCGTCGGTGGCGCTTTTGGATTATAAAGTTTCGCTGCATTTGATAGAGGATAGACATATTCACACATTTCATGTCTTTCGTCAATGGAATTTCAGTCCCTGATCTTCCTGAGGGTATACTAATACCCAATGAGACTATCGGAAATGATAGCTTTAAAGTTAAGATTAATACAAGTTCTAAGGCGAATTTTCAAAGTTGGAGGGTGGACGTATTCAATGAGAAGCAACAAATCACCAACAAAACACAATCTGTAGACATTGATTATGTTTGTATATCGGATGGAATTCAGCCTGCAAATATGTATTCAATTTATGTCACCACGATCGTTCCTGGACGGACAAATACATCGCATAACTTCACTGTAAATACAAGTAAGATAAACACGTTCTTATAACACGTCCCTGTTAAATGTTGCAAGAAATTGTACAAATCTTTCCGAAACATTGCACATTAATTTGTTGTCGAAATAATTAAGAAAACAACGCATTCCTTGGTTAATTTCTTTTCAAAATCTGTACTTTATCTGCAATATGAACAGTTCTTACATTCATTTTTAGCTCGACTATTCGAAGAATAGGTGAGCTTTCCTACTACCCCTGGCGTCGGAGTCCGCGTCCGCGTCTGAATTTGGTACAAGTTTTTATACAAAAGTCTTGTAACTTCAAAACGACATAAGTTGAAACTTGGAATATACCTTTGTCATCAACTCCAGTGTCAGGGGCAATATTCCCCATAAATCTGTTTTGTATTTTGACAGAGTTATGCCCCTTTTTCACTTAGATTTTCTGGTTAAAGTTTATATTCAAAAGTTTGGTAACTTCAAAACTACATACGTTATTCACTTGAAAGGTGGAATGAACCTTTGTCATCAATTCCAGTGTCAGGGGCAACATTCCCCATAACTCTGTGTCATAATTTGACAGAGTTATGCCCCTTTTTCACTTAGATTTTCTGGTTAAAGTTAATATTCACAAGTTTTGTAACTTTAAAACTACATAAGTTATTCATTAATTTGACAGAGTTATGCCCCTTTTTTGCTTAGATTTTCTGGTTACGGTTTATTTTCAAACGTTTGGTAATTTCAATCTACATAAGTTATTCACTTGAAACTTGGAACTAAACGTTGTCATCAACTCCAGTATCTAGGGCAACATTCCCTATAACTCTGTTTTGTATTTTGACAGAGTTATGTTCTTTTTCACATATATTTTCTGGTTAAAGTTTATATTAAAAAGTTTTGTAACTTCAATACTACAAAAGCTATTCACTTGAAACTTGGAACTAACCTTTGTCATCAACTCCAGTATCAAGGTGAACATTCCCCATAACACTATTTTTGTATTTTGACAGAGTTATGCCTCCTTTTTCACTTAGGTTTTCTGTTTAAAGTTGATATTCAACAGTTTGGTAACTTCAAAACAACATAAGTTATTCACTTGAGTATTTTGACAGAGTTATGCCTTTTTTCACTTAGATTTTCTGTTTAAAGTTGATATTTAAAAGTTTGGGTACATCAAAACAACATAAGTTGTTCACTTGAAACTAAACTTTATCATCAAATCCAGTATCAAGGGCAACATTTCCAATAACTCTGTTTTGTATTTTGACAGAGTTATGCTACTTTTTCACGTAGAATTTCTGGCTCAAGTTTATATTCAAAAGTTACGTAACTTCAAAACTACATACGTTGTTCATTTGAAACTCGGAACTAACCTTTGTCATCAACTCCAGTGTCAGGGTGAACATTCCCCGTAATTCGATTTTGTATTTTGACAGAGTTAGCCCACTTTTTACATAGACTTTGTTGTTAAAGTTTATGTTCCAAACATGTATAAACTATTTAAGGCTTCACTTAAAAGCTATGTATTTTAAAAAATGTATGTCCCTTCTACTATCCTAAATATGTACCAACTGAAATACTTCGAATAGTCGAGACAGCTCTTGTTTTCAAGCTGCTTGGTAGTATCGAAACGGCTGTCTGTTGTCGCCATGTAAATTTATTATTCTGTTTATTTCTTATTATTTTATAACATAATTTCACATATTTGATTTGATTTCCGCATTCGGATAATCGATTTGTTTCCGCATCCTGATAGAAATATCAATGCATGGATACTGCGTGGTAAATGCATATTGCAGAACACACGTGTTGAAAGTTTGTAAATGTTATGATGATTGTTTAGTCTAAGAAGACAATTCAACACTCTAAAATCCCGCGTGATTACGTAAAACCCAGATTATCATATACTTGCAGTCATACATGTACTTTCCAAACCATTTCAATTGCAGTGCGATCATTCTAATAGGTTATGCATAAAATGAATATAACACGCGATTGTATTTAATTATCCTGAAAGATGCAATGTACTTTAAACCATTATTTTCCTGTTAATGTTTGTTTAAATTACATAATTATTCTGTCTGTATGTAACATGAATGTTCTTATATATTTTAATATTCTAAAACATTGTTTTTTGGCGTAGTCTTTATAAAAGATAAAGGATTTCATTCAACACTTAAATATAATCCCGTTCTTATTTAGATTATTATATTTGTATTTCTCAGGACCTTGTGATTCAAACCCTGCATATGTATCGAATGTCACAACTAGCAGTATTACATTGTCGTTCGTGTACGATGAACAGGTGAACAACTTTACTGACTTTATTGTGGAAGTTTTCAACAGTAGTGTGAATTTCGATGGACCGTGTAAGAACGCATCAACTAACTGTACATTCAGTAGATCAACAAAGCTGTTGATACTTTCCAACCTGACGTCCGGTTCATCGTATTTCATACATGTTTACACTGCCTTTAAAGGAATGAAAAATAATTTGCCACAGCAGATACAAAAATATACAGGTATCTTTTTTTAAATAATACTGATTTAAAGTAGTTGTTGAAATTAACTGAAAAGGGACATTTCATACAAAGCAATTCTATTAAAATGTACACCAGCCTTGACGTTTACTCACTAAGAAATACAGTTTTAAATATCAATTAAATAGCGATACAATAATTATAGGAAGATATTATTCTGAACTAGTAAAACAATTTGTAATAATTATATGCAAACTTAAATATATAATTTAAACGTTAATTATATAACTTTGTATGAAAGTGAAAGCGAATTGTTTTTTTTTACTGTCAGAAAATGTATATTTGTCTGTGGACAAAGTTTCATA
>CM051024.1:32053524-32178524 GCA_027627225.1 Congeria kusceri
GTTTCAATATTTTAATCATCTTAACTTTTCTGACAGCCCCGGATGTGCCGTCTGTTTTACACGGTGGTTTTATAACACCTTCTTCGATTGAGGTACTCTGGGAAGGAATAATGCACTATACTGGACCAACAAAGTACACCGTAATAGTCACTGATACTAAAGACAACTCACGTGTATATGAAAATATCACTCACACAGGATGGTGGATTGGTAAGAACGTATGAAATGAACTGATCATGCCTACGCTTTTACTTAACGATATTTTATTTACATTTATATTCAATTTACATTATACATATCAAATTATTCTCTTGTTTTATTCGTAGCGATTGACGAAAACAAGATAAACAAAATCAGATGATCACTCAAGTATGTGTTCTCTATTTTGACAAATAATAAGCATTACATACTAAAGGACGTTATGTATATCATTGTTAGATTATATAACTCATAACACCTGTATAATTAAAGATGAGCTAGCCAATACTTCTACGGTAACTGCCCTGGATGCGTTCTGGAATTATTCGGTAACGGTGATTGCGGAAACTTCATATGCTAACCAAATTTATCATCGAAATTCCTCGACTGTAATAATACAAACGGCCGAAGATCGTAAGTATGCTATACTAGTTCATGTCATGGATCATATCTTTTTGGAAATTCAACCGGTTCTAAGATCTACCGGTCATACTTTATCCGAAACATTCTTCTTTGAAAAAAAAATGCATGACCAAAAATATCCAACTTTGACTTCGTTTGCAATTACATGAAACTATTACATGTAACATGTTTGGTTGGTTTATTGATAACAACTTTTCTAAAACCAACAGTGTGGATTAAGCTCAATGTTGAGATTTGCTATAACTTGCTATATATTGTATCGATTAGTAATACATGTAATAGTTGTAGCACACTTTGCTCGAAATATGTTAGCTTGTTAACGAGCCCGCAGGTCAAAAGGTGCTAAAAGTGTTTTATACCATATTTACCAATCATATCGCAACTTTCTACGAGGCCCGGCTAGCTCAGTTGGTAGAGCGCTGGACTGTCAATCCGGGGATTGTGAGTTCGAAATTCCAGCCCGGCCAACATAAATTGTGTTGGTATTGGTCATGAAATTATTTCTACGGCCATTCTCCCCTACCTCTGATTCACGTAGGGCAGTTGTCAGTTACTGGCATAAGTATGTGTACTTAGTACTGGTAAACCGTTTAGATCGACTAAGCTTGCCCAGAAGAAGTGTGACGGCGGTCAACTGACCGCCGTGATATGACTGAAGTACTGTTTGAAACGTCGAAAACTCCAAATAAACAAACACAACAAACATATCCCAATGAGCAATTTCTACACGTCACGTGCTGTCTAACATGTTTGGCATGGTGTCATTTCCAAATTTAGCACTGTCGGAATGTGTCCACTCAATGAATCGTTAAGTGCAATAAGTAGCGTGCGTATACATTAAGACTTAATTTATTATACTGCACGCTACTTATTTTACTTATTGCACGGTAAGCTTGCATATTAGGCTCCGCCCATCAATTTTCGATATCAGTATCACAGTTATTGAATACCATAAAACAATGAAAACCCTGAAATATGGTATAAAGGGAAATTACATGTATTGATTGAAATGCAATGTATGTACATGTTACATTTCTTGAACATACAAATATATTGCAATACAAAGTGTCTATTCAAATGAACTGTTTGACGTTATTTTCTGTGAAATGTGAAACAAATGAAAACCAGAACATAAACTTAATTCCAGACAATACTTAAATATTAGGCCGCTTTTCCACCGAAGCTTGATCCGTAACCCATGCCCGTGTCCATATCCGTCATCCACATGGGACCTTTCCATGTGTGCATATCCGTTATGCGTTATGCTTATATATTAATTAGTTACACACAGAATAATGGTCAGTTTTGATTAAAGGGTAAGTTTAACGTCGATTCACGCTCTTTCTCGCTTATTGAATGTTTTGCTTTACAAAAATAAACACTGTAATTATAACAATTACAGTAACATTGAATTATAACAATTACAGTAACATTGGAGTTGTCATCGTCAATGTAAACTGTGTAAATGTGGTTTATTTTTATATGATACAAGATTTCGCTAGCAAAACTTCGTACTCATAAATTGTTAATTAGATATCTCATTGGTTCCGTGAAAAAGACTGTATGAATAATTCAACTTATGAGCGGGCGCATTATTAAACCATTTAGGGTGTATTCGTATTTACCATTGTCTTGCACGTGATCAATGAACCGATTTGAACATAAGGCAGACAACTGATAAGAAGGTAGTTTAATTCCCAAGAATACTATTCGCGTTCGTACACGATGAGTTATTCTAGTAATCGGTTAACTGATATTTGTTTACTTCAGTTGAAGAGTATTTCAATATTATGTGTAATTTCATTTGTCAACAGGTGGCTCATCAATATTGATTAAAAGGAACTTTTGACAGTAGATAGTGTATTCAGAATTGTTCCGACGATACTTTCAACTGGAGCGATATTTTATCTTACGAACACGGACATGGATCACGGACACGGTTCGCGGGTATATGGACTTAGGCAGGATATAAATCGCAGTATTTTGCGAAGCTTTATTTACAACGGACGCTTTTTAATCATTTGGTTTAATGATACATTGTGAATATAATACCGCTTCCGTGGCCTGCTGGTTAGGGCGTTCGCCCACTTAGCAGGAGGTCGATATGGCCAGTTGACTACACAGCAGCTAGTTAAATCGAAGGGTACCGAATGCCTTCCTGTCAAACGTCCGGCATATAGGATAGGAATAGGGAGTAAAGATGCTGATCAGTAAAGGTGTCTGATAAGTCAAAAATAGCTGGCCCTCAATCGGGTGGGGTAACACTATAATAAACAAACACGTGAATTTACTTACACTTTAAATTTACAGACGGAATGATACTGGGCATAATTAATTGCTATGCAAGCCTGGTCATTTATTTAAATTAACCATGTTAAAACAAATAATGTTTAGTGTCGGGTTACAAGTGCTGTATGTTGCATATGCAAAAATATCCAGCAAATGCACATTTCAGAATTATGTATTATTGCTATGATCGTCGTATTACACGTAAAGAAGATTCACCGGACCACCTCATTCGTAGGTGTGAATATTGTCCAGCGGTAACATCAGAGGTGGTCCGGTGGAGTAAAATATTATAAACAGTAAGCATGACTTTTCAATTTTGTTTTATTTTCTCATGTAATGATGTTTGTTTTGGAAATCGGTGAACGTTATTACCAGTAAAATGATATCAGAAGAGTCAAGTTTTGTTAAATATATAAATCTAACTCAAATGAAGACTGTAGGAGTTCTATAAATTGAACTTATTGTAAATATTTCTATGCGCTGACATGTTTTACGGTGCTGAGTTCTAAAAGGTACATATAATGATGTCTACAAAAACGGTTGATGATCACAAATACGATCAATGTTTCATCTATATCTTTATGCATAGTTTATTGAATTTATTCCGTATTATAATGTCGCCAATGTGTTTTGTTGAGCAACAAACATAGCAATAGTATTTAACACTAAAATATAATTATAAAACGGTGTATGGACAACTGTAACAAACACAATATATTTATGTATATACAATTGCTTCAAGGTCCAGGCAAAGTGCAGAATTTCAATATTGTGCCGGAAAAAGATCTTCAGAAACCACGCCAAGTGAACGTGTCCTGGGACCCGCCAACAGAAAGAGACCTTAACGGAATCATTGTGAATTATCAAATAAACTGTTCAAATGGAAACACAAACGTATGTGTAGAGTCAAACTTTTAGTGTAACAATATTGCGACTTTAAACACTATAAAACGCCTGCATTGTTTGTAGTCGCATTTTGTATTCAACAGCAAACAAAAAAATTAATATGTATTTTGTTGTTGAAATAGTGGTTTAATTTGTGTCGTGACTAGCAACCGTCTAAAAGATTGAATTGAGTAATTGCGGTGTTATTATATAAGATTTTATTGGTTAACGACATTGATGATAATATGCAATTTCTAGAACTTCATTAAGAATGTATATCATTTCGTATCCAATTACAGAAATAATCTTGTTATGCAATTTAAACACCACTGTATTAGCGTGATTGGTAACTATACGCAGCACGGACTAATTAAAGATATTTTTTATTATTTCCAGATTACCACCACCCCTACTAATCGTTCACTGACGATACCTCTATCCATAGACAACAAGCAGAATGTAACGGTTTGGGTAGGCGTCCATTAATCAACAATTAATACATTAAAACATGAATACATAATTAATATACTTTTCAAGGTATAAAAGTAAGTGCATTGGTTTTGTTGATCTAATAATGCTTGTTTAATAATCAATGCTCGATGAATAAAATATTCTCTAATGAATATGACGTATAGTCTATGTATCACTCCATAACAGTTATCAAAATCTATTCTATGCGTATATACTTATTATAACATTTAAGGCTCGGGCTGCGACAAGCGTCGGCTGGGGAGAAAGTATAGAATTGACGGTCAACGTCGAGCCCGGAGGTAAATTATGGTTTGTTTATTTTTGGGTGGACACTGTTTATCTAGCGTTAATTATCGGATGAGCCGTAGGCCAACACGATAAGATCATTCCACTAGCCTATTTTTATACGCCTGTTTGAAAGAGATCAAAACTATCAAAAACAAATCAAGCATTAATTAAGCTGTAATTGTTGTGTGTTTTTTTTTCATGTGAATCATGCTGACTAGAAATGCGATATATTTTGTAATGTCTGATCAAAACACGTTATATTATTTGTATTTTGTCTTATCTGATTATCAATGTGACTATCCTAAATACTTTGAAAATTGACTGATGCATGATTTATTTAACTGTCTTTAACGTCGGTACTGAAGTAGAAATAGATTGTATTCATCATTAAGCCTAATTCCACCTTGTTGGATGCAGCAAACACGCGCATTATAATCACGTCGTTTTGTTTATTTTCGTGGCGTCAGTTGATGTGTTTCGTGTTAATCAGTGATTTTCTTTTGTTTATTTTCAAATAAACACGGATAATGATTGGATAAGTAAAATAGCCGTTATAAGTTAAATACTAATACGTTTATTTGCTTAATAAACTTATATGTATTCAACACTAACCTAGTGTTCTCTATATTCGATTCACAACGGGGTGGTTCCAGCGAAAACTGGCGTGTGTCGTCACAACTCATATTGGTTTCACTCATATATTGCAATATTAGTTCTGATTTTCCATAAGCTGTTTCAAAAGAGTCCGTCACTGGGGACGGAAATACTAGGTCACGTGGTTAACCAGCAGAAGATAAATAAAGTTGTTAGGTTAACTGGTTAATATAATTATAGATTGAAGGGCATATGACAGGATAAATGCCATTCTTTTAATAAGATATATTACATGTAAGTATGTAAGTAAAGTACATAACTGTACATTTAGATTATTTGCAACTAATTTACTTATTAGCCCCAGAACAAGCTGTGGAATCTTTAGCCAATCCTCTCACGAAAAAGGCGGATGCTTCTGTCGAGGACGATAAGAAGATGATTGCTGTTCTACTACCAAACACATTTCTCTGTAATCATAATAATGGCAAGCCAATTGAATGGGGAGTAATAGTTACACAGGACAGCATGGCAAATGGTAAGTGCTAAGATTTTCGTGTTAACACTTTATAGTGCAATATATAAGTCATGGGTTAGGTATTGATAATACACCTTGCTGATATTGATTATATCTGATTTTCAGAATCACCTTTTGTTGGAAGTATTATCGATTACAATAATTTCAAAGCCACACATTACAAGAAGTGGTCAGACGTTAAAGACGCGGATGACATACCACCGTACTTGGCAACTGATTATAAATGGAAACTAAATTGTAGTACAGGTATGATTGTGAAATAGAGTGAACTTTAAATATGCGAGACTGTAAATAATACAATCAAATTAAATTTCGAACTACACGAATAGTTTGATTATATTGAACTGTCACTGTTGAAACAAAGATTATTGAACGCGATGTGTTATAGCTTTGTAAATTGTCCCACTTTTCCGTTCAGTTTACTGGATAGTTATTGACATTTTTCAATACGAACGCAAGCAAATGTTTAGTCAGGACATCAATTCAGTACGTAATCTAGTTCAATTCTGAACAAAGGAAGCTAAGGCGGGCGCTACGGTCATGATTGACTGAATAGCTTATATGACGTATTAAACAGAGGCTACATTGCACTTATTTGAAACACTCGAAATGCATTTGATAATCACGCCATTTTAATAAAAATGTAGTTAATTACTTGTTTTTGTATTATTTCATTTGCCATTGTTCTGTTTCACATGGCTATCAATAGGTTTTAGTTTAGTAAATTTTAAAACAAATGCAATGATAAAGGAGGTCAGTATAAACTAATCGTTCTGTGACTAAATACACATAAGTATGTAAGTTATACGAGAAAATAAAACAATATTTCTAAAATAAAAGTACTTAAACGGGATTCGCAACGGGGTCATGCCAGTTGTTGGACAAGTACTTTTACCACTAGGTCATGAACACGATTGTAAGTCATCGTCCGGTTTTATCGAATACGTAATTTGAATACTTGAATTAATTTTCTTAATTTTCAAGAAAATGTTCGAATTAAAACCGAATATAAAAACAACAGGGTTTAATGACCGTGTAATTATTCAGTAGTGACATTTTCAATATATTCAAACAATAACGTAATTTTCTCTTGCACACTAGAAGTTATGTCGCAATTGAAAATTTAAACAAACATTTAAAATATTCCTATGGTAACTAGACAGATTGGTGGAGATATCTACACAGTTTTATATCACCCAAAGAATATAAATAAATACTATTGCTTCGTGATGTAAGTACGGACTTTCTCATTACACATACTACTTATCACATGACATATGATACTGACATATGACCTGCATAATAACTATTTTTGCTGTACAGTCATATGCAGATGATTCTTACATTGAAGAACCATCATGCCATAACGCTTGTAAAAATATAATTCAGAGAACATGTATTTCCATAACACAAGACGAAGTATAAGACACTTTAGACAACTTAAAATTGGGTAAGGCCTTGGGTTCTTATGGGATTGACAATAAAACTCTCCAATAATCCATGTAGCAGATAAAAATTCCGATTGCCAATCTGTTTAATGCTATTCTAAGGTTTAGAAAAGTGTCCTATATAATATATATTTATGTTTTTACAAAGTAATACATTCTTCAACCAATCACAGTCTGGTTTTCGTCCAGGTGATTTCACCGTCATTCAACTAAATTCATGTATGGTGAATTCCGTAAACAATGTTCTCCAGACAATGGCCTCGAAGAAAAAGAGTATTTGTAATATTAGAATCTCTGTTAAAGTCTGACACAAAGGGCTGTTGAACAAACTTCATTCTGCTCGTATTAGAGGCGACTTACTTAAATCAATATGTAACTACTTGTCACATAGAAAACAAAAAGCTGTGCTTCCTGGCGCTAAATCGTGTCTTGCTAAAACACACATCAATGGCATTGGTTCAAACTTATGCTCATGCTTTAACTTATTTGCAGATACCTGGGCTGAAAAATGGCTGGTAAAGTGTCATCCTGCAATGTCAGGATCTTTAATAATATCCAGAATACAAAACAGATCAATCTACCTAACTCTGACAAAGCAAAATACCCATTCCCGAACGCAATGTCCATTAACACTGAGGACTCCATTTAGCTTACTAGCTGTACATGACATGCAACTATTGTACATATTAACCATAACGCACGAAATATTACATAATAAGGTTCGCCTTAGACGTGCTCTTGAAAGTCCTTAAAAGTATTGTTTTTCATTTTCAAGATCTATTCTTAAATATTCGGATGTAGTGATTGACAATTGTTGTCGATTTGAATAGAATTACTTTGAAAAAAAATGAATCAAATCGAAGCTGCGCGAATAGTATCAGGTTGAACTTAACTTGTTTCGATAAACGATCTAAACAGAGAGCTTGGATGTAAATCATTAAATGTGCGGCGCCAAAAACATAAACTTATTTAATTATACAAAATGATCACAAACTTAACCACGACGTACCTTAAATATATAGTTCCTAATATAGATGAAGCTAATAACCCATATCCGTTGCGAAACGGAGCTAACATACACACGTGACATACATCCGTACAACGTTTTTTTCAAATTCATTTTCCCACCAACAATGGTGGAGTGAAACAACCTTCCGCATGATATACGAAGTATGGATTCCCTTAACAGCTTCAAATTGCTCCATAATAATTATAATATTAAACCCAACTTATTATTATATATATTATTTTTACAGTGAAAGTCGCGAACAGATACTGTGCACTAAAATTGCAATTTATTACGCACACATCTATGTAGGAGCAATATTGCTCCTATTATGGTGCATCTGTCTCCATCCGATAATTCCCCACTACCAATTTTAACTTCTTCCATGTCTAGGATTTCAATTTTTCTATCATTTATTCCCAATTTCTTTTCTCACCATTACTCTCAGTAGATGCATTCGGACACACACCTGCCCCTATCCTATGTTACATTATATCATGCACAAAACTATTTATGGAGAACTATATATATAGATATTATCTTCCGTTCTGATCTAATTTCTGAACGTGCGATTAAGTTGTAACTGTACATGTTTTGTATAATTATATGTTCGAGAAATAAAGTATGTTTAAACTAATGAAATCAATACATTTATTTCCGGTGTAATTTTAGCAAAACATGTATCGTGAGTCGTTTGTTTATGTATTCGGAAACAATGTGGATTATTATTTGTAGCAGAAACCAAGAGACGGCGACGTGATGTCGGTAGCCAAGAACATTTGCTTTTCATTGTTGGCGACAACGATTGTTCAAACAATAATGGTTTCTGCAATGGACCTCTTCAACCAGGAAGATCGTATAGGTAAGTTAGGGTATATTTGACCTGATGAAGTTGACAAACATTAGCAATGGCTCTGTGCATGTTCAATGTTTGCTGGACTGTGCAACGAGATGTTTACTATCGACACAAATTGCTTTCTGTGTATTCAAATTTTTTTTAAATATTAAAAGAGTTTAAACATATTTTGTGTTAAGTTTTCCGGTTAACTATTGAACAATTTATGCTATTTTTTACTACAATGTGACCTAAAATATTCCTGCGGATGTGTGTGGATATGGTCGGGACTTCTTGGTTTGAAGAAAATTCATTTGAAAATAGTAACTGGTGACTGCACTGAGTAGGCATATGTATATACATAAGGTAGTTATGGTGGAATACTTCGGCATAAGATGACCAGGTGATTTTCATGAAAGTTTGAAAAACTTTCGAAAAACAAGTTTTTTTATGAAAATGTTATTGGTTATCATGAAGTCACAAGACAAATAAGTACCCAAAATGCCCATGACTGCACAATATAATTAAATTTTGTTGTCAAAATAGTATTACTTATCGCCATAAAAAAAATCGGAAAAGTGTTGTTGTTTTTTTCATGAAAATTTCGAAACTTTTAATAAAATATTAAACCTTTTGCAAAAATTTTACGATCTTTAAATAGTAATAGTATGTAGTTCAGAGCACTCGGAAAATTTTGCATTCAGTATGGTGATCGTAAGTGAAGTGGCTAAAATCATTATCATGAAAACTTCGCAAAAAATATCTGATTATCTTATGCTAAAGTATGCCACCCTAGGTATAGATACGTAAATGGTCATAGTTACAACGTCAATGTATAGTCATACTTATCATAACGTCGACTGATATATAACATTTAGCGATGGCATAAACACTATCCGTACACTTTTGTTTCTTAGTTTGTTGAATCAGTGAAGTATTATGTATGAATCATAATTTTATTTTAAATATCGGCTATCGTAGTTATGAAAATTCCTTGCAATTATCTAAATGTCATTTATCTTGTTTTTAAGGGTTCCGCACATATATATTTGTGTTTGTGTGCTTAGTTCTTTCACATTGGCTAGTCGTTCGTGTGCTTCTTTCCTTTGTTTATGAATTTAGTCAACGACATTTTGACGACTTTGTTTTGCGAGTAGAACATTGAAACTCGATGACTGGTATCGCTTCATGAGCTCTTGATACTTGAATTGTCAATACAACATTCACTTATAATTAAATAATGAAATAGCATATCATGCACTTTGATACATACATTTCGTTATTTATTATTAAAATAATTGTCATTTGTTATTCATCAGGGTAAAGTCGTACGCCTGCACAAGCACAGGATGCACTGAGACTTTGTATTCACATCCTATTCAAACAGGTATAAATATATATAATAAAGTATTGTATTTAATAGTTTTTGTTCAATTATTAAGATGGCATCTATTTCACAGCTGATTTGCAAAGCAATCTCTATAACATGAGTTATGGTATGTTAGCCACACGAAAGGAACCAGCTTTCAAATTTAGGCTCTTTACGGTTGTAGCTAGTATAGTAATGCTTCAGAACTGGACATGGTTTCGGCAATGGACGTCTAATGTTGAATGCATGGAAATTATAGCCAACCGTGATCATTTCTCTCTATATAACAAGCTCATTAAAACATTCTAGGGCAGAAGTGTTACAAAGCGTTATATAATGTTGTTTATTGCTTAGCATAGACAACATAAACATGAATAATAATGAACTATGTAAACATGCCTCATTAGCTTTCCTAATAATTACCAGTGTTTAAGACAAACAGTAAAATGTTTCCGATGATTTGTAACACGTAAGTACTACACGATAGGCTTAATAGCTCATGATTATCATGTAATAAAGATTCAAACCTTGTTTAATCACTAAAATAATTTATTTTATTTCGTGGTTTTAGCTAAAATATTGATGCATATTCAACTCATATATTGGTTTTATAGCACCTAATCTCATACCGGCCATTGTTGGCGGGCTTGCTTCAGCTGTTGTTGTTATCGCTGTTGGTGCTGCTATCGTTTACATGAAACGTACCAACAAGTTGTAAGTTACCCATACATTTGTTTAGTCTATTGATGTTAAATTTAATAAGCTGAATTTAAATTGTCAACCAATACAGTTATTATTTTTGGCTATTCTGAGTGAATATTAAATAAGCAAAATATATTAGTTCTATAACAGTGGCAGGAGAATATGTTTGGTAATACAATGCAATGTTTACGGTAGATTCTAACTTTTGAAAAATAGCTTATTGCTAATATTTTATTGTTATATACAAGCCGACGTAAAATATACTTTCTTGTATCTTGTATATTGTGTCAAAATTAAAAAATCCTTGTTTGTATCTTATATGTACCAATGTTTAGTAGTTAAAAAGCATGTCGATGTCTCTAACTGGTCTATTTTTATTGTCCGTTATTGCCTTCGTCTTGTGTTTACACAGAAAAGAAATTGAAACACTTAATTTAGAAAAAAATGATTCCGGTTAATTCCAAGAGTTAAAACAACAAAATAAAAATAACAATTTTGTTGCAGGTGTTTTTCGGGCAAAACAGTGGAAACAGGACAAAGTGAGGGAGATGTAGAAGTAACTGATGTAGCAACTCCAGCCGCGGAGTATATATTCAAGTAAATATGTTTCGTAAGCCAGTATATACACTTTGCGTATGACTTAACGAAGGATACAATACATTTATAATAGTAATACAAACACGAGCAAAATCTCTCAGGACGCAAAGTCTTTCACTACAGGGAACTGAGAAATATGCACTTTAGTGTTATATAGAAGTAGGTGATTCACTCAGGTATCAAATACAATTTTTCAATCTCATCGTGAGGCAAAATGAAATGGTATTTGCTATGTTTGTTCTCGACTTTTCTTTAAAATGATGTGTTTACATATTAGGCCAAGTTCAGTGAAATTGTCCGAATTTCCTCTACATGTGGACAGAATGCACAAAGACAGTAATCTACTGTTCGCGGATGCGTTTAAGGTAACATTTTTAAATAAAAGATGGCACTCTCATATGAATGGTTAAACGAGTTAACTAGTAGTCTGAAATGAGTTTATGTCATGTTCATCTTTATAATTATCATACTGACTTGTCTGAACTTCATTCAACATACTATGACAATATATTGTTGTATTTCAAATGTATTTGTTTTGTTTAGATTATTGGTGTAACTCAGATTTGGTTAAGTTTTTTTTTTTATTTTGTAATTGTTTTTAAATATGAAATTAATTTGCAAGATATAAGGTATTTGTATTTGCCCAATAAAATATATGCTGTGGTTATACTTACAAAATTGTAACATTTGTATTTTTATACACCCTTTTTTTCTCAACAAAACAGATGCTGAGAGACAAGAGTCCTGCATATCCGGTAGCGGCCGCCGAATCCCAACAGTGCAGGCCAAAGAACCGTTACACAAATATAATGCCGTGTGAGTTTTATTGTAACTGTTTCAAGGTCTGATGCAATGGCTGCTGAATATGTTTCAGGTCTTATAAAGATTAATTATAATACATGTATCTCGTGGCAAAATACTTTAATTAATTACTTGCTCGTTTGAATCGCGTTCAGTCGTTACAGTAATATGAACAATATACAGTTATCATATGGGTAAGGGCCAACAGTTTTGACTGTTTTCCAAACACCCATGTGGTATCTTTTTATTACCTGATATTTTTATGCCCCCGGCTTCTTGATGCAGGAGACATATAGTGGTCGTCCTGTCCGTCCTTCCGTCCACCCGTCCTTCCGTCCTTCTGTCCGTGACAAGGTTAAGTAGATTTTACCATTTCGTCTAGCACCAACACCGCTTGCTACAACACCTGGATACTTACACAGTTGTTGTTTATGACCATCCCCAATCCACCCATGTCAGCCAACCTCATTTTGACCTTGACCTTTAACTAATTTGGACTTATAATAATTCGTAAGTACTAGTTCGTGGTTAACTAGATTTTACTGTTTCGTCTAGCACTAACGCCGCTTTTTACAACACTTGGATATTTACACAGTTTTTACTTATGACCGTTCCAAATCCACCCATATCACCCAACCTCATTTTCACATTGACCGTGACCTAATTTGGACTAAGAAATGGGCTACCAAGCACTAACCGGGGGCATTGTGTTTATCAAACACTGAATCGTGTTTCAAATTTTTGTATTAATTTATATTCTCAAATATATAATTATGCAGTTTAACGAAATAGTGTATAATTGGACAATGTGAAGCTTAACTTTTTAAAAACAGAAAATAGAGAGGATAAACATTATATTACCCCATCCTCACATCGGCATTGACGAAATAACACTACTCTGGATAAACGTAGCTATATTTAAGCGCTGTGGAGTAAGCGAACACGCGAAATGTAATGACGTCATTGATTTTCGTGATGTGATTTTATGTTTTTCGTGTTATTCGCCAAGGCTCGTGTTTTAGGTTTTTAACCCTCTCTAAATAACTTATCAACTCTAACCTAGTATTCTCTATCCATGACATGAACCTGCATGTAAATATACGGCGAAGCAGAAACAAGCGGTAACAAGAAAATATATGAAGACCGTATAGGAACAGAGAGACTGAGTAGGAATATGTTCGTCAATTTCCGTAGATGGTCGTATCTGAACACTGTATCGATTACGTTTTGTTTTTCAAAATGCTTAAACTCTTTTGACGTAAACTCATTTAGGTCTATACATACATTAATCGCACATTATTTAATGCCAATATTATTGTCTTTTCGTTCGACTTTTATATCAAACTGCACATGTCAAGTCTCATTGCGAAGACATGGTCCTTTTAAATCATAATTTGATCTACAGAAGAAATATGGGTCAAACAATAGGTGTCAATCTACCTCCAATCAATAATAGGTGTCAATCTACAGAAGAAATATGGGTCAAACAATAGGTGTCAATCTACAGAGGAAATATGGGTCAAACAATAGGTGTCAATCTACCTCCAATTAATTACAATCTGTGTTCAGAAGGTGCGCATTCAAAAGCATACAAAGTGTTAAATAACCATTCAAATTGACAAGCTGTCAAAACAAAAGATCACCATGGCATACATATATATATATATATCTGTTTTCATTTCTTAAGATTATTTTATTTTAAATTTGGTATTCGAATACCTATATTTTATTCGAATATTTGTTCAAGTATTCGAATAATCGAATATTCGTTGACATCTCTCTTATAAATAGTTTCTTGGGTTAACAACAACGCGTGCGGGAAACAGTCAAAACTGTCACCCAGTAACAGTTCATATATATCGGGAACAGTCGTATCCATAATGAAATAGTAAAAAAAATGACGATGTAGCATTTATATAGCCGATCAGTTTATAATTATAATTACAGTAAATTGTTCGTACATTCTCTCGGACAAAGCCTACAAACATACATTTTATTTCGCCGTCACTGTAGCGTTTCACACAAATAACTTGTGTTCCTTTGACAGACATTCACGATGACATTTGATAGATTGTTCATATAAATTATGTTTAAAACCTGATCCAGAGAATCAGATTTATGTGCTCATAACATTGTTTGTATGCCCTTTTTTTCAGTTGACCAGTCCCGAGTAAAGCTTCGCGCGCTAGATGACGTAGAAGGTTCGGATTTCATCAATGCGAATTTTATCCCGGTAAGTTTCGCTTGATATTTTCTCTTTGTAAAGACAGTTCCAATATTATTTTTAAACAATACTTTATGTACAATGGATTTCGGTCAACACTTATAAGCACAAGATGTTCCATAAATTACACGGTGGATAAGCAAAACGGATTCTATACGAACAAATATGCATTCTCCGGCTTCTTTACGATCAGGCAACGGATTCTTTACAACGAAAACTGCTAAACGCTAAACAGCCCCGTTCGTTATATGTTGTTTTTATTAAGAAATACGTTGTTTCTATAATAAATCATATTACCACGGAACGTCGGACACATTTGTGCGTCATATTTTCCAGTTATTTCACCAGAAAATAAATTGATAGTTTAAAATGAGTCAAATATATTTCGCTCAACTGCGTCAACGTTAACATCATGTGTCACATTTTCTGCACTTTTGAAGACATTGAACTTTTATACTATCTAGAACAGTTTTTCTTAAGTAAGTACACATTTACTGAAATGACTAGACTTAAAAACCAAGCTGTCAATGCTCAAATTTGACTCTTTTCGGCACAAATAAAACGTTATTGTAGGCAACGGATAATATACGATGCCGGCACCGGGTTATTAACGAATCGCATACTACATGTATATTATGTGAACTCCAGATCTTGTTGAATTACGAACTTACATGCTTTAGAATATGCTAAATAAACCATATTTCCGAGAGTTTTATTTGTTTTTTCTAGGCATCGTATAAAGTTGCGATGTGATCGGTGAATATGGTTTGAAACACTTGTTGACTAGCGCCATTTGACCTCAAAATATAAAGTGTATTTAACCTGGCCCCGTGGGCTAGTTAAGTAACGAATATATTTCGGTCAAAATATGCTACAGCTAATAATAATTTAAACGACGCGGTCTATTTAATCACACACTTCTAAGACAACATTTTAATCGTAGCGAAATGTATTTATATTTATTATAATTACTTTTTAGGTCCATAATTAAACGTGTGAATTTGTATGCTGATAACGTGTTGTTGTGATCCTAAGAGTATATGAGGGTAACACTTTAGGACAATTCAAACGTGTAATTCGTATACATATGTACATCTACACGTGTTTAACCCGTTCGGCACCAAATGTATCACAGAATGCTGCACACAGCGCCGAATGCATTTGGCACTGTGTACACAGAAATTCAATAGTCAGTAGTTTGCAAACAGACAGTTTTCATTTTTTTCGGTATCTAATAACTGTGATATCAGAACGGTAACTGGTGGGCGGAGCCAAATATGCAAGCTTATCGTGCAATATGTATCGTGCGGTTTATTGACATTTAGGTGTAATTTATACGCACACTACGTATTGCATGGTAAGCTTGCACATTCGGATCGCATCACGTGACCTTGCGACAGCGCTAAATTTGGAAACGACAAAGATGTCAAGCATGTCAGAAACAACGTAACGTTTAGGAACTGCCCATGGGATCGGAATCGTAGAAAGTTGTGATGTTATTGGTAAATATGGTATAAATCAATTGTAGCACATTTGACATCCATTTGTTAATTATTTAATCTCGCCATGCGGGCTTGTTAAAACCTCAGTCACATTCCCGATTATGGCTACCGACATCGTCCTGACAGTGCTACGATACAAATTTAAACAAGACGCTGTCGGGAATTTGTCTGGAGGTGTCGGTACGCTGTCGTTTCGCTGTCCTGAGAATACCGTGGAACAGGATTGAAAATGCATTATAAATTAAATATAAATATCACGCCTGTAGTATTGCGGCAGTCACACGGTCCCGATTATGGCTCTTGACAGCGTTGCGATAACGTAAGTATACAAATAATAAGACAATTAGGAATGTCGGAACGTTGTCAAGACGCCGTCGAGACACTGTCGGGTTACTGTCGGATCGCATTCGGGAAAATCGGGACGCTGTCGAGACTCTGTAAAACGCTGTCTGGACGCTGTCGGGTCATATTCTATCTTAGGATCAAAAATTGAATTTCGAGCCCAGAATCTCAGAATATTGTCCAGACTTTTAACGTATTTGATTCGGGACAATGTCGGCTAAAGAACGGCAGTTACAATCGGGAGTGTGTGACTGAGGCTTAAATAACTAACATATTTCGGTCAAAGTATGCTACAACTATTACATGTTCAAGGAAACTTTTTTTTTTTAATGGCGAACATAGTTAACAAAATTATACTACAAACAATGCATTTATTTTATTTTATTTGATTATTATGTTTAATTCATTTTCCATAACACTGTAACACACACAAATATACAATATTTACATGAACACATTTATATTATTATTTCAAAATGAATACGTTTTAATATTAAACAGACATTACCCTTTAATTTTAGTATAATAAATTATGCCAGGCACATAACAAATTCATATGGACTTCAGAGCATCAGTGAGTTTGTAAATAAATGATCAGCTCTTATACATGTATACAGTTTATGTTTTTTTTATTGTTTCTGGATTTGTCCACGTACTTTTAAATGCCGGTTGTCATTAAATATGAATTAATCACACTGTTAACACAAACTGTTAGTATGAAGCTCGAATCCAGTATAAGTCCTTGCATTGCGAATGTACATGAATTGTCAGCCTATCCAATATCCAGCCCATCATCAACGATTTTGGACAGGATCTGTAATTGATTCAATAAAAATAAATATTTATGATATGTCTTATGTCTATATGAATTTTCATTTTTCTAAATTAACTTTTGAATTGAACTTTTAAAACAAATCTTGAACCATCAGTAAACGTGTAGTAGCAATAGTGGTGGTACGTGCGATATCCGATGCCATTATTTATAATACATGTCAAATGATCGAATATTATCCGTTGCTTTCGTTGCTAGGAACAAACGTCAAAACACCCATTTTAGGGCGACTAACATGATTTCAATATAATGCCGATTTAGTATTGCTGATTTCGAACAATTATATCCCAAAACAAGACGTAACAAAGGTTTAAAAACGATTAAATTTTTGCATCCGTTAACAAAGTGTAAGTTTTGCAACTGCTACTGGGTTATTTGTTTTGCTTAGTTTGGGCTACATACAGCTTTTCGGGCAACGAAGATCACATATATTTAAACATTATATATCAAAGTGTTCCGTAAAATACTTCATTATGATAACTTACACGTATGTGTTGGTTTCTTGTGCTTCTTTGTCGTCCATAGCCGTGTCGATGTGTTGTTTTCACCATGTAGAATCCGTTGCCTGTTCGTATACAAGCCGGGCAACGCATATTGTTCGTATAGAATCCGTTTTGCTTATCCAGCGTGAATAAGGTACAATTAAATCATTAATTTGTAAACATTCAATGAAATCATTAGCTATATTTGCCTGCAATATTTGTTTGGAAGCATAAGCAAAATAGTTGTCTTATCTCTATTAAACATAGAAAAACAAATAATAAGTATGGTTTTGCAGTGGCCGAGCTCATTATCTGTGATGTTGTGATAATTTACATGACACATGTATTTTGTGTCTGCGCAGGGTTACACCTCTCGCCGAGAATACATAGCCACCCAGGGTCCAATGCAGATGACCTTCGATGACTTCTGGCGCATGATCTGGGAACAGAATGTGGACACGATTGTCATGCTGACGAAACTGGTGGAGAAGGGACGGGTAAGGCCAAATAGTTTTCGTCTCATATTAGGTGGTTTCAGAAACGGTTTATGCAAACGTCAATATAGGAATAATGAAACTCCAGAGACATAACCAGGACAGAAACTATTTTTACAATCCGTTGGTTCTTTAGTTGAGGCAAGTGACCAATTGCGTATTCAATACAATCATACATATAACACAACACAAAACATAAACATGATTAAAACAGGGTTTACCGCCTTGAAACGGTCCATGCAAAGCATTGGGGGTTTAAACCGGTTTTAAGGCATGCCAAACCTCTCACTTAGCCGGGAATTAATCACAATACACGCACTAGTAAATAAACTTTAACCTCATAGCATTGCATTTCAAATTAAATAGCAATAAAAAAGAATATTAATTCAATTGAATTGCAATTAATTACTCAATAGTTTAATGTCACCAGAGCAACAGAATTTCAACATTCTGAGACACGAGCTTTATAAACCACACCGTAATACACCAACACCATCCACTGTTATAAATATTTATTTACTTGCCGTGAACATTAATAAAAAACAATGCTAACAATGGATGTTGAAAGTATGTGCAAACCTAATAACGCATTCCAGAGTATGCTAAACTGAACTATTCTGACCAGATATATTTAAAGTTATATATATTTAATCATTTAAACTACAAAACAATATTCTTCGTAAATTGTACATTTTACTACATATCCTAGAGATATTGCTAAAAGGATTCGTGAAAATGACAGTAATATAAGTTGTGATTTTTTAAACAGAAGTTTAGAAAAAAAAAGATAATGATTGTGTGGTATACATATATTGGCTTAATTAACCATTATAATTGTATAATGTATTAACATGTATGTATATTCTAATTGCGGTATTTTTTAAGATCAAATGCGATCAATATTGGCCGAACTTGAACGATCCAGTGTATTATGGGGAGCTGGTTGTCTCCATCCAATCAGAGTCGAGCCTCTCCGACTATACGCTGCGGATTTTCGAAATCAAATCATCCGTGAGTCATATTATTTTTCATAGGCATTAAAAGAGTACAGTACGCTAGATCTTAAATTATCCGTATTTCCTTTCAAGTATATATAATATAAACTAAAAACTGATGTAACACGTTGTAATTTTCTTTGTTCTATCATATGACACAATTGCAGATTTGTCCTATCATATTTGTAGAAGGGACCTAGTCGGTTTGTAAAGCATTTCTGGTACTTGAAATGGCCCGATATGGGATGCCCTGACGACCCTCAGATGCTCCTGGATTTTGTGAAGGCTGTTAAAGAACACACTCAAAGGCCTGGCAGGAAAAGCCCAACAGTTGTGCACTGCAGGTACGTCAATATTTTGCTTGTTTCTGGTGAATTTGATTGCATTTTAGTGCGATGGCCATACCAAATAAATTAATACAGGCGAAAAATGCATTGATGGAGTCAGAGCTGTTGATTATGTGTCAAGAACAAATTCATTGGAAAAGTTCGAAGTACTTCACTATTTTTATATGCATGCTTATGCTGAACATACACGCCAACCATTTCGTGGCTAGTATCTTTTTGTGCAGACTGCTGTTTATATGATTGTGTGCGTGATAACAAGCGCAACGTCGTATTACTCGTATTTAAACATTTTATAGGATTTTCATTCATTTTAAATTACCATTTGTTTCTTTGCATGACAAGACAGCAAGGTACAAAGGTAAGTTAAATTAATGTGCTTACATGTGTTCTAGTGCTGGCGTTGGAAGAACCGGGACGTTTATCGCGGTTGATCATCTTCTGCAGCATATCCGTGACCATGACAACGTAGATATCTTCCAGCTCGTTCTGGACATGCGCGAACACAGATGTAACATGGTGCAAACTGAGGTATGGTGAAGCCAAACGAATTTTTGTTTAAAGGTTAAATGAAACGTAAAAATCAGAATAATAAAACACACATTCTAAGCATTAAACGTTTCATTTCAGTTAGCGAAATACCGTCTCAATACGAAACTGTTGAATTTCACGCAATTGCATCATATAATAGATGGTGCATGTGCGTATTGTGTAATATTTTGTCATAGATTTTTTGAAATTCAGGACCAGTTTATCTACATCCATGAATGTCTGAAGGCATTCATCACCACCGACGTAGAGGAGGAGGAGCGTGAGTTGATCTTTCTAATTAGCTAAGATGGGTGTATATTTCAGTATCATTCCAATCATGAAAACTAACCGCAGTAATCAAAACACATACCCACTAAATATTCGTGACAAATAAATGGTAACTTATTGGACTACCTTAATGATTTTCCTATTATTCTAATTGCAATCAAAATTTGTCGAATACAATTTCTGAAGAACAACGCGCGTAGTTGTGTCAGTTTCTTATATATATATATATATATATATATATATATATATATATATATATATATATATATATATATATATATAATATATATAATCAAATACCATTGATAATTGAATTTATGCAAACTAAGCTAAAGCTAAGTTGATATGTGCCAAATGATTATGTAATCGCCACTGGCTTTGAATGAGACACAACTGTTGTTCAGTCATTTGTTGTTACACATGTAATTGTCTTTCTTTTATGAAACTTTATGTATTGATAAAGGACAATAAAGGTAGTGAAAAAGGCAAGAATAATTGTTTAATAATAAATTTTACAAACTTTATGAAGAGACGTTGCTTGGTTAAACGTTGTGTTTAGAATTATTGTGTTAAAAGTATAACATGTATCTATGGTGGATTTGCTACTGTGTAACAGTGACAAGTATTTGGTTGTCTATTTCAGCTGTGTATCAAAATACTGAATTTGGTGCGGAAAATGTCTACGAAAATGCTGGCTTTCAGACGGAGCTATAACTTTCAAAATAATTATTTTTTACGATATACTTACTACACGGAAGAAAATGTAAAATATTATGAAAAGGACTTTGATTCTTTGTCATGGTCGTGTGTAACAAATACCGTATCATGGTTCAAATTAGGTCATGACATTAGGACATAGTTCAGTGTTTTGTATAAAGACGGACTATCAGCTGTAACAAAGTGTGGCTGTTTATTAGATTTTTCTTTTAAAAACAACGTGGATGCCGACAAGGCATATTATAGAAAAAATATAGTTAACGAAATTAGTAAAGAATGATTCTTACGCCTAGTGGACGAATACGTAAGAAAATAACGATATGATTTGCCAACTCGTCACATAACATACTGACAGCGTAAAATGATATATTTATTTAAGTGTGTGTATAGTGGTAGATCAAAAATTAACAACAATGTTCAAAGAATATGCTGAATGAGGTTTAAATATGGTCGACCGTTTTTTACCACCGGAAATGGTAAACGGATCGATATTGTACAAACAATTATATAAAATTATATAATTAGCCTTCATTATCGCGAAAACCTAATCCATAGAATATATAATAATTTTAGAAAGATTAATTAAAATCCTTTGCTGACTTCAGCAGAGCGGAACGATTAAATATGAAGTGCTTGATCAGTAACAAAACGTTCTAAAATGTTATCGTCATGAAGAATTTTGTAAAATAAAAAAAATATCCCAAAACTCTATTTTCTAGGTATTGTTAACGCTTTTACTAAGTACATTTAGACGTGTAGCTCGTTTGAAACTAGTTAGAACAAACCATTTGTTCTCATTTATATTTACGGTCCATTTTAACATACACAATTAGCTCGGCCGATGTATGATATATTTAAAATGAATTAATCTTTACCAGCATGTATATCGAAATGGTCAATCATTGTTTACAATAAAAATATCAAAGACCTGCAACATAGTTTTAAAATGTATTTTTGTATTGTAACGATCCGTTGAACTAAACATTCCTTTTATAAACTGTTTATTTAAAGTGGTACGATAGATCAAACAAAACCTACAGTTAAGGTCGCACAGACATACTTTTCTGAACATTATTATGTTTTGAAAGAAATTAAATTCATTTAATAGTTCACCAATTTAAACGAATGAAACATTGTGTGACCTCTTTATCTGCAGAACTGCATGCAATTTGACTTACTGTATTTGTTATCTGAAGCATTTATTTGATACTTAATATTTGTTGTCTATTTTGTGAGAAACGCTTGTTCACATCATGAAAGAAAAGTGACGTGTAAACATGAATTAAATGTATTACCATGCACAGTGTGGAGGGGGGTGCCCTCGATATGAACAACCCGTGTATAAACAAAGTAACACTTTGTATATGTTCATAATCCACGTGCTATATTAGCCACTAAAGTCTGTAAAAACTGTTTCTATGAGTTAGTAGCAGTGGTTATAGCAATACATGTATGTCGCTACGTCTGACTGTATTATTGGTATCGGTATTTTACATTTTTGTATTAATATTTTATATTTCTCTAATGGTTATTAAAAAATGCTTACTATGTTTTTGCCTTACGTATGGCATACTATGATATGTACACGCAGCGTTACGTTTCAATTATTGCATTTTTACTATGTAACGTCCCAATATAGGTTTCTGTCATACATTGTTATGCAGTACTCTGTATTTTGTTATCATCATTTCATGTTTTATTGGTGTGATTTGTGTCAAAATGAACATGCATTTGTACTAGTACTCTATACTCTAGACAGTATATTTCATTTATTTTGGAAATGTTTGTGTGATTTCTTTCTAAACTATCCGGAATAAAATATTTAAAATGTATGTGTACAACATTAATGTGTTTGTTAATTATGTATTATGTTTGAATTGCACTTTATAGAACCATATTTTTTTCACATCATATATTTTACACTAGACTGAGTGAGGAATATGAATTTTCAGAGGTGTAATAATTAAGATCTCGTTTTCTGTGAAGTTTTTCATCGTATCCAGATTTTGATATGCGAAAAACATATTACACAATTTAAAATTGATGTGCAAATTTTCCAAAACAGTGAATTTAATAGGCAATAATTTTAGTAATCGCCACGTCGATCCGATTGTCCGCTATATATATATTTTTACTTTCTGCTCGTCAGTCTACTTCTCCGTATGTCCGTCCGTAAAGCCTTACTCGAAACGAATATAGGGATTCGGCATTCTGCTGAAACTTTACACGATAAAGGATGTTCAGAGGAACTGTAGAATACAAGAACCAAAATTCTACCTTCAATACCTATGGAGTAGTTGCCCCTAATTTAATTTTCTTTCGCGAACCATATCTCCTTTACAGTGGGAAGCTCCTAGACCGGATCCTCTCTTGACCGTTCAAACGTTGAAGGCCCATACACCCCATCATTATGTATTTCAATGTTTGTTCGTCCGTAGAACCAAAATCTTAAATAGGATATAATAATGAATACACGGGTCCATCCGCACGTTACATTCAATGTGTTTGAACGTTCGTAGTCCTTAGTTGAGGTAATAATGCATGTTTTCGAGCCTTCATATGTCCGCACGTACGTACATGCTGATTGGGATACTAATGTGTACATGCGTCCGTCCCTCAATCCCAACATATCTATGTTCTAATTAGAATATCATTATAGAAGCGTGTCCGTCTTTACGTGCGTATGTGCGTGCGTCAGCCCGTATGACCTCCCGTAAGTACGTACCTAAATGCATAATATAAAATTAATTAGCAATAGCAGTATAAGTATTAGTAACAGCAGCAACAGTTGTAGTAGTAGTAGTAGTAGTAGTAATAATAGCCGTAGTAGTTGTAGTAGTAATAATAGTAGTAGTAGTAGTAGTAGTAGTAGTAGTAGTAGTAGTAGTAGTAGTAGTAGTAGTAGTAGTAGTAGTAGTAGTAGTAGTAGTAGTAGTAGTAGTAGTAGTAGTAGTAGTAGTAGTATAATTGGATAGGCAACCAAAACGAGTGGCTAGAATCACTTAGGTACAAGACTGGCGGATGTAACGCTGATACATGAATGTTATGATGTGATGGGCTAGCACAGTATCTTATATCCTAAACAAGGTATTGAACAAAGCGTGGTATAGCAGATCCAACTATTATTGTCGCTTCGTAGATCGCATCAAACACAATTGTGTAATGATACTCCATGTATCTTTTTAATGTAAAGCTACTGCTGCTTTTCCAACATCCAAACGAATTTGGTACGAGGTATTCGCAAACAGAATATCAAGAATCAGCTATCATCAGGTTAATTAATAACATTTAATTTATTCTGAACTTACAGGACTTTAGAAATAGAGAGACTGGGTCATTGTCGTCATAGTAGTAGTAGTAGTAGTAGTAGTAGTAGTAGTAGTATTTGTATTAGTAGTAGTAGTAGTAGTAGTAGTAGTAGTAATAGTAGTAGAAGTAGTAGTAGTAGTAATAGTAGTAGCAGTAGTAGTAGTAGTAATAGTAGTAGTAGTAGTAGTAGTAGCAGTAGTAGTAATAGTAGTAGTAGTAGTAGTAGTAGTAGTAGTAGTAGTAGTAGTAGTAGTAGTAGTAGTAGTTGTAGTAGTAGTAGTAGTAGTAGTAGAAGCAATAGCAGCAGAAGCAGCAGCAGCAGCAGTAGTAGTAGATGTAATGCATTGTGCATGTGACTCGCACCTAATTTAATATAATGATTTGAATTTTATAACTGCAGTATAAATAAAATATTAGCAATTATAAAGCTCATATTAAAAACGTTATAGTATTTTAACAAATGCAAATGACTGACATTGTGATATGATATCGCTTATCTTTGCATATGAATGCTATATCTGATATGGTACATAAATAATCATTCAAAGTAAACACAATACACGATTTTGATTATTTTATAGAAATCCGTTATCATCTTGTTTACTGAAATATACTCGGTGGTGTGGTAAGTATAAATCTGATTGACTTTCGGCAATTTTGAGCATGGGCGTTCATTTTTCTATACGTTAAATACCGGTATACGGTTTTCTATAAAAGTGAACTTTTGCAATGCTGCTAACATTTGTGAGTTACTGTTCGATTTAACTTATGTATAGTTTAATAATGTTTTTAATTCTTCGCTCAAAACTTCCAGATGTCAGTTCTTGCATTTGTTTGTGTTTTATTTTCCAACCTAACAAACGGTGAAAATTATTCTCGTCTCCTTCAGTTTGTAAGTAGATACGTATGTGTACTGTTCGTTCATGTCATTGCTGCTATGGTTAAATAATTCAACCTGTCTCCCTGGTATCGTTTCTTAAATTTTTGTGATAACATAATGTTGCAAAGTACTTGTGTATTTTTATAATACAATACAATACAGCTATTTAATAGTATTCTTTATTCAACGAAATGAACAGTTTTTACATGTATGATACCAAAGATGTTCGCATATTAGTCTGTATTTATGTTTCAATTCCATACCATTTGCACGTAATGTTTGTAATTGAGAACTTGAAGTTAATTCTGGTAAATGAACTTGATGAAAAAAAGAACTTCTGTGAATAATTGATAGCTTTTGTTCTTGTTGTTGTTGTTCTTCTTCTTCTTTTTCTACGTCTTCTTCTTTTTCTTCTTCCTTCTCCTCCTCTTGTTCTTCTGTTTGATTAAAATAATGCTCCTGTTTGTCTTAATTTTAACTTGATTGTGCAAACAAGGGTGACATCTCAGTTTATTATTATTCAGTGCGGTATACAAGGTGTTATTTGTATTTATATAAGATTCACAGCTTTGTTCCGCATTATAACTTTATAGGTTTTGCATTAATTACAATGGTCATGATTGTATACAACCAATAATTGATACGTACGTAAATATTTTAATGCTGAAACATTGAATCTTGTTCAATAAGAATAATTATGTAGTGCATACACTTTTACTTTAAATTTTAAATGGATGGTCAACAAGGTAATGCCTTTTTATGCACAGTTCAGGTGCTTAACGTATATCGGCACAAAAAATAGTAAAATGACATATATTTATGCGATAACAACTATAAGACCCCTAAAAATAAGAGTACGTGTGCTAAGATACCCATTCACGTTATAAATCTAATCCGCACATGGGCTTTCTATTTTAAATATACTGCGGATTTCCTATTCTAACAATAAAACAAGTAATGTTATATTTCCGCGCGACAATAAACACACCAAATGCTAAAGACATTTCGTGTCCTAGTTTCCCGTAAAAGAATTGATGTTCCCGTGCATTAATTTTGCACCGAATATTTTAATTTCGCGGTCGTCTAATGAACCTACGCTAGAGTGGTATCAGGATTGAATACAGACGTTGAGATAAAACAGGCAATTATAGACAATGTAACCTGGTTTTACTGTGCACGTTTACTAACTAGCAGTCAGAAGCGGAACAAATGATTTTGAGTTTGTAAATTGTTGAATGTATTATTGTAACCAGTGTACAGTTATGTGTGGAAGGTGATGTGTGAATGAAGAGTGATAGGTTTTCACTGTCCTAATTGGTTATGAGCACATTTTCATGTAATCCCCATACCAAGCTATCAATTAACTAACATATCCATTTTGCTAACAAGAAACCCAGCACATTCTTACGTTTGTTACCAGAGACTTCCGTCATTATATACAATAGTATTCTGCAAAGGGATATTGACAAAGTCATTTTGTCCTGGTTGGTAAGATTTGTATTTTATTTTTGTCTTTAAGGTATTTTGTTCTCTTATTTAAAGATTTATTCAGTTAACCTATTTGCTTAATGAATTGTATTGTTGAATGTATTGTATAATTAAGTTATGCAATTTATAATATATTTAATGCATACTAATTATTGCATGTAATATATGTAATGCTTAATTTCTATTTTTCAGGTTTATTTTTTATATTTAATATACTGGAATAATATACTGGAATAAATATCGAAACTATACAACGAGTAGACCTCATTCTACACCCAGTTGCATTATGTATTTCAAACTTCAAATAATGTGTAACATTTTTCAAAGACGGCCCTCATAATGACTTGTCCAGTTTATGACAATTGATATTAGTATTTGAAATACAATTATTCATGAAAAACACGGGACTTGTGCAAATTACCACTGTGTTTTTATGAATAGACTGACATTTGTCTGCAATACTTACCACTGTGTATACCATTTTATGAGCATGCATTAGGCTGGGATTATTGACGATTTCTATGTGAAACATTCAACCATCGGATATTGATAACTTTATTTAACCAGGTATGTCACATGTATGTAGCGATATTTTAAATGGATACGGATATGTACGAGAAAATTTAGATATGCTTATCGTATGTGTTGATACGTCCAACACACACATTTACTTAAGTATATGTTTAGATTTAGGATTTAATACAGTTGCTGTATGTCATGTACTTCTTGACCTACTAAAATAGCAGGCATGTGGACATTATTGAAATGTTACGTTGAGCTTAAAGGCCCTGTCACACTGTGTTGAATTTGAGCAACGAGTTCTGGCGAGTTGTAACTCGCTACAACTCACCCGCTGTCGTGTAGATCTTGTTCACATGTCGTTCTTTGTCGCAGTGATGTCTTTTTATGTCTTCTTATGTCGCCAGAACTCACCAAGTAGAGGCGAACATTTAAACCGTTTTAAAATAGTATCTCATATCGTACTCCTATTGTTTATATCTCGGCTGAACTGGTAACACAATGTAACTATCGTACTTGTGTCATATCAATGTTGTGTCAAAGTTGAAGGGAAATCGAACAAATGCCGTCTTGAAACAATTGCACGACCAACTCGTCCACTTTACGGCGAGTTACAACAGCCAGAACTCGGACCTAAAATTCGCCACTGTGTTGACAGTGCCTTTAACACGTGGGGTCGAAAATGTACATAATTTCAGCATCCATAGGATATTTATTTTGTGCGGCGTCCATCTTACTTCCTTGCATACGTCCGACGTTTCGTCTGGCAATTTACATTTGCCTGTCGCCAATCCTTAAATCAGACAGCATTACAACTAATCTTAAGAGGAATATAGAGGTTAATTTTGCATTTGACCTTAAGTTTTCTAGACTATTGTTTGTATTACTGCTGCATACTTATATGAAAACGACGGTCGGTGAGTTTTGTGTCCGACGTAAGCGAAAATTCCATTTAATGTTTGGTTTAATTAACGTTACTGAAAATCAAATTAGTTTAATTATTAGCCTTCCATCTGAGTAATTGTGGTACTGTTGAAATTGTAACGATATAAATATAAACATGTATTATCGAAATCGGGCAAAGATTCTGCTCTTACTAGTTTAGCAATACTATAATACGATGTTTGCTTATTACATTAAGTGACTTATATGTTGCAAATGTTTGTACAATTAAAATGTTGAGCCAAGCAATTATTGACTGAAACAGCGATGTAGTTTCAAACAAAATCACAAATACATTGTATACATGTTACTATTACATATTTTCTTTCAGAGTGAAGAGAAAATGTACGGGAATATTGTGCGTATTTTGCTTCCAGTATGTGACAGTTGTTTCTTTTTTACGTCGACTACGTTTACATTAAGGACGTACGCGTCAGTTTATATGAGTTAAATGTTCTACATACATGGTGACGTTTGGTATTTTTCTAAAGTAAACCTTTGCAAACAAAAGAATGAAATAAGAAAATTGGAATTTAAATACCATGACTATTATTACATTTGAATATAGTTAGATTGTCCAGATAAAAAAGTCAACGATCACAAAAATATACAGTTATAGCATCAACTAGCATAGAGCATCATATATATACAAAAATAATAACTGCTTTTGGGTATAATGTATAATTTTATATATTTGTATATTCAATCTGTCATTGGAACCTCTCGTACAAGAACTAAATTGTGCAAATCAGATCAGACATGCTTGTTTAATTCCACCCATTTCAATACATATATTGCACCCAAACTGATTAGAATGAATCCCAAATGATCTCACTTAACACGAAAATAAGAATAAAACGGTACTTCACCAGGGTCATTTGTGTCCACAATTCAGATTGCAATGAAGAACAACGATAAAAAAACAGATGACCAAACAGCTTTAAAATACATGCAATTAGAGCCAGGTTTAAATGACTAACAAGCGTAACATGTCGAATTTTACAATCCTGCATGACTGAACAGGAGCTAAATCCGTTTTATGTGTGCAACTGATGCCCCAGGGAACACCACAGAAGTGATTTTCGAATGTAGATCTTCATAAACATGGTCAATATAAAACACAAGATAGTACCTTCAACACCAAATGATTATTTTTTTATTTCTTGCATGTAGTGTATGTCTTTAGACATGTTTCATTCTGAATATGCCAAATGTACACACTTGTTATTAGTAGATGAAAAGATGTTATGGTTAAAAACAACAATTTGAAAATAAACTGCCGCGTCCGTCCTTCGACTACTTCCATTTAAGAACCCGTTACAGACATTCGATAAATGACCAAGTTAACAAATTACTAAAATTTAATATAAAATAACTGCTAAGTGCGCTGTGGCGTAACTGCGCCCTTTCCATCAGATAGGTTGTCAATGGATATTTTGATATAACGTTGTAATTTATAGTTTAATGCGTCTTGTGCTTTGTATTACCATTAAGATAGTAAAAGCACCCTTTTCCTGTACTACAGGTTGTTATCATCACATTCGTTGAATTGGATAGTTTAAAAACGAATGCTGCAACTGCCTCTCCATCAACTGATACAGATAAAACAACACTTATACCAACAAGTGTTACGTTGGACAAAGCCACTGATGGAACAAAGACAACAACTGTGACGCCTCTTGAATCATTTAATAACAGCAGGGAAACAAATGACGTGACAAAAACAGTTGAACCCACGAGTGCAACTGCGATAACAGGTTATTACATCTAAATAATTATAAATTTTAAACAAGCGGTTGTGTGGCAAACACGAATATGTTAATATCCACGAATAATTGAAGACGATTCTAAGGCAGTATGTATAAGACAGTACATAAAAAGCAATCACATACTAGACACAGATCGACACTCTGACTAAACTAGTTTTTATAAATCACCTATATTTTTTCCTTTGATTGGCATTTTCAACTGGTGACAACAACGTGGGCTCAAGTATAATAATAACGTGTGACCCTGGTTATAACCTGTCATCGAATGAAACACTCTTTTGTTTGGAAAATGCAAATTGGTCTCAACAAATAGCCTCATTAATTCATACACTCCCAACTTTTTAAAGTTCATTCTTTTATAGTGTGTATGTTTTTGAGTATATTTGTAAAGATCTGTTTGTGTTATCGTTGTTTTTGTGAAAGCAGGTACATTCTTCCTAAATTTGCACGTAGATGTTTTATTTTAGGCGCAAATTGTTTTCGATGAACTATTACACATTGACAGGGGTATTTTTTTATCTTGCAGAAAAAGTATACAGTCCCGAATGCGTAATATATAATATATTGTATACGCTAGCTACGAAAGAAAACAAAGCAGTACCACACACATATATATTACATTATAACTTATTATATATGTAATAAATCTAGTGTGTGTGTGTTTATGTTCTTTTTGTGCATTTAGACATGTAAATACAATTTATTAATCCTGCATAACGTAATGTGAAACGTGTAGTAACATAACACTACCTTGCTATATATACTTATATAGACTGTATGCACACATGAATGTCTATATTTTATTTCATTGTATACAGTGACACTATTTTGTGATGCTTATATCAAGTTATTTGTCATATTTTTCAGAATGCAAATGGCCTTCCATTCCGAATGGGAACTGCACTGGTGACAACAACACCGTGGGCTCCAGTATTACAATAACGTGTGACCCTGGTTATAACCTGACATCAAACGAAACACTCGTGTGTTTGGAAAATGGAAATTGGTCTGGACAAATAACATGCTATCTGATTGGTATGAAACATTTGAATGTTATTTGCATCGAAATGCAATCTATGTGTATGTTTATAAAAAATAGAACACAGCTATGAGCGTTCGAGCAATCTAATCCAGAGTAAAACTTTGGCGCATATTTATTTAGAAACGCATTTGTCGAGGATTATAATAACCTTAATATATTCAGTTGTATTGTGTAAAGGAAGTGTAATAATGTATTGATTTATTTCTGATATAGAATATTTTTCACAATCATATAGGAAAAAAAAAATCCTGCTCAAAAGGAATGGGTGTTGTTGTTGTTGTTTAAACAATGAACGTTTCTATATACTTTTCTCAAGTAAGAAATAAACGTAATCAATGGAACATGACATGTGTTATATTTTATTTTGCAGAAGCAGGATATAATTCAACATGCGATATCAATGAACAGTGTCAAACGACAAATGCTACCTGTATTAAAAGACCAGTTACTTGCGAGGAAAAGATAAACATATATATTTATATAAGTAAGTAAATACGTAAGTAAGTAAATACGTAAGTAAGTAAATACGTAAGTAAGTAAATACGTAAGTAAGTAAATACGTAAGTAAGTAAATACGTAAGTAAGTAAGTAAGTATCGGTAAGTAAGTAAGTAAGTCAGTATTTTTTATTTACTTCACGTATGTATACAAAGAGAATATGCAGCATGTGTGTCAGAATAAACAATGCATGGACATGAAATTAAATATCAATATTAAGTATTAAAGTCAGATAACCGCCGATTATTTGATTAAAAGATTAGACGTCTTCTGTACATACATGGTTTAAGCAAAGAATCCCAATTCGTTTGACAGAACGACATACAGTTTAACATATAATGTTTAAACGAAAAGACTAGTATATGAGACAAATTAATACAAGATTAATCACGTTTTATCAAAATTATGGTCTTCTGTACTTTCTGTTTTTCTGTTCACAGTCAGGTAGAATTCATGTATTCTCTTGAGTTTATTTTGTTATAAAAACAAGTGAAAACACCACCCCTTCGCACACTGTATATATATATAATAGTTGTTGATTTGATGACGGTTTAGTTCAGGACAAAATGTGGAGATATGACAAACGCACGACAAACACCAAAACGCTTTGTGTAATTAATAATTGTTTTAATACATTCCTTTAAGTGTATACACACCTTCTTATTGCAAACATGTATTGCAACATCCTATTGATATGTTCGTATTGAAGTATGTATTGGTGAACGTGTAAACTTATTCACTTAACTTGTTTCAAATTTTTGCAGCGCATTTAATCAACAACTTTATTTGTCACAAATAACTAATACTTTGGATGTCAAATTCTTTATGTATATTTTCTTTGTTTTAACTCGTTTACTAAAAGGTATTTCATATAAATATTTTCGTGATATACATACACGCTTGTAAGCGTAGTTTGATATCAATTTTAAATTATTTTTTAGGACCTCGAGATTCGAATCCTGCATATGTTTCAAATGCTACAACAAGCAGTATAACATTATCGTTTGTTTATAACGAAACTGTACACAACTTTACTGACTTTGTTGTAATTGTGAATAACGTCTCTGTGGAGTTCAACGGAGCATGCGAGAACGAATCAAACATATGTACATTCAATCGATCCAAGGAGCAGCTCATTATTTCCAATCTGAGTTCTGGCTCATTATACAGTGTCACAGTTTTTACAGCTGTTGGAGGAATGATGAATATAGTACCACAAATAATTTTGAAATATACAGGTAACTTATGCATTTTAAAGACAGCTTATACAAATACATGTCACATTTTTACAGACAAAGCAAAAAGTGAAACAAAAGCCATATTTATATTTGATTTAATTCCACCAGCATTTTTTGTACTTATTGCTTAAATGATATTGAAACAAATACCTGACGCTTGTGCAATGGACATTTACGTTATTATTATTAAATTTTATGAAATTGCACTGGAGAATTAAATACTTTATTGTGTATTGGCCATTCAGACATCACATATAATGTATCAGCTCATAATTTAGGTTACTTGATAATCATCTTCGTAGTTCAAGCTATAGCCATACTAGATAAACTTTGTTTTATTGTTTGTGTTTACAGTTCCATCTACCCCCACCCAAGTACAGATTCCTGAACTGCTAATCTATGAAACAAGTTTTACTGTGAATTTTACCATGCCTGATAGCCGCTATAAATACGCCGAAATAAAGACCTGTGCAGTTGGCAGTTACCAGTGCTTCACAAGTAACACAACAAATAACACAACACGTTCAATCGTATTGAATAACCTGACTGGAGGAACCAACTATTCAATAACTGTCGCAGCTATTGTGGGAGATCATATAAAAAGCGCAGAATCAGAAGCACAGTTTTCTGTAACAGGTTTTTGAAAAATTTATAAAATAATTCGTTTGAATAAAGATCTCATTATAATGATGTAAATGCTACCCCAATTGAGTATACTATATGTTTTAAGTCCAATTTTTGTACAATTGAAAAGTTATCAGAATAAATATAATAATAATTATGTATTATATATACTTCCGGAGTTTGCAATCAATAAAACAGTTAAAAGATTAAACATGATTTTGACATTTCAGCTCCATTACCACCTATCGTGGCTTATATTGGGTCAGAAGTCAACTCAATCGCACTGAATCTATCCATCGAAAACGAAGCCTTATTTGATGACTACTTCATTAATGTCGAGGTGGAAGCACAGAACCGAGATCCACAAAGAATAGAAAATGTATTTAATATGAGTGTCCCAAAAGTGAATACTACAGCTATTATTCAAAACCTGCTGGCTGGATCAAAATACACAATTGATATATTCACAGTGTTAGACTCAGTTAATAGTGAACGTCATACCATCATCACGACATTTACCAGTACGTATGTATTTTGTGTTTCTGTTAATAAATGCATTCATATTGTTTAAAACATGTCTTAAGTTTGACAATGTTTTCTTTGATCAGAATGCAATAAGATAACCGAATGCTATTGAAATGTTATTTTCGTTTTAATATTAAGCATTTCAGTTAATAAACTCTTTCATTCGAACTATATGTGAGAATTATTAACTCGCTGTTCGCTTTATTTCAGGACCCTTAAGCATATTGAACTCTAGCATGAACATAACACACCGTACTAATAGTTCACTTAGCGTGTCATGGAATCCTATCGATGAAGGACACGTGGACGGATACAACGTAGTCTTTACCTGCCAAAGCCCAAATTATAACGAATCGACGTTCAGCTCTTCGTATACAGCATCGTCTGCAGAAATAACTAGACTTGACCCGGGAACATTCTGCAATATTTCTGTTGAGACTTATATTAAAAATGGTCAATACGGAAATTTAACAGGAGAGACAGTATCAAAACAATTGCTACAAAGCACACAGGAAGAAGGTATTTATTTTTATTGAATCGCCCTTTTGTGCCTTATTTGCTCACTGTCGACACCACGATAGCATTCGATAATGTGTATACATAGTAATATCGTAGTATTGGCTGTAAGAGATGTATTTATTTATTGTTTTTTTATTTATTTATTTATTTATTTATTTATTTATTTTTTATTGTTTTATTCATTTGTAATTATTTTCAGCTCCTGGTCATGTAACAAATGTGTCGTCCATTAACATAACGTCAACTTCCGTTCAATTGCAATGGTCTCAACCAACTCTTAGAAATGGCATTATTAGACAGTACATGGTAATCATGAAGTTAAACGGAAACGACACAATTGCTGGAGGTTTGATGAACTGCACCGATTGCTCGAAATCAGACGGCGGGGTTTTTAATGCAAGTGCTGTTTTATTATAAGATTATTTTCAGATACATGTACGTGTGCAAATGAATGAAATTTATTAGCAATCCAACAATGGTCTGAGAGTAAATCATTTTGTATTGTTTTTATTATGTGTTTTAGATTTCCCAGTTTCCGTACAACACAACAGTTTCATACTCTAAACTCCAAACATCCTTTTCCTTCGATTTCAAGAAGTTGCATCCATATAGAAACTATACATATTTCATTTCTGCGTTTACGGAAGCTCAAGGACCTGAAGTTACCGCCACATTCGAGACTAATGAAGACAGTAAGCTCGGTTATTTCAAATTAAATCACATGTGCGCGTTTGTGAATGAATTGTGCTGCTTTCTAACAGCTAATAGTGTCATCGGGCGGAAACCTACATTAGATTTTTCGTCTTTAAATTACTATACATTCTCCAACATAAAACGCTGTTGGCAACAAAGTATTTTTTTTATAAATGTTTCCCTCGATATCTTAATATGTTTATCATGATTATCAATTATGTTCTTCAATATAGCGGCATTTTTTTAAATCGACCAAACATAAAGGATTTTTTTTGTACGGTAATTATATATATTGTATAAATCGTTACGCATACATTGTAATAGAAAGGGATAAACTGTAAGAAAGAAATCCCCGAGGGAAATAGACCCAACACTAGGTTTACAAACTAGATATGCAAACAGCACTATCTGATTGGTACTTTGGGCCCTTTATATCTGAATGAACTAAGTAATATTACATTTGAAATATACAAATTCATTAAGCTTATTCGATACATGTTTAAGACGTTCAAACTTATTACTTTAAATTACATTTTGATTTTAAACTTTTACTGTGCGTATACTCAAATTCCCTTTAGGTACATTGATGGTAAATTGACATTATTTGTTTTAGCTATAATTGAGTGATAGCTATCCTCTTTTTTATCATTTTGTAATGAATTTAGGAAATAATTTTCGATTTAGAGATGGTTATGAGCTAATAAACAACGATTGCAGCTCTGATGAAAAAAAAATAAATACACCACATTAAAAAGACAAATTGGCGTTTATTGACCAATAACAACGATAATGCAAAAAAAATCGATTCCAACGTGACCTGGTAATATTTTCTGCAATTACAATTTTAACTTCATATTACAGTTTCGGAATTATTTGTTCAGGTTGTTTATTTTTAGTTTAACTATGGTAAATTTGGTTCTTTGTCTATATATTACTCCGCACTTGTCATGTGAGAATAAACATTAGACATATGACTATTAATAAAACATTACTGATATGTTTACAACAACAACCACATTTATTCAGCAGTAAAGTATTTATAAGCTCATTGCCTACTTAACATGAAAACTATACGCATATTTAACATTAATATCAGACAAGGAATTTGCAAATATACTAAACAATGATAAAACACATTTTGAACTGAAATTGGAAAAATTTAATTCATGTAATTACACCACGTTCAACACATATGATAATCAGTTAAAATATCTCAGTACTATTATAAGCAATGCGGAATAATTGTAAATAATAGTGCTGATAAATTAATTACAACCATTGTATTATAAAATAAAACGATTTAAGTACTGTGAATGAAGCTTGCTTTTCTGTAACATGCTGATAATGGTTGAAAACGTACTTATATTCTTCAGCTATGATATGTTTCAAAAGAATTAAAAATAACAGGAACACATACTAAAATATCGGTGGTTTTGCTTATCAAGTTCCGGGGGCCCCAGTTGATGTGGAACACAAATATCCATCTCACAGTGAAATACACCTCACTTGGAAGCCGCCCTTAGAAAGAAATGGCGTTGTCGTGTACTACAATATTAAGTACACATTTGAAAAGCTAGTTTGTCGTGGCAAAAGTGACGTTCTAGAAAACTATACACATGTTACCAACACGTCTGCTGTTCTAATAGATAGTATTTACCCATATTGGAATTACAACATCTGGATCAACGCTACTAATACGATCGGGACAGGGGACTATTCAGACCTCTTGAACATCACAACACCTGAAAAAGGTTAATTTGGTTATACTCTTCTGTATTTCTCCTTTCTCTTCGTCATCTTCTTCTTTTCAATCTTCTTCATCTTTTCATTATTAGCAGATTTAGTATTTTAACTATTGTTCATGTTGCTATGAGTTTGTTGCTCTTTTGGCTCCTCTGATTGTTCGTTTTATTGTATCTGATTAATTATTTAATATTTATTTAACAAATGATTACACATTAAGTATGTACCTCTGTATCACTGTACATGAACAATTATTGCAGAACCGAGCAGTGATATCAACACGACTAGCAGTAACTCGGTTACATCAAGATCAGCAAATATAACCTGGTTGGATCCGTGTTTCTCGAACGGAATATTAACCAACTTTTATGTGGAATTAACAAACACGTCAAGTAAAGAACACACAGCTGGTGAATGGGTGACAACATTCGATGCACCTGTACAAGACCACCATTTGGTTTTGAAGGACCTTCTGCCTTTTAGGAATTATTCTGTCCGTGTAAAGGCATCTAACTCAGCCGGAAACGGGTCGTACAATACAAATTATACGTTCCAAACTGATATAGCTGGTATTATTTGTATTTTGCCTAGTTGGTATTATTATTTTTGTTTGATACATTTGCTCGGTATATTGATTAAGTCTGAATTATGTTTATAATTACGCACTCATTATTGAAAGCGTAACATATTATATTAGGAGCGAATATAATTATGATTGTAAGTATTGAATTATATATCTCATACGAAAGATATAATATTAATGCTGTAATCATTGAAGAATTGTTCGTTGTTTTCTTAGCCCCGGATGTGCCAACTGCAGTGGAGAATGGCACAATTACATCATATTCAATTGTGGTCAACTGGAAAAGGGCAATACACTTCACGGGGCCAACGCGGTACACCGTTATGGTTGTGGACACTCGAAACAAATCACATGTATGTAACATTACAACACATACCGGATTGTGGACCGGTGAGAACGATGCAACTTTATTCAATTAAGAGACCGATTTTACTACACACAAATAATGTGATGCAGCTAATTATTAAGTGATAGAAACACTCATGTTGCAAACTCGTATGAGCCTTAAGTAATTCACAATGCATACTAACTATTTTAATGTAAACTAAACGTCTTCTTAACGTCTGTTAATTTAGATGAACTCGCCAATACTTCTACGGTGACTGGCCTGGATGCGTTTTGGAATTATTCGGTAACGGTGATTGCTGAAACATCCTATGAAAACCAGCATTATCGAAACACTTCCGAGCCCGTAATGATCAATACCGCCGAAGATCGTAAGCATATAATTATTGATGATATATGATGTCATTTAAGTTCACTTCTATAAGTTTTTATACAGATATGGACTTTTTAACTGCGCAATATCTTGTGATAGTACTCAGTAATTTGAATATTGCACAGCTAAAATGTTCATACTTGTTTTATTATATGAATTATAAAATAAACGACAGCTGATGAAATAGTAAAACACACAACTGCGCATACCAAAACAAAACAACAGTTCCATAACATATTCCAATTTCATTTTAAATAACAAAAATCAATAACACAATTCATCTTAGCATTGTAAAACATTATGCTGTATATTAAAACATTATTATATACAAATCATTTATCTACCATCAATACATACTGAACTCAACATTAAAATACGGGTAAACTTATTTGCTACTAGATTTTTCTTTTTCTGTAGTATCTACAAGCTATAATTGTAGCCCGACTAGTTGGTTAAAATTGTGTTGATAATGAGGATATAAAACATTCAGTGAAAATAGCGGAAAGTGTGAGTTTCTGCTTAAAACACGCTTTCTGTATAAATCTTCTGATTTACATGTACCTGTATCAGCTAGTGCATGTTTATAACGTTTCTCACTTTCATTTTTACGGACTGGTATAGTACTTGTTATGTCAAAACAAACACGCGGTTGAATTCGGCAATTATCGGAATACATATGTACAGTTTCATAGTCGTAAATGACGCCATTGTGCAATATCATATGATATCTGCACAGTTAAGGCAAAAACTGTGTAACATCATGTATGATTTTCTTGCGTGCCTGTGTCGATGAGCCAACCAAATAACATGTATTTATAAGTCATGTTAGAATTCATAAAATATGATTTTACATAATGTTTTACTTAACTGTACATTGGCAGTACGATGTAGCAGCAATAGGAATACGCCATTTGAGCAAAATAAAGAACCGATTTTGGATATCAGTACTTAACCTAATGTCTACCAGTATTTCATTTTCAGTTCCAGGCAAGGTGCAGAACCTCACTGTTGAGCCGGAAAGAGATCTGAAGAAGCCACGACAATTGTACGTGTCCTGGGATCCACCGGCAGAAAGAGACCTCAACGGAATCATTTTGAAATATGAAATTAACTGTACAAATGGAAAAACAACCGTATGTATGCAATTTAACTTTATGTTATTTTATGTGTTAAGTGTTTAATGTAACTGTTTTATTGTTTTGTTGTTGTTGTTGTTGTTGTTGTTGTTGCTGTTGCTGCTGTCTTATGTTGTGATATTTTTAATATGTTATTAATACTAATTTATCATATTTGGTTTCATCAGTTACCTTTATAAGCAATGTTGATGATCATAAATAATAAGCAATATAGAACATAAATATAAAATAATCATCACTATTTCCTCAAATGTCTGAAAAGAGTACGTGCGTTATTAGCATGTAACAATTATAACCATACATGCAGCACTTTAGTAATTATAAATATTGATTTTATTTTCAGATTTCTACCAATTACACCAATCGTTCTCTGAAGATACCTCTATCCATAGACAGCGTGAGGAATGTAACGGTTCAGGTAGGCGTCCATAATTCTTCCAGTTCAAAATAACGTTGTTATCATAATGAAGTACATTAGTTAGTTCATTCGTTGTGTTGATATAATAAATAACGTTAAATGTTAAATACTCAATGAATGAAGATAACCTAATGAATATCGATTATGTTTGTATGTACACATCGTCTCCATAAAGGGAGATCAAATAAATTATTTAGATCTACATAAACATTACTTTAGTTTACGCCGTAAAACTATAAATATGTTGTGAACATGATAACATTTAAGGTTCGGGCTGCGACTAGCATCGGTTTGGGAGAACAATACGAATCGACGGTCGAGGTGGAACCCGGAGGTCAATCATTTTTGTTTATAGGTTATTAAAGTGGGTGGACAATTTTTATCTGGCGAGGTGGAGGAAATTATCGGATGAGCCGAATGCGAACCCGAAAAGAACATTCCACCAGCCTATTATTTTATTAATTCTGTCACATTGCATTCGCGTTTAAAATAGTTCTAATTTGTACAAATCATTTGTTCTAAAATTGAACTATAAGTTACTATACTTTCAATGAAAATATAGAGTGTTGAATATTATCAAACTCACAGTTGCTACTACATCTTATTAGTAATGAAAGTATTAAATGATTATATCTAGGCCTAGATTGCATTTTGAAAGTTTGGATATAGTCATAACTGAATGACATTGAACGACAATTCAACTTTTACCCCAAAACTAAATTCGAACAACTAAATCAAACTTTTAAAATCAAGCAAGTTGAACATTTAATTAAGAAGTACGTTGTTTTTTTGTTTTTTCTTTCAAATCTTGCTCACCAGAATTACGACATCTCTGTTTAAATCATCGTGTCTGGTCCAAACACATTATATTAGTATGCCTCCCTTTTGTTTACAATCCTATTACCCGAGAAAGAGATATTGTGACTATCAAAATCATGTTCAACCTTTCTGACACGCGCCCAAGCAAAATGTCAAGTCATTTGACCGCGCTGACATTTTGAAAGTCATAGAGCAAGTAACTGCCTTAATTTGTAAACAAAATTATAAATTGTTTGCCTACCTCGTCGTGGCGTCACTATCCAATGTGTAAACAAGCGATTCTCTTCAAAAGTTAATGTCAGAAAAAAATGTCAAGATTTGCAAGTATTTCTGAAGTAGAATATTTAACCTCAAATCTTGATGGGCAGAATTAAATGAACTAAAAGATGCTTTTACCTTTTTTATCAACTTAAATTTGCACGGTATAATAAAATAAATATCAAATGGCAGCGTATGTTTAATTGATGTTGTTATGCCTCGAAACAGAATGTCACCACTCGGTTTTCAATCTGCCCTAGGGTTAACAATATCAATGTCAGACATGCTGTCATATGATATTTGTATAGTATTAGTTAGTAGTCTTCCCCCAAAGAAATACCAAACTGTCAATATCACTATCCGCAATACTGTTAAATTTTGCTTATGTACATGCTGAATTTCCATAAGAGGTTTAATGTTGAAAATAGCCCGTCATAGCTAATGACGGTGATACGACCTCAAGTGATCACCTAACAGGAGATACGAAAGGTTTTTATGTGAACTGGTTATTATATAGATTTAAGGGCATATGGCGGGATAAGTGTGATTTATGGCTTATTTAAAGTATATAGCTTTCAATGAGATTCCATTAGGTATGTCAGTGAAGCACATGTATATTAATTTACTTTGCAACTTATTTGTATATCAGCCCCCGAAAAAGCCATGGAAGAATCAAACAATCCATTGACGAAAAAGGCTGATATATCTGTCACGGACGATATGAAGATGGTTGCTGTTCTACTGCCAAAGACATTTCTATGTAATCATAATAATGGCAAGCCAATTAAATGGGGAGTAATAGTTGCACAGGACAGCATGGCAAATGGTAAGCTTATATGTTATTTTGACACTGTAAAATGCAATTTACAAGGTATGTTTTAGGTATTGTTAATGCGTCTTTCTTAAATGGATTACATTTGATTTTTAGATTTATCCTTTGTTGGAAGTATTACCGATTACGAACCGCACAAAGACAAACATTACAAAAAGTGGTCAGACGTCAAGGATAAGGATGACATACCACCGTACTTGGCAACTGATTCTAAATGGGATCCACATTGTAGGACTGGTATGATAGTTGAATGTTATGTATCCCAAACATGCACGACTGTAGATAATAAAATCAAAATTAAATTTCTAACTATTTGTAAAGATAATGTATCTCTCATAAGAGAAGTCATTTCGCAAGACATTTAAAATATGAGCCTATATTTAAAATCCTCCAATTGTAACTCAAACGATTGGTGGAAAATATTAACGCAATTTTTTATCAACTAAAAGATAGAACTCTATACCAGCTCTCCGTGATGTAAGTACGGACGTTCTCATTACAGATAATATTATGCAATCATTATAGATGATTTTAACCAAGAAGTACCATCAAGCCAGAACCCTTGTGAAAAAATAATTCAGAGTATTTCCATAATAGAATTCTACGAGAATTTATGCAGCAGTTAAAATTTCCAATATCCAATCTTTTTAATGTTAGTATTACCCAATGTAAAATGACAGACGTGTAAAACATTGCAAATGTGTGTGCAGTCTTTGAAGAAAGGTGATCCGTCTTTAGCGTCTAATTATCGACCTTCATCTCTGTTGAGTACTATAGAAAAGGATTTCAAAAGAATCCTATATTTATTTAATAGTCTACTAGGTAATAATTTATTCACCCAATCTCAGTTTGGTTTTCGTCCAAGGAATTCCGCCGTCAATTAACAAACTTTATATTCTGTAAAGCTCTGAAGAATGGCCTCGAAGTCAGTGTCAATTTTTATATAAGTTTGGCTTTTCATAAAATCTGAAATAAAGGACTATTGTACAAACTTCATCCTGCTGCTATTATAGACGACTTACATGCATGGATATGAAACTACTTGTCACAGAAGAGTAAGCTTCCTGGCGCTGAATCCCGTCTTGCTAATAAATTAACAGGTGTCCCTCAAGGCTATAGTCTCGTTCCGTTTATGTTTAAAATATATATATATAACATTGTTTCAAAAACACGCTCGTGCGTTAACCTCTTTGCAGATGATACAAGCATCTACGTGGTAGTTTATTCTCCAGATAAAACAAAGCTTAAATGGAAGTTGACATTGACCAAATCCATACTTGGGCTGAAACAAATGGTTGGTAAAGTGTAATCATGCAAAGTTAATAATATCAAGAAAAAAACAGACCAATCCACCCAGCACTGACAATGCAAAACACACACATTCCCGAAGTCTTTAACCATAAACACTTTTCATTTATAAGACCTATATTTGAATATTCGAATATACTAGTTGGCAATTGTAGTCAATTTCAAAAAGCGATTACATCATATTGAATCTGCGCGAATAGTGTCGTTGAGTTCTACACTTGTTTAGATAAACAAGCTATACGGAGATGTTGGGTATAAAACATTAAAGGGATGGTCAACCAGATAATGATTTTTTATGAACTATTCAGATGTTCCACGTGTATCAACTTTATATCGGCACTAAGGTTAATAAAATTACGATAACAGCTGAATGGACCCTAAAGATCAAAATGTGTGAGTTTATAAACCCATTCACATTACGAATCTCCTCCACACTGGGGACTTTTCCATTTCTAAAATACCGCGGATTTCCAGTTCAAGCATATATCAAGTCACGTGATATTTCCGAACGAAAGTAAACACCTAAAATTTTAAATACTTACCATTTTGAATTCGACACTGAAACAACTGCGCACGCGGTACTAGCGCGTGGGATAATCACGTGATGATAGTTATTTATAGTTTTACCGGGTAGAGTCACCCAGGTAATTTGTTTAATGGAAAATACAAGATATGAAAATGCGTCATCATTTTTCAACTTATGCAATGGATCATGATTTTTTTTTCATCAATGTAATGCAAACATGTCAAAATATTACGATTTTGTTTGATGTTTGCTTTTCTTTGTCATGCTACTTAGTGGTCTGGTTGACCATCCTATTAAATGTGTGGCGCCCTCCCCCGACAAAAAAAAATAAACAACAACACAACATTATTCCCATATATAAAATGACCACTATATTACCCTGACGTAACTTACATATATAGTTGGAGCTAATAACCCATATCTATTGCGGAGCAAACATTAGACTATATTATTAGAATTATAAAGAATATTAGGTATATTCAAATTTATTTTTCCTATACACAATAATGGAATGGAAGGTCGTTGCAGTATAGTTTAGTCAACCTTGGGTCATTGTGGTACAATCGAATTAGTAACCCATTATTTCCTCGTATGCAACTTATTTTAGCAAAACTTAGAAGCTCTCACCAGTCGATTTTTTCTCTGACATCCCCAACCAAAAATAAAAGTTTACATGGTGACGAAGTATTTATCGTGTGTGCTTTTTTTATGTATTCGGAAATCATTGCGTTTTTTAGTGATGGCAATACTACTCGAATATTCGAATATTTGATTAAATGGTCGCCATTCAAAAAGTTGAAACAACATTTGAATACTCGCATTATGAATTAATTAGAAAGCGCAATTTGTTAATAAGGATAGGACGGTAATAGCTATTCGGTACTAAAATGTCATAAAAATAATAGTTATGTCATGTAGGCCACAAAGTTCACAGTAGTTAGTACAAACATGTATGCGAATAATCGAATAGTCGATTGAATGAAATAGCTAATATTCGGATACCGATTTTGGTATTTGCTGCCGTCCCTAGTTGTTGTTTTATTGGTAATAGAAACCTCACGACGGCGACGTGATGTCAGTAACCAAGAATATTTGCCGTTCATTGTCGGCGACAACGATTGTTCAAACAACAACGGTTTCTGCAATGGACCTCTGCAACCAGGAAGATCGTATAGGTAAGTGAGCATTTCTTTGACCTGATGAAAATGACATACAGTAGCAATGTCTATGTGCATGTTTAATGACTGATGGACTGTGCAACGAGATGGATATTCCCGTTGTACTGACGACACCTTTTGTCTTCTCTGTATTAAATCATGTATACAATATTGAAAGAGCATTAACATATATTGTGTAAAGGTTTTTAGTTTACTATAAAACATGTTCACAATATAATTTCATTTTATTTTTTCAATCAAAGTTGACTTAAGATGTTCCTTAGGATTTGTGTGTATATAGCCCTTGTTTTCAAAGTTTGATGTAGATGTCTTATAATGCATTTTAAACTTAGTAACTAGTGATTGAACAAGGCATGAGTATCGATTGCAGAGGGGTACGTCAATTGTCATAGGTACAACGCCAATGCATAGTCATACTTATCATACTAATTGACTAGTATATACAATGTACGGATGGTATACACACAATCAATAAACTTTTGTTCCTTAGCTAGCTCAAACAGTAGAGTATAATATATAAAGCATCATTGACCTCTAAATATCGGCTATATTATGAACATTCATGTGGGCTGCATGGCATTTCTCTTGTTTGAAAGAGTTTCGTATATATATATATATATATATATATATTGTGCATGCTGATTTATTTTACATTGTCTAGTTGTTCGTATGCGTCTTTCCTTTGTTTATGCATTCAGTGAACGACTTTTGGACAATTTTGTTTTTCGCGTAGAACATTGAACTTGGATGCCTTCTATCGCTTCATAAGCTACTGATTCTTAACTTTTCAAGACAACATTTCACTTACAAATAAATGATATCATTAGCATGATTGTATTGTGTACTATAAACACAATTTCCGATTGTTATTTCGCAGGGTAAAGTCGTACGCTTGCACCAACACAGGGTGCACAGAAACTTTGTATTCACATCCTATTGAAACAGGTATACAAATATGTCATACATTGTATTTAATAATGGATGCTCTATCATTCAGATATCATGTATTGTCATTGTTGCTTTGCGATGCAACCTCGATAACATGTCAACCTCGATAGCCACACGATGTAGGCTATATATGGTTGTAGCTAGTACAGTAATGCATCAGAAGTTGAAATAGTGTCAGCACTAGGGATGTAAAGTTGAATGCATCGAACTTATTGCTTACAATATTGCAAAAATGATCATTTATCTTTTTATAACAAACTCCTTCAAACATTATGGAACAGAAATGTGATTACAAAGCGGTATATAATTCTGTTTATTAAATGCGAGGCATAGACAAAATTAACATGACTAGGAATTTACTATGTAAACATGACTCTTACAGCTTTGCTAATGATAAGCAGTGATTAAGACAAACAGTAAACCTTTCGATTGTCATTAACCGGCAAGCAGTGAAATATAGACTTAAGTGCACATTAATAGCTCATGGTTATCACGAAGATGCAAACCTTGTTTTATGACTAATATAATCGTTTCATTTTGTAGTTTACACTGAAATATTGATGCACGTTCAATTTAATTAATTGCGTTTACAGCACCTAATCTCATACCAGCAATTATTGGCGGACTTGCGGCAGCTGCTGTGGTCATTGCCGTTGTGGCTGTTATTGTTTACACAAAACGCACGAATAAGTTGTAAGTTACCAATACACGTGTTTAATTCATTGGTGTTCTGTTGCATTCGGTAATTTTAAATTGTCTACAAATACAGTGATTATTTATCGGTGTTCTGAGTAACTAATAAATAAGCAACATATATTAGTTCTATAACATTGGCATAATAATTTTGAAACAACATGCGAATCTTTACGCTAGATGTAACGCTATGTATTCAATATCTTCGATGAAAATAAATGTATCTGTGTATATTTTGTCAATACCATATTCAATTGTATCTAATTATCATCGTTTGTATCTTATACGTGCCAACGTTTTTTCGTTTAAAAGTATGTGGTTGTATTTCAATGGTCTAAATCCATTGTCAGTTATCGCATTCGTGTTTGTTTTAACTGTAAGGAAACTGAAACACTTAATTAAGAAAAACTGGATTCCGGTTAATTCCAAGAGTTCAACAACAAAAAAGACATATTTTTTGCAGGTGTTTTTCGGGCAAAACAGTGGAATCAGGACAAAGTGAGGGAGATGTATAAATAAATGATGTAGCAACTCAAGCCGCGGAGTATATATGCAAGTAAATATTTTCGTAAGCCCGTATATAAACTTTACGTATGACTACGTTAACGAACTTGTAGTGTTTGCTGATTATGACCATAATTGGCTTTTTATTGAACAGATAAGTGACAAGATACAATACATTTATAATACTTATAAGAACACGAGCAATATCACTCAGGACGCAAAGTCTTACACTACAGGGAACTGAGAAATATGCACTTTAGTGTCATATACAAGTGGGTGATTCAATCAGGGTTCAAATACAATTTTCCAATCGCATTGTGAGGCCAAATGAAATGGAATTTGCTATGTTTGCTCTCAACATTTTCTTTAAAATGATGTGTTTACATACTAGGCCAAGTTCAGTGCAATTGTCCGAATTTCCTCTGCATGTGGACAGAATGCACAAGGACAGTAATCTACTGTTCGCAGATGCGTTTAAGGTAACTAAAAGTTGGCATTCTCGAATGAATGGTTAAACGAGTTAAATAATATTATGGCATGTGTTTATGTCATGGTAGTGTTTATAATTATCATAATGACTTGTCTGAACTTCATTCAACATACTATGACAATATATTTTTGTATTTCAAACGTATTTGTTTGGTTTAGAGTATAGATATGTTTAGCTCTTCATTAGTGTAACTCAGATTTGGTTAAACAAAAAATTAAATTTGTAATTTGTTCTAACTATTGAATTAATTAGCAAGATATACGGTATGTGTAGTTGCCCAAAGGAATATATGCAGTGGTTATACTTTCAAAATTTAAACATTTGTATTTGTTTATACACCCTTTATTTTCTCAACAAAACAGATGCTGAGAGACAAGAGTCCTGCATATCCGGTAGCGGCCGCCGAAGCCCAACAGTGCAGGCCAAAGAACCGTTATACTAACATAATGCCGTGTGAGTATCATTGTAACTGTTTCATGGTCTAATGCAATGGGTACTGAATATTTATCAGGCCTAATAAGAAGAAATTATAATATATGTCTGTCGTGGCAAAATACTTTAATGAATTACTTGCTCGTTTGAATCGCGTTCAGTCGTTACATTTTGTACGAACAATATACAGTTATCACATGGGTGAGGGCCAACAGTGTTCACTGTTTCTCAAACACCCATGTGGTAACTTTTTATTACCTGATATGTGTATGCTCCCGGCATCTTGATGCAGGAAGCATATAGCGATCGTCCTTCCGTCCGTCCATCCGTCCGTCCTTCCGTCCTTCCGTTCGTGACAAGGTTTAATAGATTTTACCCTTTCGTCTAGCATCTAAACCGCTGACTACAACACCTGTATACTTACACAGTTGTTGCTTATGAATATTCCCTATCCACCCATATAACAATCCTCACTTTGACCTTGACCTTGAAATAATTTGGACTAATAATTCAAAAGAGCCAGTTCTTGGTTAACTAGATTTTACCGTTTCGTCTAGTACCAACACCACTTACTACAACACTTGGATATTTAAAGTGTTTACTTTGACCGCGACCTTGACCTAATATGGACTGAGAAATGGGCTACCAAGCACCAATAGGGTTGCATGTTTGTTTATCAAACACAAAATCTTGTTTTAGATTTTTGTTTTAATTTATATTGTTAAATACATCATTATGCATGTTAACGAAATATTGTTTAACTGGACAATGTGAAGCTTAATTAGTACCTTTTTAAAAACAGAAAATAGAGAGGAGATACATTCTTTTACCCCATCCTCACAACGACATTGACGAAATAACACTCCTCTGGATAGTTTTAGCTATATTTCAGCGCTGTGGAGTAAGCAAACAAGCGAAATGTAATGACGTCATTTTATTGATTTTCGGGATGTCATTTTATGTTTTCCGTGTTATTCGTTAAGGCTCGTGGTTCAGGTTTTCTAACCCTCGCTAAATAACTTATCTTTATTCAACTCTAACCTATTATTCCCTAACCATGACATGAACCTGCATGTACATATATTGCGAAACAGAAACAAGTGGTAACTAGAATATCTATGAAGACCGAATAGGAACAGAGATACTGCGTGGGAACACTTTCGTCAATTTGGGTACATGGTCGTATCTCTACACTGTATCGATAACGTTTTGTTTTACAAAATGCTTAAACACTTTTGACGTACACTCATTTAGGTCTATACAGTCATTAGTCACAGATTATTTTATGCCAATAGTATTATTTATTATTTCGACTTTTATATCAAACTGCACACTTCAAGTCTCATTTCGAAGACATGGTCCTTTAGAAACATAATTTGATCTACAGAAGAAATATGGGTCAATATAATAGGTGTCCATCTACCTCCAATTAATTACAATCTGTTTTCAGAAGGTGTGCATTCAAAGGCATACAAAGTGTAAAATTACGTTTCCAATTGACAAGCTGTCAAAACAAAAGATCATCGTGGCACACATACATATATTTTGTCATTTCTTAAGATTAATTTATTTAAATTTTGGTATTCGAATACCTATATTCTATTCGAATATTCGGTCAAGTATTTGAATAATCGAATGTTCATTGACATCTCTAATATAAATAGTTTCTTGGGTTAACAACAACGCGTGCGGGAAACAGTCAAAACTGTCACCCTGTAACAGTTCATATATATCCGGAAAAGTCGTATCCATAATGAAATAGTGAAAAAATACGATGTAGCATTTATATAGCCGATCAGTTTATAATTATAATTACAGTAAATTGTTCGTACATTATCTCGGACAAAGCCTGGAAACATACATTTTACTTCGCCGTCACTGTAGCGTTTCACACAAATAACTTGTGTTCCTTTGACAGACATTCATGATGACATTTGATAGATTGTTCATATAAATTATGTTTAAAACCTGATCCAGAAAATCAGATTTATATGCTCATAACATTGTTTGTATGCCCTTTTTTCAGTTGACCAGTCCCGAGTAAAGCTTCGCGCGCTAGATGACGTAGAGGGCTCGGATTTCATCAATGCGAATTTTATCCCAGTAAGTTTCGCTTGATATTTTCTCTTTGTAAGACGGTTCCAATATTATTTTTAAACAACACTTTATGTACAATGGATTTCGGTCAACACTTATAAGCACAAGATGTTCCATAAATTACAAGGTTGATAAACAAAACGGATTCTATACGAACAAATATGCATTCTCCGGCTTCTTTTCGATCAGGCAACGGATTCTTTACAACGAAAACTGCTAAACGCTAAACAGTCCCGTTAGTTATATGTTGTTTTTATTAATAAATACGTTGTTTCTATAATAAATCATATTACCACGGAACGTCTGACACATTTGTGCGTCAAATTTTCCAGTTCTTTCACCAGAAAATAAATTGATAGTTTACAATGAGTCAAATATATTTCGCTCAACTGCGTCAACGTTAACATCATGTGTCACATTTTCTGTACTTTTGAAGATATTGAACCCTTATACTATCTAGAACAGTTTTTCTTAAGTAAGTACACATTTACTGAAATGACTAGACTTAAAAACCAAGCTGTCAATGCGTAAATTGTACTCTTTTCGGCACAAATAAAACGTTATGGTAGGCAACGGATAATATACGATGCCGGCACCGGGTTATTAACGAATCGCATACTACATGTATATTATGTGAACTCCAGATCTTGTTGAATTACGAACTTACATGCTTTAGAATATGTTAAATAAACTCAACCATATTTCCGAGAATTTTATTTGTTCTTTCTAGGCATCGTATAAAGTTACGATGTGATCGGTGAATATCGTTTGAAACACTTGTTGACTAGCACCATCAAAATATAACGTGTATTTAACCTGGCCCCTTGGGCTAGTTAAGTAACTAATATATTTCGGTCAAAATATGCTACAGCTAATAATAATTTAAACGACGCTGTCTATTTAATCACATACTTCTAAGACAACTTTTTAATCGTAGCGAAATGTATTTATATTTATTAAAATGACTTTGTTAGGTCCATAATTAAACGTATGAATTTTTATGCTGATAACGTGTTTTTGTGATCCTAAGAGTCTATGAGGGTGACACTTTAGGACGATTCAAACGTGTAATTCGTATACATATGTACATCTACACGTGTTTAACCGGTTCGGGGCCAAATTTATCTCAGAATGCTGAACACAGCGCCAAATGCATTTGGCACTGTATACACAGAAATTCAATAGTCAGTAGTTTGCAAACAGTTTTCTTTTTTTTTCGGTATCTAATAACTGTTATATCAGAACGGTAACTGGTGGGCGGAGCCAAATATGCAAGCTTATCGTGCAATAAGTATCGTGCGGTTTATTGACATTTAGCTGTAATTTATACGCACGGTACTTATTGCACGGTAAGCTTGCACATTCGGATCGCATCACGTGACCTTGCGAGAGCGCTAAATTTGGAAACGACAAAGATGTCAAGCATGTAAGAAACAACGTGACGTTTAGGAACTGCCCATGGGATCGGCATCGTAGAAAGTTGCGATGTTATTGGTAAATATGGTATAAATCAATTGTAGCACCATTTCACATCCATTTGTTAATTATTTTTAATCTCGCCATGCGGGCTCGTTAAAACCTCAGTACCATTCCCGATTATGGCTGCCGCCATCGACCCAACAGTGCTACGATACAAATTTAAACAAGACGTTGTCGGGAATTGGTCTGGAGTTGACGGTACGCTGTCGTTACGCTGTCCTGAGAATTTCGTGGAAAGGGATTGAAAATGCATTATAAATTAAATATAAATATCACGCCTGTAGTATTGCGGCAGTCACACGGTCCCGATTATGGCTCTTGACAGCGTTGCAATAACGTAACTATACAAATAATAAAACAGTCAGGAATGTCGGAACGTTGTCAAGACGCCGTCGAGACACTGTCGGGTTACTGTCGGGTCGCATTCGGGTCAATCGGGACGCTGTCGAGACTCTTTCAAAATGCTGTCTGGACGCTGTCGGGTCATATTCTATCTTATGATCAAAAATTGAATTACGAGCCCCGATTCTCAGAATATTGTCCAGACTTTTGACGTATTTGATTCGGGACAATGTCGACTAAAGAACGACTGTAACAGTCGGGAATGTGTGACTGGGGCTTAAATAACTAACATATTTCGGTCAAAGTATGCTACAACTATTATATGTTGAAGGAAATCTTTCTTTTTAATTTCGAACATAGTTAACAAAATTATACTAGAAACAATGCATTTATTCTACTTTATTTGATTATTATGTTTAATTCATTTTCCATAACACAGTGACACACACAAATATACAATATTTACATGAACACATTTATATTATTATTTCAAAATAAATACGTCTTAATATTAAACAGACATAACTCTTTAATTTGAGAATAATAAATTATGCCAGGCACATAACAAATTCATATGGACTTCAGAGCTTCAGCGAGTTTGTAAATAAATGATCAGCTCTTATCAATGTATACAGTTGATTTTTTTGTATTGTTTCTGGATTTTTCCAAGTACTTTTAAATGCCGGTTGTCCTTAAATATGAATTAATCACACTGTTAACACAAACTGTTAGTATGAAGCTCAAATCCAGTATAAGTCCTTGCATTGCGAATGTACATGTTTTGTCAGCCGATGAAATGTCCAGCCCATCATCAACGATTTTGGACAGGATCTGTAATTAATTCAATAAAAATAAATATTTATTATATGTCTTATGTCTATATGAATTTTCATCTTTCTAAATGAACTTTTGCATTGAACTTTTAAAACAACTCTTGAACCATCAGTAAACGTGTAGTAGCAATAGTGGTGGTACGTGCGATATCCGATGCCATTATTTATAATACATGTCAAATGATCGTATATTATCCGTTGCTTTCGTTGCTAGGAACAAACGTCAAAACACCCATTTTAGGGCGACTAACATGATTTCATTATAATGCCGTTTAGTATTGCTGATTTCGAACAATTATATCCCAAAACAAGATGTAAGAAAGGTTTAAAAACGATTAAATGTTCGCATCCGTTAACAAAGTGTAAGTCTTGCAACTGCTACTGGGTTATTTGTTTTGCTTAGTTTGGGCTACATACTGCTTTTCGGGCAACGAAGATCACATATATTAAATCATTATATATCAAAGTGTTCCGTAAAACACTTCATTATGATAACTTACACGTATGTGTTGGTTTCTTGTGCTTCTTTGTCGTCCATAGCCGTGTCGATGTGTTGTTTTCACCATGTAGAATCCGTTGCCTGTTCGTATACAAGCCGGGCAACGCATATTTGTTCGTATAGAATCCGTTTTGCTTATCCAGCGTGAATTAGGTACAATTAAATCATTAATTTGTAAACATTCAATGAAATAATTAGCTATATCTGCCTGCAATATTTGTTGCGAAGCATCAGCAAAATAGTTGTCTTATCTCTATGAAACATAGAAAAATAATTAATGAGTTAGTATAGTATTGCAGTGGCCGAGCTCATTATCTGTGATGTTGTGATAATTTACATGACACATGTATTTTGTGTCTGCGCAGGGTTACACCTCTCGCCGAGAATACATAGCCACCCAGGGTCCAATGCAGATGACCTTCGATGACTTCTGGCGCATGATCTGGGAACAGAATGTGGACACGATTGTCATGCTGACGAAACTGGTGGAGAAGGGACGGGTAAGGCCAAATAGTTTTCGTCTCATATTAGGTGGTTTTAGAAACGGTTTATGCAAACGTCAATATAGGAATAATGAAACTCCAGAGACATAACCAGGAGAGAAACTCTTTCTACAATCCGATGGTTCTTTAGTTGAGGCAAGTGACCAATTGCGTATACAATACAACAATACATATAACACCACACAAACATAAACATGATTAAAACAGGGTTTACCGCCTTGAACGGTCAATGCAAAGCAGTGGGGGTTTAAAGCGGTTTTAAGGCATGCCAAACCTCTCACTTAGCCGAGAATTAATCACAATACACGCACTAGTAAATAAACTTTAACCTCGTAGCATTGCAATTCAAATTAAATAGCAATAAAAGAGAATATTAATTCAATTGAAATGCAATTTAATTACTCAATAGTTTAATGTTCACCAGAGCAACAGAATTTCAACATTCTGAGGCACGAGCTTTATAAACCACACCGTAATACACCAACACCATCCACTGTTATACATATTTATTTACTTGCCGTGAACATTAATAAAAAAAACAATGCTAACAATGGATGTTGAAATAACCGCTTGCACTATGTGCAAACCTAATAACGCATTCCAGAGTATGCTAAACTGAATTATTCTGACCAGATATATTTAAAGTTATATATATGCAATCATTTAAACTACAAAACAATATTCTTCGTAAATTGTACATTTTACTACATATCCTAGACATATTGCTAAAAGGATTCGTGAAAATGCGAGTAATATAAGTTGTGATTTTTAAACTGAAGTTTAGAAAAAAAAGATAATGATTGTGTGGTATACATATATTGGCTTAATTAACCATTATAATTGTATAATGTATTAACATGTATGTATATTCTAATTGTCGTGTTATTTAAGATCAAATGCGATCAATATTGGCCGAACTTGAACGATCCAGTGTATTATGGGGAGCTGGTTGTCTCCATCCAATCAGAGTCGAGCCTCTCCGACTATACGCTGCGGATTTTCGAAATCAAATCATCCGTGAGTCATATTATTTTTCATAGGCATTTAAAGAGTACAGTACGATAGATCTTAAATTATCCGTATTTTCTTTTAAGTATATATAATATAAACTAAAAACTGATGTAACACGTTGTAATTTTCTTTGTTCTATCATATGAATCAATTGCAGATTTGTCCTATCATATTTGTAGAAGGGACCTAGTCGGTTTGTAAAGCATTTCTGGTACTTGAAATGGCCCGATATGGGATGCCCTGACGACCCTCAGATGCTCCTGGATTTTGTGAAGGCTGTTAAAGAACACACTCAAAGGCCTGGCAGGAAAAGCCCAACAGTTGTGCATTGCAGGTACGTGAATATTTGGCTTGTTTCTGGTGAATTTCATTGCATTTTAGTGCGATGGCCATACCAAATAAATTAATACAGGCGAAAAATGCATTGATGGAGTCAGAGCTGTTGATTATGTGTCAAGAAATTCATTGGAAAGTTCGAAGTACTTCACTATTTTTATATGCATGCTTATGTTGAACATACGCGCCAACCATTTCGTGGCTAGTATCTTTTTGTGCAGACTGCTGTTTATATGATTGTGTGCGTGATAACAAGCGTAACGTCGTATTACTCGTATTTAAACATTTTATAGGATTTTCATTCATTTTAAATTACCATTTGTTTCTTTGCATGACAAGACAGCAAGGTACAAAGGTAAGTTAAATTAATGTGCTTACATGTGTTCTAGTGCTGGCGTTGGAAGAACCGGGACGTTTATCGCGGTTGATCATCTTCTGCAGCATATCCGTGACCATGACAACGTAGATATCTTCCAGCTCGTTCTGGACATGCGCGAACACAGATGTAACATGGTGCAAACTGAGGTATGGTGAAGCCAAACGAATTTTTGTTTAAAGGTTAAATGAAACGTAAAAAGCAGAATAATGAAACACACATTCTAAGCATTAAACGTTTCATTTCAGTTAGCGAAATACCGTCTCAATACGAAACTGTTGAATTTCACGCACTTGCATCATATAATAGATGGTGCATGTGCGTATTGTGTAATATTTTGTCATAGATTTTTTGAAATTCAGGACCAGTTTATCTACATCCATGAATGTCTGAAGGCATTCATCACCACCGACGTAGAGGAGGAAGAGCGTGAGTTGATCTTTCTAATTAGCTAAGATGGGTGTATATTTCAGTATAATTCCAATCATGAAAACTAACCGCAGTAATCGAAACTCATACCCACTAAATATTCGTGACAAATAAATGGTAACTTATTGGACTACCTTAATGATTTTCCTATTATTCTAATTGCAGTCAAAATTTGTCGAATACAATTTCTGAAGAACAACGCGCGTAGTTGTGTCAGTTTCTTATATATATATATATATATATAATCAAATACCATTGATAATTTAATTTATGCAAACTAAGCTAAAGCTAAGTTGATATGTGCCAAATGATTATGTAATCGCCACTGGCTTTGAATGAGACATAACTGTTGTTCGGTCATTTGTTGTTACACATGTAATTATCTTTCTTTTATGAAACTTTATGTATTGATAAAGGACAATAAAGGTAGTGAAAAAGGCAAGAATAATTGTTTAATAATAAATTTTACAAACTTTATGAAGAGACGTTGCTTGGTTAAATGTTGTGTTTAGAATTATTGTGTTAAAAGTATAACATGTATATATGGTGCCTTTGCTACTGTGTAACAGTGACAAGTATTTGGTTGTCTATTTCAGCTGTGTATCAAAATACTGAATTTGGTGCGGAAAATGTCTACGAAAATGCTGGCTTTCAGACGGAGCTTCAACTTTCAAAATAATTATTTTTTACGATATACTTACTACACGGAAGAAAATGTAAAAGATTATGAAAAGGACTTGGATTCTTTGGTATGGTCCTGTGTAACCAATACCGTATCATGGTTCAAATTAGGTCATGACATTAGGACATAGTTCAGTGTTTTGTATAAAGACGGAATATCAGCTGTGACAAAGTGTGGCTTTTTATTAGATTTTTCTTTTAAAATCAACGTGGATGCCGACAAGGCAGATTATAGAAAACACATAGTTAACGAAACTGGTAAAGAATGATGCTAACGCCTAGTAGACGAATACGTAAGATAAAAACGATATGATTTGCCAACTCGTCACATAACATACTGACAGCGTAAAATGATATATTTGTTTAAGTGTGTGTATAGTGGTAGATCAAAAATTAACAACAATGTTCAAAGAATATGCTGAATGAGGTTTAAATATGGTCGACCTTTTTTTACCACCGGAAATGGTAAACGGATCGATATTGTACAAACAATTAGATAAAATTATATAATTAGCCTTTATTATCTCGAAAACCTAATCCATAGAATATATAATAATTTTGAAAAGATTAATTAAAATCCTTTGCTGACTTCAGCAGAGCGGGACGGTTGAATATGAAGTGCTTGATCAGTAACACAACGTTCTAAAATTGTATCGTCATGAAGACTTTTGTAAAATTAAAAGAAATATCCAAAAACTCTATTTTCTAGGTATTGTTAACGCTTTTACTAAGTACATTTAGACGTGTAGCTCGTTTGAAACTAGTTAGAACAAACCATTTATTCTCATTTATATTTACGGTCCAATTTAACATACACAATCAGCTCGGCCGATGTATGATATATTTAAAATGAATTAATCTTTACCAGCATGTATATCGAAATGGTCAATCATTGTTTACAATATAAATATCAAAGACCTGCAACATAGTTTTAAAATGTATTTTTGTATTGTAACAGTCCGTTGAACTAAACATTCCTTTTATCAACTGTTTATTTATAATGGTACAATAAATCAAACAAAACCTACAGTAAAGGTCGCACAGACATACTTTTCTGAACATTATTATGTTTTAAAAGAAATTAAATTCATTTAATAGTTCACCTATTTAAACGAATGAAACATTGTGTGGCCTCTTTATCTGTAGAACTACATGCAATTTGACTTACTGTATTTGTTATCTGAAGCATTTATTTAATACTTAATATTTGTTTTCTATTTTGTGAGAAACGCTTGTTCACATCATGACAGAAAAGTGACGTGTAAATATGAATTAAATGTATTATCATTCACAGTGTGGAGGGGGGTGCCCTCGATATGAACAACCCGTGTATAAACAAAGTAACACTTTCTATATGTTCATAATCCACGTGCTATATTAGCCATTAAAGTATGTAAAAACTGTTTCTATGAGTTAGTAGCAGTGGTTATAGCAATACATGTAAAGTAGCTACATCTGACTGTATTATTGGTATCGGTATTTTACATTTTTTGTATTAATATTTTATATTTCTCTAATGGTTATTAAAAAGTGCTTACTATGTTTTTGCCTTACGTATGACATACTATGATATGTACACGCAGTGTTAAATTTCAATTATTGCATTTTTACTATGTAACGTCCCAATATAGGTTTCTGTAATACATTGTTATGCAGTACTCTGTATTTTCTTATCATCATTTTATGTTTATTGGTGTGCATTGTTTGTGTCAAAATTAACATCCAATTGTAGTAGAGTAGGATAGTATGTTTCATCTATTTTGGAAATGTTCGTGTGATTTCTAAACTATCCGGAATAAAATATTTAAAATGTATGTGTACACAGTTGATTTGTTTGTTAATTATATATTATGTTTGACTTGCACTTTATAGAACCATATTGTTCACACATCATATATTTCACACCTGACTGATAGAGGAATAGGAATTTTCACAAGTGCAAAAATTAAGTTCTCATTTTCTGTTAAGTAGATTACCGCTACAATATCGTGTGTTACGGAAAAGTTAACTGGCATTGAGAAGAAGTGCGATGAAATTTAAAAAAAAGCAATTGTTTTCTTCCTGATAGTAATAAAGCGGTATCCAAATCATTTGAATCAAACAAAACCGAAATAACAAACATTAAACGTGACCTAAAATCCTTGACTACTGAAAATGCGCGTGACTTCCGTTGACAGGCCACGACAGGATACCCCACACCCAATCGCCCAGTTGAAGATGACTTCGTTAAAAGGTGCTAATGTTCTGCAAGGATCATCTAAAAATACCCGATCCGGGTAAGGTGATCTTGACAGATCGGCTTCACAGGATCGGGAAATTCCAAAGAAATAAAATTAGACCAATAGTTGCAAAATTTAGAGATACCCAGTCCATAATGTGTATAAACAATGCACTCAGGAGTGTTGATCTACAACGGACACATACAACTTAACGGAGCAATACCTCGCAGAGGTCATGGACGCCGGAAGGCCCTTGTTGGTCATATGATGGATGCCGACCGTGACGGGAAGCGAGCCGTTCTCGTCCGCGACAAGCTCTTCTTTGGTGGTCGTCCGTTTGATCCTCCAGCCACGCCGTCTACTTAGGGATCTGATGAAAAGTATGAACTGAGTATTGTCTCGTGGAATGTCTATTGGCCAGAAAAACTGTCTCAATGACGAAGATTTTGTTAATTTTGTTAATCTGTATAATATAGTTTTTTTGTAGTGAAACGTGGTTAAAGCCTGGGGTTGAACCCGATTTAGAAGGGTATGAATGTATAAATGTATCTCGTCATTTAGATAATAACCAGTTTAGTAAGCGAGGCCATGGTGAATTTTGTCTGTTTTATAGACCTTGTTTTAAAAGAGGTTATCTCTAATATTGAGGTTGATATTCAAGGCGCTATTGGATTGAGGTTAATAAATCGTTTATTAATAATCACTTTGATGTGTACATTTGTTTTATTTATATACCTTCACAGAACTCTGTGTGTTTTAATTTGCACACAAGGACTTTTTTGGAATATTTAGTGCTTACTGTTTGTTAATAATCGTCACTATGTTTGACATCTGTTATTGGTGATTTAAACGCACGCTGTGGAAATAAATCCTATTATCTGCAGACAAACGAAAAGTTAACTGTATGTATAGACACTTTAGATAAAGATGACTTGCTTTTCAGTTGGTACCCGAGCGTTTTAATAATAAATAAATTGATTTATGCTTAAGTTCTGATATGAAAATTGTTAATGGTCGTTGCGGGTCCGGCGCTGGTATATTTATGTCCGCTGCCGGCAGTAGCCTTATTGATTTCGTCTTAGCACATCAAGAGTTGTTTCCCTTTATTAGTCACTTTGTTGTGCATGAATATTTTTGCCGCATGCGCCTGTCCAGATATTGTTTAACTTTAATGTCAATAAACCATTGTTTCAGAATGAGAAAGTCGCAATCAAAAGGTTAAATTGGTGTAACGATGAAATTAAGCATAACTCATATATTACCAGCATGCAAAATAAATACATGAATTCCAAAGTATTGTTGACAATATGACTTGCAATAATGTGAACATTGCTCTGGCTATTGATAACCTTGCTAAATTGTTGGGTTAATCTGCATGTGATATCTACGGGAAAACGACAACGTTTATTAATTCTGAACATAAGCCGAATCGAACATACAAACGTCCATGGTTTAATAGCGAGTGCGAGAATGCGAGAAGTAGCTATCGGCGGGCGAATAGATTATTTTATACCGAACGTTCTCCTGATAATCGTGCAGCGTTTTTATCAAGCAGAAGGCAATATAATGATGCAAAAAGACTTGCGAAGCGTATTTTTAACAAGAGGCAAGGAAAACTTTCAAAAGTTTGCCAGGCCACAGCCACAACAATTTTGGAATGAAATAAAGAGGATTATCATAGGCGAACTAGTAGTGATATTACTCCGGATAACTTTGTTGAACATTTTAATAATTTATTTTCCAGAAATGATGTTTTCACACTTTTGAAGATGACTTCAGTTAATAGATAGCGATGTTTCTATTGAATTCCTGGATAGTGATTTTCAGTTGATGAAGTTCTAAGGCCAATTGGGACTTGAAGAGGGGGAAGAGTGGTGGATTCGATCTGCTTATACCAGAAATCTTTATTGACTGCAAGGAATTGCTAGCTCCTTTATTATGTACATTATTTAATTATATTTACTCAACGAGTACTTATCCATATTCATGTTGGGTCAGAAAATATACCTACAGGTACAATTTTAGTCCGGGTATAAATCTATACCTGTAGGTATAAATTATGCCTGTAGGTACAACTTTGTACCTGCAGGTCCATCTATTTATTATGGTGGCACAGAGGTGACCTGCAATACTCCTTTTTAATCTCGCTCCCATAAGATGCTAACTCGTGGGAACGGGATACTAACTCGTGTGAACGAGAAAGCAACTCGTGGGAACGAGGTACTAACTCATGAGAACGAGATACTAAGTCAAGGGAACGAGACACTACGTCGAAGGAACGAGTTAGTATCTCGTTCCCACGACTTAGTATTTTGTTCCCACGAGTGAGAGAACCCATCAAATGTTTCCGTATATGTTTTTATCATAACCATGGCCGACAAAAACGATCATGTTGTAAGATGGTCCCACTAGTTAGTATCTCTTTCCCTCGAGTTAATATTTCGTGGGAACGAGAAAAAAACTAGTGCATGTCACCTCTGTGTCACCGTAAGTTATAGCTGTTTACATTTACTTTTGACTCAATCGGTATTACATAATTTTATAACCGCAGTTGAAAAAATACACGCATCGGCTCATCGTTTCGGTGCTTCGGCGTATCGTGTCGGCGCTTCGGCGTATCGTCTCGGCGCATCGTGTCGGCGCGTCGGGGTATCGTCTCGGCGCGTCGGCGTATCTTGTCGGCGATTCGGCGACCTCTGAAATGAAAGGGCGCCGACGTGCCGAGACGATTTGCCGACGCGCCGAGATGATACGCCGACGCGCAGCACGATGCGCCGAAGCGCAGAGACGATGCGCCGACGCGCCTACACGATGCGCCGAAGCGATATTAACGTCGTCTCGTCGTATCTTCGCCCAATTTTATGCCACATATGAAAACAAATCACAAGATTGCGACGTTTATATCGCTTTGGCGTATCGTGTCGGCGCATCGTGTCGGCGCGTCGGCGTATTGTGTCGGCGCTTCGGCGTATCATGTCGGCGCTTCGGCGCCCTTTCATTAGCACAGGTCGCGAAACTACGATGGCGGTAACAGGACACTGTAAGTTAATGCTATGAGATTACATGTCCACGTATTGTATTTAAATCTGGGCCAAGTGTGAGGTTCGACATGCCTTGAAACCGGGTTTAACCCAAAATGCTCTGCATTGGCCGTTCCAGAGTGGTGACCCCATCTTTAATCTTATTTATTTAATCTTATTTATTGGTGTTTTGTGTTTTTTTGTTGTAGTTCGTATTATGTGGTGTTGTACAACTATTAACAGAAATAAATTATTCATACTTTATTTACATAAACCTCTTTGTATTTTCAGTTCAATAACATAAACATTTTTAACATTAACAATGATATAGGAGATCACTTTTTCACAGACATAGTCCCTTAAATATGTCAATTAATGTATCCAATAAAATGCCTGAACTTGAGCGAACATATAGTGTACGCTTTCAATTTGGTGGTATTTAATTATTAGAGGAATTGCTCAGTATTTATCCTTATAACAGTGATTGCTGTGTATAACGCATCCTATAATATCTTTCTTTCGCATGAAAGTAGTAACACATTAATTAGAAACGCAGAATGGGTGGTACAAATTGATATATTTTGCGAGGGGCATGTGACTCTTTTGGACGAACTTTGGAACTCGATCGCGTTGTATATTGGTAGTTAGTTGAATGTAATCATTAATGGACCTCCATTTGCATCAGTTATATTCAATTTCGTATTAGTAAATAATGGTACGTTAACAAATGACAATGACAATGAAGCACGATATCGCTTATCTGTCAATATGAATAGTACATCGACTAGGGTACATACATAAACATTCGTACCGGGTACACACAGAAAACTCTCGTTCAATGGTGATTATCTTATCTGAAATCTTGACATCCTTACACTTCGTTTTATTTGTATGTACTCGGTGTTGTCACAAAATAAATAAGGCCTTTGAAAATAATGAAACAACTGAGTTACTCTAGGCAGACTCGAGTTCAGATTGAAGGTTTTAGTATTTATTCGCTTCAGTCAAACAGAAATGTCGCAACTTATATATACATATATATACGTTTTAAGTTACAACGTCATTACTATAAACTAATTTAAAAAACCTTTCAGTGATCATCATAGTACATAACACGTTTGTGTGTTACATTACTTGGAGAATACAAGCATAAAACTATATATTTCAAGCAATCTGTCTGATAATAGCATTGTTATGTTCTTTTCTAGCTCTTTGTATTTGAATGTGTGTGTGTGCAACGAGGAAGATGCCCACGCTTATCAATAGCAAAATATAAATGGCAATACTAATCTAGAAAATGAATGTGTAACGAGATTTATATGTACACGCCTAAGGCCCTAAAGGTGTTATCGTGTTAAAACATTGCACGGGGTTACTAAAGAAAAGTTTAACTTGTCCTAATAAAACGTACTGTCAATATGCATGTCATTTTGCATTTTTTCGTTCGGCCGTAATTATGTATTTGAATTGTTTTCCTGTAGGTCTGTTGTAAATTTTAGTCATGTTGCCGGCTGTATATAAGCATTTTCCACAAATGTATGCACAGTATATTTATAAATCACTTAATATCAACTGTTTGTTCAGCTTTACGATAGGGGTGTTTTTATCTACACTTTTTATGTTGACATTTAATATTCAATGAAATACTGACTGTTTTATATCAAAGTAATAAAAGTGGTTATTTGCTACTTTGAAGACAAAGCAAGAGTGATGATATTTTATATAGTATGTTTTACTTGTATTTGTTCTGACGTCTATCATTTATATTTTATTTAAAATTGTTATAACGATTAAATATTGGTGGCCATAATGTGTAGGTTTTAATATTACCATTCGGGGTTCATATTTCCTAATAGTACGTATATTGAAGCTATATATTATTAAGAGTTAATTCAATTTACATAACTCAGTCGTCAGTTTATTGTTTCATCATATGTTTAAACATAAGTTTGATTTTTTTATGAACTGCAAGACACTAAACCCAATAAAACATATTTCAGATGATACTTATAACCTATACTACATGTTTAATAATACAAACAAGATGGTTAATTTCAATGGAGATTCATTCAGTCCACAACAGTTCGAGAAAGTATGCCAGAACAAAACAGGGTTTTAGTGTACAATCAGATATCAAATGAAAAGTGGCCTTTAATCGCTGTTATTAAATGGATGAATATGTCTATGGGTATTATGTAAATGATGATTAAGACAGTGGTATATGGTTGTGGTGTGTGTCATATGTACATGATGATTGCGACTGTCGTATATGGTTGTGGTGTGTATCATATGTAAATGATGATTAAGACTGTGGTATATGGTTGTGGTGTATGTCATATGTAAATGATGATTGTGATTATGTTATATGGTAATGGTATGTGTCATATGTAAATGATGATTGTGACTGCGGTATATGGTTGTGATGTGTGTCATAAGTAAATGATGATTGTGACTAGGGTATATGGTTGTGGTGTGTGTCATATGTAAATGATGATTGTGACTAGGGTATATGGTTGTGGTGTGTGTCATATGCAAATGATGATTGTGACTAGGGTATATGGTTGTGGTGTGTGTCATATGCAAATAATGATTGTGACTAGGGTATATGGTTGTGGTGTGTGTCATATGCAAATAATGATTGTGACTATGGTATATGGTTGTGGTGTGTGTCATATGTAAATGATGATTGTGACTAGGGTATATGGTTGTGGTGTGTGTCATATGCAAATAATGATTGCGACTGTGGTATATGGTTGTGGTGTGTGTCATATGTAAATGATGATTCAGATTATGTTATATGGTTGTAATGAGTGTCATACGTAAATGATGATTAAGACTGTAGTATATGGTTGTGGTGTGTGTCAACAGTACATAATGAGTGTGACCATGTTATATGGTTGTGATGCGTGTCATAAGTAAATACTGATTGTGACTGTGGTATATGGATGTGATGTGTGTCAAATGTACATGATGATTGTAACTAGGATATATGGTTGTGGTGTGTGTCATATGCAAATCCTGATTATGACTGTGGTATATGGTTGTGGTGTGTGTCATATATAAATGATGATTGTGACTATGGTTTATGGTTGTGGTGAGTGTCATATGTAAATAATGATTATGACAGTGGTGCATGGTTGTGGTGTGTGTAAATAATGTTGATGACTGAGGTAAATGGTTGTGATGTGCTATAGGTAAATGATGATTGCGATTGTGGTTTATGGTTGTGGTGTGTGTCATATGTAAATGATGATTGTGACAGTGGAAAATGTTTGTGGTGTGCTATATGTAAATAATGATTGTGATTGTGGTATATGGTTGTGGTGTGAGTCATATGTAAATGATGATTGTGACTGTGGTATATGGTTGTGGTGCGTGTCATACGTAAATGATGATTGTGACTGTTGTATATGGTTGTGTTGCGTGCTATATGTAAATGATCATTGTGACTGTGGTATACGGTTGTGGTGAGTGTCATAAGTAAATGATGATTGTGACTGTGGTACATGGTTGTGGTGTGTGTCATATGTAAATGATGATTGTGACTGTGGTTATTTGGCTGTGGTGTGTGTCATATGTTAATGATGATTGTGACTGTGGTATATGGTTGTGTTGTGTGCTACATGTAAATGATGATTGTGACTGTGGTATATGGTTGTGGTGCGTGTCATATATAAATGATGATTGTGACTGTGGTATATGGTTGTGTTGTGTGCTATATGTAAATGATGATTGTGACTGTGGTATATGGTTGTGGTGTGTCATATGTAAATGATGATTGTGACTGTGGTATATGGCTGTGGTGTGTGTCATATGTAAATGATGATTATGACTGTAGTATATGGTTGTGTTGTGTGCTATATGTAAATGATGATTGTGACTGTGGTATATGGTTGTGGTGTGTATCATATGTAAATGATGGATGTGACTCTGGTATATGGTTGTGTTGTGTGCTATATGAAAATGATGAGTGTGACTGTTTATATGGTTGTGGTGTGTGTCATATGTAAATGATGAGTGTGACTGAGGTATATGGTTGTGAAGTGATATATGTAAATGAAGAGTGTGAATGTGATATATCGTTGTGGTGTGTGTCATATGTAAATGATGATTGTGACTGTTGTATATGGTTGTGTTGTGTGCTATATGTAAATGATGATTGTGACTGTGGTTTAAGGTGTGGTGTGTGTCATAAGTAAATGATGATTCTGACTATGGTATATGGTTGTGGTGTGCTATATGTATATAATGATTTTGACTGTGGTATATGGTTCTGGTGTGCTATATGTAAATGATGATTGTGACTGTGGTATATGGTTGTGGTGTGCTATATGTAAATAATGATTGTGACTGTGGTATATGGTTGTGATGTGTTATATGAAAATGATGATTGTGACCAGGGTATATGGTTGTGGTGTGTGTCATATGTAAATCATGTTATGACTGTGGTATATGGTTGTGGTGTGTGTCATATGTAAATGATGATTGTGATTATGGTATATGGTTGTCGTGCATGTCATATGTACATGATAATTGTGACTGTGAAATATGTTTGTTGTGTGCTATATGTAAATAATGTCAGTGACTGTTGTATGTGGTTGTGATGTGTTATATGTAAATGATGATTGTGACTGTGGTATATGGTTGCGGTGTGCCATATGTAAATGATGATTGTGACTGTGGTATATGGTTGTGGTGTGTGTCATATGTAAATGATGATTGTGACTATGGTATATGGTTGTGGTGTGCTATATGTAAATAACGATTGTGACTGTGGTATGTGGTTCTTGTGTGCTATATGTAAATGATGATTGTGACAGTGGTACATAGTTTTGGTGTGCTATATGTAAATAACGATTGTGACTGTGGTATGTGGTTCTTGTATACTATATGTAAATGATGATTGTGACTGTGGTACATAGTTGTGGTGTGCTATAAGTAAGTAATGAGTGTGACTGTGGTATATGGTTGTGATGTGTTTTATGTAAATGATGATTGTGATTAGGGTATATGGTTGTGGTGTGTGTCATATGTAAATCATGATCACGATTGTGGTATATGGTTGTGGTGAGTGTCATATGTAAATGATGATTGTTCCTATGGTATATGGTTGTGGTGCGCTTTATGTAAATAATGATTATGACTGCCGTATATGCTTGCGATGTCTTATATGTAAATGATGATTGTGTCGTTGGTATATGGTTGTAATGTGCTATATGTAAATGATGATTGTGACCCTTGTATATGGATGTGGTGTGTGTCATATGTACATGATGATTGTGACTATAGTATATTGTTGTGGTGTGCTATATGTAAATGATGATTGTGACTGTGGTATATGGTTGTGGTGTGCAATATGTAAATGATGATTGTGACTGTGGTATATGGTTGTGGTGTGAGTCGCATGTAAATTATGATTGTGACTGTGGTATATGATTGTGGTGCGCTATATGTAAATGATGATTGTGACTATGGTATATGGTTGTGGTGTGTGTCATATGAAAATGATGATTGTGGATGTGGTTTATGGATGTGGTGTGCTATATGTAAATGATGATTGTGACTGTGGTATATGGTTGTGGTGTGTGTCATATGTAAATGATGATTGTGATTAGGGTATATGGTTGTGGTGTGTGTCATATGTAAATGATGATTGTGACTGTGGTATATGGTTGTGGTATGTGTCATATGTAAATGATGATTGTGACTGTGGTATATGGTTGTGGTGTGTGTCATATGTTAATGATGATTAAGACTGTGGAATAAGATTGTGGTGTGTGTCATAAGTACTGGATGATTGTGACTATGTTATATTGTTGTGATGAGTGTCATATGTAAATGATGATTAAGACTGTGTTATATGGTTCTGATATGTGTCATATATACATTATGATTGTAGCTACGATACATGGTTGTGGTGTGTGACATATGTAAATGATGATTGTGACTATGGTATATGGTTGTGGTGTGTGTAATATGTAACTGATAATTGTGACTTTGGTATATGGTTGTGGTGTGTGTCATATGTAAATGATGATTTTGACTGTGGTATATGGTTGTGATGATTGTCATATGTAAATGATGATTGTGACAGTGGACTATGTTGGTGATGTGTGTCATATGTTAATCCTGATTATGACTGTGGTATATGTTTGTGATGTGTGTCATATCTAAATGATCATTGTGACTATGGTTTATGGTTGTGGTGTGTGTCATATGTAAATAATGTTTATGACTGTGGTGCATGGTTGTGGTGTATGTCATATGTAAATAATGATTATTACTGAGGTAAATGGTTGTGGTGTGCTATATGTAAATCATGAATGTGACTGTGGTTTATGGTTGTGGTGTGTGCCATATGAAAATCATGATTGTGACTGTGGTATATGGTTGTGGTGTGTGTCATATGTAAATGATGATTGTGACTGTGGAAAATGTTTGTGGTGTGCAATATGTAAATAATGATTGAGACTGTGGTATATGATTGTGATGTGTTATCTGAAAATGATGATTGTGACTGTGGTATATGGTTGTGGTGTGCCATATGTAAATGATGATTGTGACAGTGGTATAAGGTGTGGTGTGTGTCATATGTAATTGATGGTTGTGACTATGGTATATGGTTGTGGTGTGCTATATGTAAATAATGATTGTGACTGTGGTATGTGGTTCGTGCCATATGTACATGATGATTGTGACTGTGGTATATGGTTGTGGTGTGATATATGTAAATAATGATTGTGACTGTGGTATATGGTTGTGATATGTTATATGTAAATGATGATTGTGCCTAGGGTATATGGTTGTGGTGTGTGTCATATGTAAATCATGATTATGACTGTGGTATAAGGTGGTGGGGTGTGTCATATGTAAATGTTGATTGTGACTATGGTATATTGTTGCGGTGTGTGTCAAATGTAAATGATGATTGTCACTGTGAAATTTGTTTGTGGTGTGCTATATGTAAATAATGATTGTGACTGTTTAATGTGGTTGTGATGTGTTATATGTAAATCAAGATTGTGACTGTGTTATTTGGTTGTGGTGTGCCATATGTAAATGATAATTGTGACTGTGGTATATTCTTGTGGTGTGTGTCATATGTAAATAATGTTTGTTACTATGGTATATGGTTGTGGTGTGCTATATGTAAATATTGATTGTGTCTGTGGTATATGGTTCTGGTGTGCTATATGTAAATGATGATTGTGGCTGTGGTATATGGTTGTGGTGTGCTATAAGTAAATAATGAGTGTCAATGTGGTATATGGATGCCATGGGTTATATGTAAATGATGATTGTGACTAGGGTATATGGTGATGGTGTGTTTCATATGTAAATCATTATTATGACTGTGGTATATGGTTGTGGTGTGTGTCATATGTAAATGATGATTGTTCCTATGGTATATGGTTGTGGTGTGCTTTATGTAAATAATGATTGTGACTGCCATATATGGTTGCGATATCCTACATGTAAATGATGATTGTGACTGTGGTATATGGTTGTAATTTGCTATATGGAAATGATGATAGTGACCCTGGTATATGGATGTGGCGTGTGTCATATGTACATGATGATTGTGACTATGGTATATGGTTGTGGTGTGCTACATGTAAATGATGATTGTGCATGTGGTATATTGTTGTGGTGTGCTATATGTAAATGATGATTGTGACTGTGGTATATGGTTGTGGTGTGTGTCGTATGTAAATTATGATTGTGACTATGGTATTTGATTGTGGTGTGCTATATGTAAATGAAGATTTTGACTATGGTATATTGTTGTGGTGTGTGTCATATGTAAGTGATGAGTGTGACTGTCTTATATGGTTGTAGTGTGTGTCATATCAAAATGATGATTGTGGATGTCGTTTATGGATGTGGTGTGCTATATGTAAATGATGATTGTGACTGTGTTATACGGGTGTGGTTTGTGTCATACGTAAATGATTATTGTGATTAGGGTATATCGTTGTGGTGTGTGTCATATGTAAATGATCATTGTGACTGTGGTATATGGTTGTGGTGTGTGTCATATGTAAATGATGATTGTGACTGTGGTATATGGTTGTGGTGTGTGTCATATGTTAATGATGATTAAGACTGTGGAGTATGGTTGTGGTGTGTGTCAGAAGTGCATGATGTTTGTGTCATTGTTATATTGTTGTGGTGAGTGTCATATGAAAATGATGATAAAGACTGTGTTATATGGTTCTGATGTGTGTCATCTGTACATGATGATTGTAACTAGGATATATGGTTGTGGTGTGTGACATATGTAAATTATGATTTTGATTATGGTATATGATTGTGGTGTGTGTCATATGTAAATAATGATTATGACTGTGGTATATGTTTGTGGTTCGTGCCATATGTACATGATGATTGTGACTGTGGTATATGGATGTGGTGTGGGTCATATGTAAATGATGATTGTGACTGTGGTATATGATTGTGGTGTGTTTCATATGTAAATGATGATTTTGACTGTGGTGTATGGTTGTGATGTCTGTCATATGGAACTGATGATTGTCAATGTGGACAATGGTGGTGATGTGTGTCATATTTAAATGATGATTGTTTCTGTGGTATATGGTTGTGGTTTGTGTCATATGTAAATGATGATTGTGGAAGAGGTATATGCTTGTGGTTTGTGTCATATGTAAATGATGATTGTGCCTAGGATATATGGTTGTGGTGTGCTATACGTAAATAATGATTGTGACTGTTTTATTTGTAGTGATGTGTTATATGTAAATGATGATTTTGACTGTGGTATATGGTTGTGGTGTGACATATGTAAATGATGATTTTGACTATTCTATATGGTTGTGATGTGTTTCTTATGTAAATGATGATTGTGACTGTGGTATATGGTTGTGGTGTATTTCAGATGTAAATGATGATTGTGACTGTGGAATATTGTTGTGGTGAGTGTCATATGTAAATTATGATTGTGATTATGGTATATGGTTGTGGTTTGTGTCATAAATAAATAATGATCTTGTCTGTGGTATATGGTTGTGGTGTGTGTCATATGTTAATAATGACTGTGACTGTGATATATGGTTGTGGTGTGCTATATGTAAATAATGATTGTGTCTGTGGTATATGGTTCTGGTGTGCTGTATGTCAATGATGATTGTGACTGTGGTATATAGTTGTGGTGTGCTATAAGTAAATAATGATTGTGACTGTAGTATATGGTTGTGATGTGTTATATGTAAATGAGGATTGTGATTAGGGTATATGGCTGTGGTGTGTGTCATATGTAAATCATGATTTTGACTGTGGTATATCGTTGTGGTGTGTGTCATATGTAAATGATGATTACGACTATGGTATATTGTTGTGGTGAGTGTCTTATGTAAATGATTATTGTGACTATGGTATATGGTTGTGGTGTGCGTCATATATAAATGATGATTGTGAATGTGGAATATGTTTGTGGTGTGCTATATGTAAATAATGATTCTGACTGTTGTATATGCTTGTGATGTGTTCTATGTAAATGGTGATTGTCACTGTGGTATATGTAAATGATGATTGTGACTGGTACATGGTTGTTGTGTGCTATATGTAAATGATGATTGTGACTGTGGTATATCGTTGTGGTGTGTGTCATATGTAAATGAAGACTGTGATTGTGGTATATGTTTGTGGTGTGGTATATGTAAATAATGATTGTGACTGTGGTATATGGTTCTGGTGTGCAATATGTAAATGATGTTTGTGACTGTGGTTTATGGTTGTGGTGTGCAAAATGTAAATAATGGGCGTGACTGTGGTATATGGTTGTGATGTGTTATATGTAAATGATGGTTGTGACTAGGGAATATGGTTGTGGTGTCTGTCATATGTAAATCATGATTATGACTGTCGTATATGGTTGTGGTGTGTGTCGTATGTAAATGATGATTGTGACTGTGGAATACGTTTGTGGTATGCTATAAGCAAATAATGATTGTGTCTGTGGTACATGGTTGCGTTGTGTTATATGTAACAGTGGTTTGTGACTGTGGTATATGGTTGTGGTGTGCTATATATAAATGATGATTGTGACTGTGGTATGTGGTTGTGGTGTGTGTTATATGTAAATGATGAATGTGACTGTGGTATATGGTTGTGGTGTGGTATATGTAAATAATGATTGTGACTGTGTTATATGGTTGTTGTGTCTGTCATATGTAAATGATGATTGTGACTATGGTATTTGGTTGTGGTGTGCTATATATAAGTAATGATTGTGACTGTGGTATATGGTAGTGATGTGCTTTATGTAAATAATGATTGTGACTGCCGTATATGGTTGCGATGTCTTATATGTAAATGATGGTTTTGACTGTGGTATGTGTTTGTATAGTGCTATATGTAAATGACGATTGTGACCCTGGTATATGGATGTTGTTTTTGTCATATGTACATGATGATTGTGACTATGGTATATGGTTGTGGTGTGCTATATGTAAATGATGATTGTGACTGTGGTATATGGTTGTGGTGTGTGCCATATGTAAATGATGATCGTGCCAATCGTATATATGAATGTGGACTGTGTTGTATGTAAATGGTGATTGTGACTGTGGTATATGGTGGTGGTGTGCTATATATAAATAATGATTGTGACTGTGGTATATTGTTGTGTTGTTTGTCATATGTAAATGATTATTGTGACACTGGTATATAGTTGTGGTGTGTGTCATACGTACATGATGATTGTGACTGTGGTGTATGGTTGTGGTGTGTGTCATATGTAAATAATGATTATGACAGTGGTATATGGTTGTGGTGTGGGTCAAATATACATGATGATTGTGAGTGTGTTATATTGGTGTGGAAAGTGCCATATATAAATAATGTCTGTGACTGCGGTATATGGTTGTGGTGTGTCTCTTACGTAAATGATGATTGTGACAATGGTGTATGGTTGTGGTGTGTGTCATATCTAAATAATGATTGTGAATATGGTATACGGTTGTGGTTTGTGTCATATGTAAATGATTATTGTGTTGTGGTATATGGTTGTGGTGTGTGTCATATGTAAATGATGATTTTGACGGTGAAATATGTTTGTGGTGTGCTCTATGTAAATAATGATTGTGACTGTGGTATATGGTTGTGATGTGTTATATGTAAGTGATGATGAGACTGTGTTATATAGTTGTGGTTTGTGTCATATGTAAATGATGATTGTGGCTGTGGTATATGGTTGTGGTGTGCTATGTGTAAATGATGATTGTGACTGTGGTATTTGGTTGTTGTGTGTGTCATATGTAAATAATGATTGTGACTATGGTATGTGGTTGTGGTGTGCAAAATGTAAATATCGATTGTGACTGTGGTTTATGGTTGTGATGTGCTATATGTATATAATGATTGGGACTGTCGTATATGGTTGCGATATGTCATATGTATATGATGACTGTGACTGTGGTATATGGTTGTGGTGTGCAATATGTAAATGATGATTGAGACTCTGGTGTAATGTTGTGGTGTGCAATATGTAAATGATGATTGAGACTCTGGTATATGGTTGTGGTGTGCTATATGTAAATGATGATTGTGACTGTGGTATATGGTTGCGGTGTGTGTCGTATGTAAATTATGATAGTCTCTGTAGTATATGGTTGTGTTGTGCTATATATAAATGATGATTGTGACTATGGTCTATGGTTGTGGTGTGTGTCAAATGTAAATCATTATTGTGACTGTGGTATATGGTTGTGGTGTGTGACATATATACATGATGAATGTGACTGTGTTATCTGGTTGTGGTTTGTGTCATATGTAAATAACGATTGCGACCGTGGAATACCGTTGTGGTGTGTGTCATATGTACATGATGATTGTAACTGTGGTATATGGTTGTGGTGTGTGTCATATATAAATGATGATTGTGACTGTGGTATATGGTTGTGGTGTGTGTCATATGTAAATGATGATTGTGACTATGGTATATGGTTGTGGTGTGTGTCATATGTAAATGATGATTGTGACTGTGGAATATGTTTGTGGTGTCCTATATGTAAATAATGATTGTGACTGTGGTATATGGTCGTGATGTGTTATATGTAAATGATGATTGTGACTGTGGTATATGGTTGTGGTTTGTGTCATATGTAAATGATGATTGTGGCAGAGGTATATGCTTGTGGTTTGTGTCATATGTAAATGATGATTGTGCCTAGGATATATGGTTGTGGTGTGCTATACGTAAATAATGATTGTGACTGTTTTATTTGTAGTGATGTGTTATATGTAAATGATGATTTTGACTGTGGTATATGGTTGTGGTGTGACATATGTTAATGATGATTTTGTCTATTCTATATGGTTGTGATGTGTTTCTTATGTTAATGATGATTGTGACTGTGGTATATGGTTGTGGTGTATTTCAGATGTAAATGATGATTGTGACTGTGGAATATTGTTGTGGTGAGTGTCATATGTAAATTATGATTGTGATTATGGTATATGGTTGTGGTTTGTGTCATAAATAAATAATGATCTTGTCTGTGGTATATGGTTGTGGTGTGTGTCATATGTTAATAATGATTGTGACTGTGATATATGGTTGTGGTGTGCTATATGTAAATAATGATTGTGTCTGTGGTATATGGTTCTGGTGTGCTGTATGTCAATGATGATTGTGACTGTGGTATATAGTTGTGGTGTGCTATAAGTAAATAATGATTGTGACTGTAGTATATGGTTGTGATGTGTTATATGTAAATGATGATTGTGATTAGGGTATATGGCTGTGGTGTGTGTCATATGTAAATCATGATTTTGACTGTGGTATATCGTTGTGGTGTGTGTCATATGTAAATGATGATTACGACTATGGTATATTGTTGTGGTGAGTGTCATATGTAAATGATTATTGTGACTATGGTATATGGTTGTGGTGTGCGTCATATATAAATGATGATTGTGAATGTGGAATATGTTTGTGGTGTGCTATATGTAAATAATGATTCTGACTGTTGTATATGCTTGTGATGTGTTCTATGTAAATGGTGATTGTCACTGTGGTATATGTAAATGATGATTGTGACTGGTACATGGTTGTTGTGTGCTATATGTAAATGATGATTGTGACTGTGGTATATCGTTGTGGTGTGTGTCATATGTAAATGAAGACTGTGATTGTGGTATATGTTTGTGGTGTGGTATATGTAAATAATGATTGTGACTGTGGTGTATGGTTCTGGTGTGCAATATGTAAATGATGTTTGTGACTGTGGTTTATGGTTGTGGTGTGCAAAATGTAAATAATGGGCGTGACTGTGGTATATGGTTGTGATGTGTTATATGTAAATGATGGTTGTGACTAGGGAATATGGTTGTGGTGTCTGTCATATGTAAATCATGATTATGACTGTCGTATATGGTTGTGGCGTGTGTCGTATGTAAATGATGATTGTGACTGTGGAATACGTTTGTGGTATGCTATAAGCAAATAATGATTGTGTCTGTGGTACATGGTTGCGTTGTGTTATATGTAACAGTGGTTTGTGACTGTGGTATATGGTTGTGGTGTGCTATATATAAATGATGATTGTGACTGTGGTATATGGTTGTGGTGTGTGTCATATGTAAATGATGAATGTGACTGTGGTATATGGTTGTGGTGTGCTATATGTAAATAATGATTGTGACTGTGTTATATGGTTCTTGTGTCTGTCATATGTAAATGATGATTGTGACTATGGTATTTGGTTGTGGTGTGCTATATATAAGTAATGATTGTGACTGTGGTATATGGTAGTGATGTGCTTTATGTAAATAATGATTGTGACTGCCGTATATGGTTGCGATGTCTTATATGTAAATGATGGTTTTGACTGTGGTATATGTTTGTATAGTCCTATATGTAAATGACGATTGTGACCCTGGTATATGGATGTTGTTTTTGTCATATGTACATGATGATTGTGACTATGGTATATGGTTGTTGTGTGCTATATGTAAATGATGATTGTGACTGTGGTATATGGTAGTGATGTGCTTTATGTAAATAATGATTGTGACTTCCGTATATGGTTGCGATGTCTTATATGTAAATGATGGTTTTGACTGTGGTATGTGTTTGTATAGTGCTATATGTAAATGACGATTGTGACCCTGGTATATGGATGTTGTTTTTGTCATATGTACATGATGATTGTGACTATGGTATATGGTTGTGGTGTGCTATATGTAAATGATGATTGTGACTGTGGTATATGGTTGTGGTGTGTGCCATATGTAAATGATGATCGTGCCAATCGTATATATGAATGTGGACTGTGTTGTATGTAAATGGTGATTGTGACTGTGGTATATGGTGGTGGTGTGCTATATATAAATAATGATTGTGACTGTGGTATATTGTTGTGTTGTTTGTCATATGTAAATGATGATTGTGACACTGGTATATAGTTGTGGTGTGTGTCATACGTACATGATGATTGTGACTGTGGTGTATGGTTGTGGTGTGTGTCATATGTAAATAATGATTATGACAGTGGTATATGGTTGTGGTGTGGGTCAAATATACATGATGATTGTGAGTGTGTTATATTGGTGTGGAAAGTGCCATATATAAATAATGTCTGTGACTGCGGTATATGGTTGTGGTGTGTCTCTTACGTAAATGATGATTGTGACAATGGTGTATGGTTGTGGTGTGTGTCATATCTAAATAATGATTGTGAATATGGTATACGGTTGTGGTTTGTGTCATATGTAAATGATTATTGTGACTGTGGTATATGGTTGTGGTGTGTGTCATATGTAAATGATGATTTTGACGGTGAAATATGTTTGTGCTGTGCTCTATGTAAATAATGATTGTGACTGTGGTATATGGTTGTGATGTGTTATATGTAAGTGATGATTGAGACTGTGTTATATAGTTGTGGTTTGTGTCATATGTAAATGATGATTGTGGCTGTGGTATATGGTTGTGGTGTGCTATATGTAAATGATGATTGTGACTGTGGTATTTGGTTGTTGTGTGTGTCATATGTAAATAATGATGTGACTATGGTATGTGGTTGTGGTGTGCAAAATGTAAATATCGATTGTGACTGTGGTTTATGGTTGTGATGTGCTATATGTATATAATGATTGGGACTGTCGTATATGGTTGCGATATGTCATATGTATATGATGACTGTGACTGTGGTATATGGTTGTGGTGTGCAATATGTAAATGATGATTGAGACTCTGGTGTATGGTTGTGGTGTGCAATATGTAAATGATGATTGAGACTCTGGTATATGGTTGTGGTGTGCTATATGTAAATGATGATTGTGACTGTGGTATATGGTTGCGGTGTGTGTCGTATGTAAATTATGATAGTCTCTGTAGTATATGGTTGTGTTGTGCTATATATGAATGATGATTGTGACTATGGTCTATGGTTGTGGTGTGTGTCAAATGTAAATCATTATTGTGACTGTGGTATATGGTTGTGGTGTGTGACATATATACATGATGAATGTGACTGTGTTATCTGGTTGTGGTTTGTGTCATATGTAAATAACGATTCCGACTGTGGAGTACCGTTGTGGTGTGTTTCATATGTACATGATGATTGTAACTGTGGTATATGGTTGTGGTGTGTGTCATATATAAATGATGATTGTGACTGTGGTATATGGTTGTGGTGTATGTCATATGTAAATGATGATTGTGACTATGGTATATGGTTGTGGTGTGTGTCATATGTAAATGATGATTGTGACTGTGGAATATGTTTGTGGTGTCCTATATGTAAATAATGATTGTGACTGTGGTATATGGTCGTGATGTGTTATATGTAAATGATGATTGTGACTGTGGTATATGGTTGTGATGTGCTATAAGTAAATAAAGAGTGTGAATGTGATATATGGTTGTGGTGTGTGTCATATGTAAATAATGATTATGACAGTGGTATATGGTTGTGGTGTATGTCATATGTACATGATGATTGTGACTGTGGTATATTGGTGTGGTGAATGACATATATAAATGATGATTGCGACTATGGTATATGGTTGTGGTGTGTGTCATATGTAAATGATGATTGTGACTATGGTATATGGTTGTGGTGTGTGTCATATGTAGATGATGATTGTGACTATAGTATATCTTTGTGGTGTGAGTCATATGTAAATGATTGTTTTGACTGTGGTATATGGTTGTGGTGTGTGTCATATGTAAATGGTGATTGTGACTGTGGAATATGTTTGTGGTGTGTTATATGTAAATAATGATTGTGACTGTGGTATATGTTTGTGATGTGTTATATGTAAATGATGATTTTGACTGTGGTATATGGTTGTGGTGTGCTATATATAAAATATGATGGTGACTGTGGTATATTGTTGTTGTGTGTGTCATATGTAAATGATGAATGTGACTGTGGAATATGGTTTTGGGATGTGCCATATATAAATGATGACTGTGAATGTGGTATATGATTGTGGTGTGTGTCATATGTAAATGATGAATGTGACTGTGGAAAATGGTTTTGGTGTGTGCCATATATAAATGATGACTGTGAATGTGGTATATGGTTGTGGTGTGCTATATGTAAATGATGATTGTGACTGTGGTATATGGTTGTGGTGTGCTATATGTAAATGATGATTGTGACTGTGGTATATGGTTTTGGTGTGTTGAATATATAAATGATGAATGTGACTGTGGTATATGGTTGTGGTGTTCTATATGTAAATGATGAATGTGACTGTGGAATATGGTTTTGTTGTGTGAGGTATGTAAATTATGATTGTGATTGAGGTATTTTGTTGTGGTGTGCTATATGAAAATAATGATTGTGATTATGGTTTATGGTTGTGGTGTGTGTCATATGTAAATGATGATTGTGACTGTGGCATATGGTTGTGGTGTGTGACATATGTAAATATTGAATATGACTGTGGTAACGGTTGTGGTGAGTGTCATATGTAAATGATGATTGTGACTGTGGCATATGGTTGTGGTGTGTGACATATGTAAATATTGAATATGACTGTGGTAACGGTTGTGGTGAGTGTCATATGTACAGGATGATTGTGACTGTGGTATATGGTTGTGGTGTGTGTCATTTATAAATGATGATTCTTACTTTTGTATATGGTTTTGGTGTATTCGTATGTAAATGATGATTGTGACTATGGTATATGTTTGTGGTGTGTGTCATATGTAAATTATGATTGTCACTATGGTATATGGTTGTGGTGTGTGTCACATGTAAATGATGATTGTGATTATGGTTACTGTTTGTTATGAGTGTCATATTTAAATGATGATTGTGATTGTGGAATATGTTTGTTGTGTGCTATATGAAAATAATGATTGTGGTTGTGGTATATGGTTGTGATGTGTTATATGTAAATGATGATTGTGACTGTTGTATATGGTTGTGGTGTGCTATATGTAAATGATGATTGTGACTGTAGTACATGCTTGTGGTGTGTGTCATATGAAAATGATGATTGTGACTGTGGTATATGGTCGTGGTGAGCTATATGTAAATGATGATTGTGACTGTGGTGTATGGTTGTTGTGTGTCTCAGTTGTAAATGATGATTGTGACTATGGTATATGGTTGTGGTGTGCTAAACGTAAATAATGATTGTGACTGTGGTTTATGATTGTGATGCGCTATATGTAAATAATGATTGTGACTGTGGTATATGGTTGTGGTGTGCTATATGTAAATAATGATTGTGTCTGTGGTATATATTTGTGATCTTTGATATGTAAATGATGATTGTGGCTAGGATATATGGTTTTGGTGTGTGTCATATGTAAATCCTGATTATGATGGTGGAATATGATTGTGGTTGGTGTCATATGTAAATGATGATTGTGACTAGGGTATACGGTTGAGGTGTGTGTCATATGTAAATGATGATTATGACAGTGGTATATGTATGTGGAGTGTGTCATATGTCAATAATAATTATGACTGTTGTATATGTTTGTAGTGTGTGTCATATGTAAATGATGATTGTGACTGTGGAGTATGTTTGTGGTGTGCTGTATGTAAATAATGATTGTGATTGTGGTATATGGTTGTGCTGTGTTATATTTAATGATGATTGTGACTGTAGTGTATGGTTGTGGTGTGCTATATGTAAATGATGATTGTGACTGTGGTATATGCTTGTGGTGTGTGTCATATGTAAAAGATGATTCTCACTGTGGTATATGGTTGTTGTGTGCGTCATATGTAAATGATGATTGTGACTATGGTATATGGTTGTGGTGTGCTATATGTAAATAATGATTGTGACTGTGGTATATGGTTGTGATGTGCTATATGTAAATAATGATTGGGACTTTCGAATGTAGTTGAGATGTATCATACATAAATGATGATTGTGACTTTTGTATATGGTTGATTTGTGCTATATGTAAACGATGATTGTGACTGTCGTACATGGTTGTGGTGTGCTATATGTAAATGATGAATGTGACTGTGGTACATGGTTGTTGTGTGCTATATGCAAATGATGAATGTGACTGTGGAATATGGTTGTGATGTGTGTCGTATATAAATTATGATTGTGACTGTGGTATTTTGTTGTGGTGTGCTATATGTAAATGTTGATTGTGATTATGGTTTATGGTTGTGGTGAGTGTCACATGTAAATGATGATTGTGATTGTGGTATATGGTTGTGGCGTGTGACTTATATACAAGATGATCGTGACTGTGGGATATGGTTGTGGTGTGTGTCATATGTAAATAATGGTTGTGACGGTGGTATACCGTTGTGGTGTGTGTCATATGGACATGATGATTGTGATTGTGGTATATGGTTGTAGTGTGTGTCTTATATAAATGATGATTGTGACTGTGGTATATGGTTGTAGTGTGTGTCATATGTAAATGAGGATTGTGATTTTGGTATCTGGTTGTGGTGTGTGTCATATATAAATGATGATTGTGACTGTGGAATATGTTTGTGGTGTGCTATATGTAAATAATGATTGCGATTGTGGTATATTTTTGTGATGTGTTATATGTAAATGATGATTGTGACTGTGGTATATGGTTGTTGTGAGCTATATGTAATTGATGATTTTGAATGTGTTTTATGGTTGTTGTGTGTGTCATATGTAAATGATGATTATGATGATGGTATATGGTTGTGGTGTGCTATATGTAAATAATGATCGTGACTGTTGTACATGGTTGTGGTGTGCTATATGTAAATAATGATTGTGACTGTGGTATATAGTTGTGATGTGTGATATGTGAATGATGATTGTGACTATGGTGTATGGTTGTGGTGTGTGTCATATGTAAATCATGATCATGACTGTGGAATATGCTTGTGGTGTGTGTCATATGTAAATGATGATTGTGACTTGTGTATATGGTTGTGGTGTGTGTCATATGTAAATGATTAATGTGACTGTGGTATATGGTTAGGGTTTGTGTCATATGTAAATGATGATTTTGACTAGTGTATATTGTTGTGGTGTGTGTCATATGTAAATAATGATTGTGACTGTGGTATATGGTTGTGGTGTGTGTCATATGTAAATGATGATCGTGCCTATCGTATATATGAATGTGGACTGTGTCGTATGTAAATGGTGATTGTGACTGTGGTATATGGTGGTGGTGTGCTATATATAAATAATGATTGTGACTGTGGTATATAGTTGTGTTGTTTGTCATATGTAAATGATTATTGTGACACTGGTATATAGTTGTGGTGTGTGTCATATGTACATGATGATTGTGACTGTGGTGTATGGTTGTGGTGTGTGTCATATGTAAATAATGATTATCACAGTGGTATATGATTGTGGTGTGGGTCAAATATACATGAAGATTGTGACTGTGTTATATTGGTGTGGAAAGTGCCATATATAAATAATGGCTGTGACTGCGGTATATGGTTGTGGTGTGCCTCTTACGTAAATGATGATTGTGACAATGGTGTATGGTTGTGGTCTGTGTCATATCTAAATGATGATTGTGAATATGGTATACGGTTGTGGTTTGTGTCATATGTAAATGATTATTGTGACTGTGGTATATGGTTGTGGTGTGTGTCATATGTAAATGATGATTGTGACTGTGAAATATGTTTGTGGTGTGCTATATGTAAATAATGATTGTGACTGTGGTATATGGTTGTGATGTGTTATATGTAAGTGATGACTGAGACTGTGTTATATAGTTGTGATTTGTGTCATATGTAAATGATGATTGTGGCTGTGGTATATGGTTGTGGTGTGCTATATGTAAATGATGATTGTGACTGTGGTATTTGGTTGTTGTGTGTGTCATATGTAAATAATGATTGTGACTATGGTATGTGGTTGTGGTGTGCAAAATGTAAATATCGATTGTGACTGTGGTTTATGGTTGTGATGTGCTGTATGTAAATAATGATTGGGACTGTCGTATATGGTTGCGATATGTCATATGTATATGATGACTGTGACTGTGGTATATGGTTGTGGTGTGCTATATGTGAATGATGATTGAGACTCTGGTATATGGTTGTGGTGTGCTATATGTAAATGATGATTGAGACTCTGGTATATGGTTGTGGTGTGCTATATGTAAATGATGATTGTGACTGTGGTGTATGGTTGCAGTGTGTGTCGTATGTAAATTATGATAGTCTCTGTAGTATATGGTTGTGTTGTGCTATATGTAAATCATGATTGTGACTATGGTCTATGGTTGTGGTGTGTGTCAAATGTAAATCATTATTGTGACTATGGTATATGGTTGTGGTGTGTGACATATATACATGATGACTGTGACTGTGTTATCTGGTTGTGGTTTGTGTCAAATGTAAATAATGATTGCGATTGTGGTATACCGTTGTGGAGTGTGTCATATGTACATGATGATTGTATCTGTGGTATATGGTTGTGGTTTGTGTCATATATAAATGATGATTGTGACTTTGGTATATGGTTGTGGTGTGTGTCATATGTAAATGATGATTGTGACTATGGTATATGGTTGTGGTGTGTGTCATATGTAAATGATGATTGTGACTTTCGAATCTGGTTGTGGTGTGTGTCATATGTAAATGATTTTTGTGACTGTGGAATATGTTTGTGGTGTCCTATATGTAAATAATGATTGTGACTGTGGTATATGGTCGTGAGGTGTTATATGTAAATGATGATTGTGACTGTGGTATATGGTTGTGATGTGCTATAAGTAAATAAAGAGTGTGAATGTGATATATGGTTGTGGTGTGTGTCATATGTAAATAATGATTATGACAGTGGTATATGGTTGTGGTGTGTGTCATATGTACATGATGATTGTGACTGTGGTATATTGGTGTGGTGAGTGACATATATAAATGATGATTGCGACTATGGTATATAGTTGTAGTGTGTGTCATATGTAAATGATGATTGAGACTGTGGTATATGGTTGTGGTGTGCTATATGTAAGTGATGATTTTGGCTGTGGTATATGGTTGTTGTGTGTGTCATATGTAAATGATGACTGTGGCTTTGGTGTATGTTTATTGCGTGCTATATGTAAATGATGATCGTGCCTATCGTATATATGAATGTGGAGTGTGTCGTATGTAAATGGTGATTGTGACTGTGGTATATGGTGGTGGTGTGCTATATATAAATAATGATTGTGACTGTGGTAAATGATGACTGTGACTTTGGTATATGCTTATTGTGTGCTATATGTAAATAATGATTGTGACTGTGGTTTATGGTTCTGATGGGCTATATGTAAATAATTATTGTGACTGTTGTATAAGGTTGTGGTGTGCAATATGTAAATAATTATTGTGACTTTGGTATATGGTTGTGGTGTGTGTCATATGTAAATGATGATTGTGACAGTGGTATATGGTTGTGGTTAGTGTCATATGTAAATGATGATTTTGACTAGTGTATATGGTTGTGGTGAGTGTCACATGTAAATAATGATTATGATTGTGGCATATGGTTGTGCTGTGTGTCATATATAAATGATGATCGTGCATATCGTATATATGAATGTAGTGTGTGTCGTATGTAAATGGTGATTGTGACTGCGGTATATGGTTGTGGTGTTCTATATATAAACAATGATTGTGACTATGGTGTATAGTTGTGTTGTTTGACATATTTAAATGATGGTTGTGACACTGGTATATGGTTGTGGTGTGTGTCATGTGTACATGATGATTGTGACTGTAGTATATGGTTGTGGTGTGTGTCATATGTAAATAATGATTATGACAGTGGTATATGGTTGTGGTGCGTGACAAATATACATGATGATTGTGACTGTGGTATATTGGTGTTGTGAGTGTCATTTATAAATAATGATTGTGACTGCGGTTTATGGTTGTGTTGTGCTATATGTAAATGATGATTGAGACTGTAGTATATGGTTGTGGTGTGCTATATGTAAATGATGATTGTGACTGTGGTGGATGGTTGTGGTGTGTGTCGTATGTAAATTATGATAGTGACTCTAGTATATGGTTGTGGTGTGCTATATATAAATTATGATTGTGACTATGGTATGTGGCTGAGGTGTGTGTCATGTGTAAGTGATGATTGTGACTGTGGCATATGGTTGTACTGTGTGTCATATGTAAATGATGATTGTGACTGTGGTATAAGGTTGTGGTGTGCTACATGTAAATGATGATTGTGATCATGAAATATGGTTATGGTGAGTGTCATGTGTAAATGATGATTAAAACTGTGGTATATGCTTGTGGTGTGAGTCATCTGTAAATGATGATAGTGACATTGGTATATGGTTGTGGTGTGTGTCATATGTAAATGGTGAATTTGACTGTGGTATATTGTTGTTGTGTGTGCCATATGTATATGATGATTGTGACTGTGGTATATTGTTGTGGTGTGTGTCATATGTAAATGGTGATTGTGACTTTGTTATATGCTTGTGGTGTGTGTCGTATGTAAATTATGATTATGACTGTGGTATATGGTTGTGATGTGTGTCATATATAAATGATAATTGTGACCGTGTTATATGGTTGTTGTGTGCTAATTGTAAATGATGTTGTGACTATTGTATATGGTTGTGGTGTGTGTCATATGTAAATTATATTTAGATTGTGGTATATGGTTTTGGTGTGTGCCATATGCAAATAATGATTGTTAATATATTATATGGTTGTGATGTGAGTAATATGTAAAGGATGAATGTGACTCTGGTATATGGTTGTGGTGTGTGTCATATGTAAATGATGATTGTGACTGTGGTATATTGTTTTGTTCTGTGTTATATGTAAATACTGATTGTGACTGTGGTATTTGGATGTGGTGTGTGTCATATGTAAATGATGATTGTGATTAGGGTATATGGTTGAGGTGTGTGTCATATGTAAATGATGATTGTGACTGATGTATATGGTTGTGGTGTGTGTCATATGTAAATAATTATTGTGACTGTGGTATATGGTTGTGGTGTGTGTCATATGTAATTGATGATTAAGAATGTGGTATATGGTTCTGATGTGTGTCATATGTACATTATTATTGTAACTAGGATATATAGTTGTAGTATTTGTCATCTGTAAATAATGATTGTGACTGTGGTTTATGGTTGTGATGTGCTATATGTAAATAATTATTGTGACTGTGGTATATGGTTGTGGTGTGCTATATGTAAATAATGATTGTGACCGTGGTATATGTTTGTGATGTGTGCTATGAAAATGATGATTTTGACTATGGTACATGGTTGTGGTGTGTTTAATATCTAAATCATCATTATGACTGTGGAATATGCTTGTGGTGTGTGTCATATGTAAATAATGATTGTGACTGTGGTGTATGGTTGTGGTGTGCTATATGTAAATAATAATTGTGACTGTGGTGTATGGTTGTGGTGTGTGTCATAAGTAAATGATGATTGTGACTCTGATACATGGTTGTGGTGTGTGTCATATGTAAATGATGATTGTGAATGAGATATTGGTTGTGGTTTGTGTCATATGCAAATGATGATTGTGACTAGTGTATATGGTTGTGGAGTGTGTCATATGTAAATCATGATTATGACTGTTGTATATGGTGGTGGTGTGTGTCATATGTAAATGATGATCGTGACTATTTTATATATGAATGTCGTGTTTGCCGTATGTAAATGGTGATTGTGACTGTGGTATATGGTGGTTGTGTGCTATATATAAATGATGATTGTGACAATGGTATATAGTTGTGTTGTTTGTTATATGTAAATGATGATTGTGAATATTTTATATAGTTGTGGTGTGTGTCATATGTACATGATGATTGTGACTGTGGTATATGGTTGTGGTATGTGTCATATGTAAATAATGATTATGACAATGGCATATGGTTGTTGTGTGTGTCAAATATACATGATGAATGTGACTGTGGCATATTGGTGTGGTGAGTGTCATATATAAACAATGATTGTGACTGTAGTTTATGGTTGTGCTCTGTCTCTTAGGTAAATAATGATTGTGACAATGGTATATGGTTGTGGTGTGTGTCATATCTAAATGATGATTGTGACTACGGTTTACTGTTGTGGTGAGTGTCATTCGTAAATGATGATTGTGACAGTGGTATATGGTGGTGGTGTGTGTCATATGTAAATGAAGATTGTGACTGTGGAATATGTTTGTGGAGTGCTATATGTAAATAATGATTGTGTCTGTGGTATATGTTTGTTGTGTGTGTCATTTGTAAATGATGATTGTGACTATGATATATGGTTGAGGTGTGCTATATGTAAATAATGATTGTGACTGTGGTTTATGGTTGTGATGCGCTATATGTAAATAATGATTGTGAATGTGTTATATGGTTGTCGATTGTGTCATATGTAAATGATGATTGTGACAGTGGTATTTGGTTGTGGTGTGCTATATGTAAATGATGATTGTGACTTTGGATATGGTTCATGTGTGTGTCATACGTAAATGATGATTGTGACTATGGCATATGGTTGTAGTGTGCTATATGTAAATACTGATTGTGACTGTGGTATATTGTTGTGATGTGCTATATGTAAATAATGATTGGGACTGTCGTATATTAGTTGTGATGTGCTATATGTAAATACTGATTGGGACTTTCGTATATTGTTGTGATGTGCTATATGTAAATAATGATTGGGACTGTCGTATATGGTTGCGATGTGTCATATGCATATGATGAGTGTGACTGTGGTATATTGGTTGTGGTGTGCTATATGTAAATGATGATTGTGACTGAGCTATAATGTTGTGGTGTGCTATATGTAAATTATGATTGTGACTGTGGTGCATGGTTGTGGTGTGTGTCGTATGTAAATTATGATTGTGACTGTGGTATATGGTTGTGGTGTGCTATATGTAAATAATGATCGTTAGTGTGGTATATGGTTGTGGTTTGCTATATGTAAATGATGATTGTGACAGTTGTATATAGTTGTGATGTGTGACATGTAAATCATCATTTTGACTGTGGTTTGTAGTTGTGATGTGCTATATGTAAGTGATTCTTGTGACTGAGGTATATGATTGTAAAGTGTTATATGTAAATGATTATGGTGACTGTGGTACATGGTTGTGATGTGCTATATGTAAATGATGATTGTGACAGTGGTATAAGGTTGTGGTGTGATATATGTAAATGATAATTGTGACTATGGTATATGCTTGTGGTGTGTGACTCTATGTAAATGATGATTGTGACTAGGGTATGTGGTTGTGTGTATGTCATATGTAAATGACGATTGTGACTAGGTTGTATGGTTGTGGTGTGTGTCCATATGCAAATGATGATTGTGACTGTGGTATATGATTGTGGTGTGTGTCATTGTGTTAATAATTGTGACTAGGGTATACGGTTGTGGGGCGTTTCTTACGTAAATGTAGATTTTGACTGTGGTATATGGTTGTGATGTGTTATATGTACATGATGATTGTGAATGTGGTATTTGGTGTGGTGTGTGTGCTATATGTAAATAACAATTGTGACAGAGGTAAATCGTTGTGGTGTGTGTCATATGTAAATGATGTTTGTGACTCTGGTATATGGTTGTGGTGTGTGTCATATATAGATGATGATTATGACTGTGGTATATGGTTGTGGTTTGTGTCATGTGTAAATGATGATTGTGACTATGGTATATGTTTGTGGTGTGTGTCATATGTAAATGATGATTGTGAGAGTGGTATATGGTTGTGGTTTGCTATATGTAAATGATGATTGTGACTATGGTATATGGTTGTGTTGTGTGCCATATGTAAATGATGATTGTGACTATGGTGTATGTTGTGGTGTGTGTCATATGGAAATGATGATTGTGACAGTGCTATATGGTTGTGGTGTGTGTCATATGTAAACGATGATTGTGACCGTGGAATATGTTTGTGGTGTGCTACATGTAAATAATCATTTTGACTGAGTCGTATGGTTGTGATGTGTTATATGTAAATAATGATTGTGACTGTGGTACATGGTTGTGGTGTGCCGTATATAAATGATGATTGTGAATGTGGTATATGGTTGTGGTGTGTGTCATATGTAAACGATGATTGTGACTATGGTATATGGTTGTGGTGTGCTATATGTAATTGATGATTGTGACTGTTGTATATGGTTCTGATGTGCTATATGTAAATGATGATTGTGACTGTTGTAAATGGTTCTGTTGTGCTATATGTAATTAATGATTGGGACTGTGGTATATGGCTGTAATGTGTTACATGTAAATGATGATTGTGACTGTGGTATATGGTTGTTATGAGCTATATGTAAATGATGATTTTGGCTGTTGTATATGGTTCTGGTGTGCTATACGTAATTAATGATTGTGACTATGTTATAAGGTTGTAATGTGTTATATGTAAATGATGTTTGTGTCTGTGGTATATGGTTGTTAAGATCTATATGTAAATGAGGATTGTGACTGTGGTATATGGCTGTGATGTGTTATATGTAAATGATGACTGTGACCGTGGTACATGGTTGTGATGTGTTATATGTTCATGATGATTGTGACTATGGCATTTGGTTGTGGAGTGCTATATGTAAATGATTATTGTCTCTGCGGTATATGGTTGTGGTGTGTGACATATGTACATGATGAATGTCACTGTGGAATATGGTTGTGGTGTGTGTCATATGAAAATAAGGAATATGACTGTGGTATACGGTTGTAGTGTGTGTCATATGTACATGATGATTGTGACTGTGGTATATGGTTGTGGTGTGTGTCATATGTAAATGATTATTGTGACTAAGGTATCCGGTTGTGGTGTGTGTCGAATGTAAATAATGATTGTGATTGTGCAATATGTTAGTGGTGTGCTATATGTAAATGATTATTGTGACTGTATTATATGGTTATGATGTGTTAAATGTGAATGATGATTGTCACTGAGGTATATGGTTGTGGTGTGCTATATGTAAATGATTATTGTGAATGTAGTATATGGTTGTGGTGCGTGTCATATGTAAATGATGATTGTGACTGTGGTATATGTTTGTGGTGTGCTATATGTAAATGATTATTGTGACTGTCGTATATGGTTGTTGCGTGTGTCATTTGTAAATGATGATTGTGACTATGATATATGGTTGTGGTGTGCTATATGTAAATAATGATTGTGACTGTGGATTAAGGTTGTGTTGCACTATATGTAAATAATGATAGTCTCTGTGGTATATGGTTGTGGTGTGTGTCATATGTAAATAATGATTGTGTCTGTGGTATATGGTTATGATGAGCGATATGTAAATGATGATTGTGACTAGGGTATATGGTTTTGGTGTGTGTCATATGCAAATCATTATTATGACTGTGGTATATGGATTTGTTGTCCTTTATGTAAATAATAATTGTGACTGTGGTATATGGTTGTGGTGTGTGTCATATGTAAATGATGATTGTGACTGTGGTATATGGTTGTGGTTTGTGTCATATGTAAATAATGATTGTGACTTGTGTATATGGTTGTGGTGTGTGTCATATGTAAATAATGATCATGAATTTGGTATATGGTTGTGGTGTGTTTTATATGTAAATGATGATCGTGACTATGGTATATGGATGTGGTGTGTGTCGTATGTAAATGGTGATTGTGACTGCGGAATATGATTGTGTTGTACTAGATATAAATGATGATAGTGACTTTTGTATATAGTTGTTGTTTTTGTCATTTGTAAATGATGATTGTGACTGTGGTATATGGTTGTGGTGTGTGTCATATGTAAATGATGATTGTGAATATGGTATACGGTTGTGGTGTGTGTCACATGTAAATGATGATTGTGACTAGGGTATATGTTTTGGTGTGTCTCAAATGTAAATGATGATTGTGACTGTGGTATATTGTTGTGGTGAGTGTCATATGTAAATGATGATTGTGATTAGGATATATGGTTGTTCTGTGTGTCAAATGTAAATGATTATTGTGACTAGTGTATGTGGTTTTGGTGTGTGTCGCATGTACATGATGATCGTGACTATGGCATATGTTTGTGGTGTATGTCATATGTTAATAATGATTATGACTGGGTTATATTGTTGTGGTGTGTGTCATATTTAAATGATGATTGTGACTGTGGTATATGGTTGTGGTGTGCTATATGTATATAATAATTGTCACTGTGGTATATGGTTGCGGTGTGTGTCATATGTAAATGGTGATTGTGACTGTGGTATATGATTAAGGTATGTGTCCTATAAAAATGATGATTGTGACTGTTGTATATGGTTGTGGTGTGTGTCATATGTACATGATGAGTGTGAGTGTGGTATATGGTTGTGGTGTGTGTCATATGTACATGATGATTGTGACTATTGTATATGGTTGAGGTGTGTGTCATATGTACATGATGATTGTGACTATTGTATATGCTTGTGGATGGATTTATATGTAAATGATGATTGTGACTGTGGTATATGGTTTTGATGTGCAATATGTAAATAATGATAGTGATTGTGGTATATGGTTGTGATGTGTTATATGTAAATGATGATTGTGACTGTGGTATATGGTTGTGATGTGCTTTTTGTAAATGATGACGGTAACTGCAGTATATGTTTCACTGGTGTTATATGTAAATGATGATTGTGACTGTGGTACATGTTTGTGATGCGCTATATGTAAATGATGAGTGTGAATGTGGTATATGGTTGTGGTTTGTGTCATATGTACATGATGATTGTGGCTATGGTATATGGTTGTGGTGCGCTATATGTAAATCATGATTGTGACTTTGGTATATAGCTGTGGAATGCTATATGTAAATGACGATTGTGTGATGTGCTAGAGGTAAATGATGAGTGTGACTGTGGTTTATGGTTGTGGTGTATGTCATATGTACATGATGATTGTGACTATGGTATATGTTTGTGGTGCGCTATATGTAAATCATGATTGTGACTGTGGTATATAGCTGTGGTATGCTATATGTAAATGATGATTGTGACTGTGGTGTTTTGTTGTTGTGTGTGTCGTATGTAAATTATGATTGTGACTGTGGTATATGGTTGTGGTGTGCTGTCTGTAAATGATAATTGTGCCTATGGTATATGGTTGTGTTGTGAGTCATATGTAAGTGCAGATTGGGGCTGTGGTATATGGTTGTATTGTGTGTCATATGTAAATGATGATTGTGACTGTGGTATATGGATGTGTTGTGCAATATGTAAATGATGATTGTGACTATGGTATATGGTTGTGGTGTGTGTAATATGTAAAAGATGATTAATACTGTGTATATGGTTGCGGTGCGTGTCATATGTAAATGATGATTGTGACTGTGGTATATTGTTGTGGTGTGCTATATGTAAATAATGATTGTGACTATGATATATGGTTGTAAACAATGATTGTGAGTTTGGTCTATGGTTGTGATGTGTGTCATATGTAAATGATGATAAAGACTGTGGTATATGGTTGTGGTTTGTGTCGTATGTAAGTGATGATTGTGACTATGGTATATGGTTGTGGTGTGTGTCATATGTAAATGATGATTGTGACTGTGGTATATGGTTTTGATCTGTGTCATATGAAAAATGATGATTGTGACTGTCGTCTATGGTTGTGATGTATGTCCTTTGTAAATGATGATTAAGACGGTAATATATTGTTGTAGTTTGTATCGTATCTAAATAATGATTGTGACTAGGGTATATGGCTGTGGTGTGTGTTATATGTAAATGATGAGTGTGACTGTGGTTTATGGTTGTGGTGTGTGTCATATGTAAATGAGTATTGTGAATAGGATATAACGTTTTGGTGTGTGTCATATGTAAATGATGATTGTGACTGTGGTATATGGATGTGGTTTGTGTCATATGCAAATGATAATTGTGACTTTGGTATATGGTTGTGGTGTGTGTAATATGAAAATAATGATTATTACTGTGGTATCCGGTTGTGGTGTGAGTCATTCGTAAATAATTATTGAAAATGGTTGTGGTGCGTGTCATATTTAAATGATGATTATGGCTAGGATATATGTTTGTGATGTGTGTCATATGTGCATGATGATTGTGACTAGGATATATGGTTGTGGTGTGTGTCATATGTAAATGATGATTGTGACTATGTATATGGTTGTGGTGTTTGTCGTATGCAAATGGTGATTGTGACTGTGGTATATGGCTGTGGTGTGCTATATGTAAATTACGATTTTGACAGTGGTATATGGTTGTGGTGTGTGTCATATGTAGATAATGATTGTGACTGTGGTATATGGTTGTGGTGTGTGTCATATTGTAATGATGATTTTGACTCTGGTATGTGGTTGTGGTGTGTGTCGTATGTAAATTATGAGTTTGAATGTGGTATATGGTTGTGGTGTGTGTCATATATAAATGATGATTGTGACAGTGGTATATGGTTGTGGTGTGTGTCATATGAAAATGATGATTGTGACTGTGGTATATGGTTGTGGTGTGTGTCATATGTAAATGATTATTGTGACTGCGGTATATGTTTGTGGCGTGTGTCATATGTACATGATGATTGTGACAGAGGTATGTGCTTGTGGTGTGTGTCATATGTAAACGATGATTGTGACTGTGGTATATGGTTGTGGTGTGTGTCATATGTAAATGATGATTGAGACAGTGGTATATGGCTGTGGTGTGTGTCATATGTAAATGATGATTGTAACTGTGGTATATGGTTGTGGTGTGTGTCATATGGTAATGATGACTGTGACTGTGGTATATGGTTTTGGTGTGTGTCGTATGTAAATTATGAGTGTGACTGTGGTATATGGTTGTGGTGTGTGTCATATGTAAATTATGATTGTGACTGTGGTATATGGTTGTGGTGTGCTATATGCAAATGATTATTTTGACTATGGTTTATGGTTGTGGTGTGTGTACTATATACATGATGATTGTGACTGTGGTATATGGTTGTGATGTGTGTCATATGTACATGATGATTGTGAATGCGGTTCATGGTTTTTATATGTGTCTTATGTAAATGATGCTTAAGACTGTGGTATATGGTTGTGGTGTGTGTCATATGTAAATGATGATTGTGACTGTGGTATATGGTTGTGGTGTGTGACTTATGTAAATGATGATTGTGTCGGTGGTATATGGTTGAGGTGTGCTATGTGTATATGATGATTGTGACTGTGGATTATGGTTGTGGTGTGTGTCATATGTACATGATGATTAAGACTGTGGTATATGGTTGTGGAGTGTGTCATATGTAAATAATGATTGTGACTGTGTTATATGGTTGTGGTGTGTGTCATATGTAAATGATGATTGTGACTATGGTTTATGGTTGTGGTGTGTGTCATATATAAATTTTGTTTGTGACTGTGGTGTATTGTTGTGGTGTGTGTCATATGTAAATGATGGTTGTGACTGTGGTATATGGTTGTGGTGTGTGTCATATGTACATGATAATTGTGACTATGGTATATGGTTGTGGTGTGATATATGTAAATGATGAATATGACTATGTTACATGTTTGTGGTGTGTGTCATATGTAAATGATGCTTGTGACTGTGGTATATGGTTGTGATGTGTGTCATATGTAAATGATGATTTTGACTGTGGTATATGGTTGTGGTGCGTGTCATATGTAAATGATGATTGTGACTTTGGTATATGGTTGTGGTGTGTGTCAGTGATTAGTATATCGCTATCGTTATTGATGCGCCGATATTTCAGATATGAATAGTTTCAAACATTCAATATCAAAATCAAGTATAACACATTTTTATAATAGTCTACTTTTCTATATTACTTTAACCAGCGATTTAATAATATATTTTTTATTCATAAATGCTCTTATTAAATTAATAAATCTTTATTGAGAGTTTCCATACTCGATTCCAATCTGATGGCAAATGTGTGCATTTGCGAATCGGCGCTATGATTATATTTATTAATTTAAGTATATTGTTAAATCTTTACATAACGCTTATAGACGTCTGCTCCAGTAGGTGCATTTTAAAAATGTAGCAAACCACATAAGCACGTAGAAAACCTCCTGGTTATCGGTATAATACCTTAAATATAAAATTCTAAACTGCTCATAGCTGTTACCACATTTCGAATAGCTCGTGTTTCGTTATCATCACTGTGTGTAGTTTTGAGGACAATTAAGGTGTCGTCGGGGCTTGAGTTAATAGTCAACACATTATTTGATGATTCGCGACCAGTAATGATTTTGGTTTCATTGTGTAAATTATTTTCTAAAACAACATTATACTATGCAACGCATAACGTGACCAGGATTTTGCGGCAAAAAGGCGTGCTTGCGCCGCATAAACAATCCCAAAATACACAAATTAGATGACACAAACTGACTAAGAGCGTTTTAATTCTAACAATATGAGATATGTAAGTGTAGTTATGCAAACTGCAAAAGGATTTCATTCTTAGACTAATGATTTTACACAACTTTATGGCCCTTGACAGTTTAAAAATCTACTTTGTTTCGCGTAATTACTCCTATTTTCTCTTATTCATACGCACTGTTTTGCCATAAAAGGCGTTGGGTTTACTTTATTACTTACTTGTTTGCATTATAACATGTTTTGTTGGCGTTATTACAAGTTTTAGAGCGCACAAACACTAAATTTCGTGTTATTACGACCAAGTAAATTATTTTTATTGTTTTGTACTCATGCGCGATAGTTTATTTAGGGCCGATACCGTTCAATACCATAACACAAGAAATATTTAATTTGCATGTACATCTGCACATGGTACCAAATCAGTAAATGTGACAGCGTTATATTGTTTTCTTTTCAGAATCACTTGCCTATGTTTGAATTAAAATGGACGGAAGACCAATTCTGACTTTGCTGATTGTAAGTATTTTTGACTTTTCCTGCTCTGGTAATCGTAAAGGAATCAAGTGTTTTATTAAACCGTTGCATTCTGAAATCACATGTTGACTAACCAAATTTACACAAAAGAGCTAATGGCAAAGCTTATATAATCTTCTCATAAGGGTTTCACTCCTGCTGACGCTTAAGTTTTATATAATCCCTTTATATCTACGAAGCACGAGTATTTAAAATAACTTGACACAATACCTTGCTACATAATTATAATACGTGTATTAAACACGTAGGTAAACAAGAGTTAGACACTCAGCCACAATTAATTTCACAAGGCTAATTGTCATGGACAATTAATAAATCTTATAGGTTAAATTAATATTACCTTCACTTTTCATTTTTAAAATTAGTTTTATATGCATTAAAATCGAATAAACTGCGAAATATCGTACGTGTCTAACCATTCTTTTAAAAATTGGAATCCAATATGGACGTCCGTTGTGACAATCCTGTATATTTTGCAGTTAAATCTTATTTGCTGTATTATTACTTTTAAATCAATATTTAGAATCTGGCACTAGTTATCATTTAATACAAGATTTTATTTAACGAGTTCAGGAAATGTTAGTAAGCGAGCTTTTGGGAAGCTTAGTTACACATTTCCTGGACGAGCTTAATATACTCTTGTATTGCATGATAGAGTGTCAGATCTGTTTTATCACATGCTCAAATAGCTTTAAATTGCACGTTTACTCATTTCGTTACAGTCTAGATCCATATATTTTAAAAGCCGAATACCTATGTCAGGAATGTCATCGTTGCGCTTAAAAATAGTTTCAAATTAAATCAATACAAAAATGTTAATATTTCATCTTTTTTCACTTCGCAAATGCCTTAACAATATAAAGAAATACAATATATGCTATCAAATATTAAACAGAAAGGTTGATGACGTCATACGGAAGATTACTTGCAAGCATGACACATGTAAATAAGGGATGAGTCTAAGTGATGGAAATGCTCAATAAGTTATCATGTGTTAGATAAAAATCTTTGTAATGGGTTGGCAGAAATATTGCCTATCTTGGCATAATATGTAGCACGCAAGAACCAAGCCTTTAGTGTAGAAGTCAAAGAGACCCTCAGAGGTCAAAGAACATTTATACGATTTTATATAACTGTCAGGACAAAGTATTCTAAATGATGGATTCGTCTTAAAGTCTGAACAAATTGATCTCCATCATAAGATGATGTGTCCCAGGCAAGAACCAAGTATGTGGGTTCAAAGTCACACTTCTAGGTCAAATATATAAGAATTAACCTATTTGTAGGGAGCATAATTTTGTCGAACATGAAATGATTTTAAACTAATTTGGCTGGAATGATGATCATCTTTAAACGGTGTGTCACACACATGGAAAATTATTTTGGTGAATTATTAATTTTTAGCAATACAATTACCGCAACTGAATTTCGGGTGGGTCATATGGGACACAAACTTATTCATACTATCACAAACGTTAATGGTGCGTAAGCAAATCTACTATATTAAAACAATAGACATAGGAAATAATCATACAGATGAATCGGAAACAACTTTTGTACCACAACATTTGTAATAAACTCGTAATCTCGGATGTCATGGTTAAACTCAAAAATATATGACACAGTGTCCGGTTTCTTGTTTTAATTTTTATAAATAACACCAATAATATTTGTGTGGCATGTATTTTTTTTACTCCGATAAACTGAATACAGTCGTTTAAAGAACCGTCATTCGAGTATAAGACGGGCTTCGATTGAACAAAATACGTTTGGACTTTCTTCTATGTATTCTTATATGCTATACTTTCCTTATCTTTTTATACAGGCTGCTGTTTTCATGCATGTAGCATTTGCGACAAAACGAGAACAATCTAACATAAGCAACTCTTCACCAACGAATACCACACCGACCACAACGAACGCAACGACCACAACAACATCAAAACAATCAACAACGACAACAACGACACCAACAACGACATTGTGGCCAACACGTAAATATGGTGTTTCGTTTATTTTGTTTTCATAATTTCGAACACAAATATCAGTGTTTTACAGCATATTTACAGGGGCAAATAGCTGATGTTTTATATTGTATTAAATGTAAATAGTAAATATAAAAAAGTATCTTGCATCCGCACATCATACACATTGTGAAATTCACGAACGTTCCTTATAATCATCTATGTCAAAAATAATTCGTTGTTAAGGTTTTGACTCCGTCAGGAGACAAGTTATTTTTAACTGGTTTGCTATTTGTATACATTTTATGTAATACCATTTAGCGGAATTGATTTGTATATAATATGCTGTCTTTTTTTTCTTTATATGTTCCCACTTCTGTTTGATACTTCTTCACGACGATTTAAATTTGGAATAATTAAATGCATTCCAACGTAGTTTGTTGTTTGTTTTTAATGTTAACCACCAAAACATCTGGAAGTTAAACTCCAATTTTGCATTAGTTAAAAAATAAATAGTTACTGTCCTCTAAACAATAAAATATCAAATTTCGCCTCATTTTTCGTCCTGCGAACCGGATATTCAGTGTTAAATGTGAACAAATGAAATTAGTGTTCAATGTGAAATCGTGAAATTCAGAAATAGAAATGGTCTAACACAGCGTACTTTGCAGGTGTTCAAAACGATTTTGAATTGCGTTACTAAGTGAATAGTACCAGAAACTGCTAGAGAATATGACCATTGAATAACTATATGTGATATTATTTAAGTAAAGGTGTGTGTAAACAAGAATGAAGTGCTTACTCAGAAGAAGTTGTGTTTACTTTTAGATGATAGTAAACAGGAATATATAACAAATTTAATCGATGTCGACGCACAATTGTGTAACGCTGCCATAACTGCGTTTAGTTTAAACGTCGTAGGAAAATGTCATAACAAGAGCAGTTTGAAGAAAGTACTATCAAGCAAGAACCGTATGAAAACCCCATGATGGCAGAATGTGTACAGTTAAAGAGAGATATGAATGATATGCTCCAGTTACAATCAAGTAAAATGCAAAGTGCAAATACGCCTCGTGTGGCACAGGCTGCTTAATTGCCCAAATTTAAAATTTCTCGTTTGAGAGCAGTGTCCACGAAAATGCACACCTTTCAGATATTGATAAGTTTTAGTTTTGAAAGGAAAGGTGTATGGTATCGCCCGTGATGCAATTTTAGGGTTAGTTTAACAAAAGAGAATTGCGTAGGTGCCGTAGACATACTCAAACAACGCTTAGAAATGTTAAATAAGTGATAAAATTGCACTACTATAGAATGGTAAACTTATCACCAGCAAATTCAAAGGTGAGCAGTTTACGCTTGCTATATTATAACGTAAACAAGCATTTGCGTAGTTTAAAAGTACTGGATCAAGATGAAGAACAAGAGCTATTTGTTTCGAATCTCTGGTCAAAAATCCCAGATATGTTACAGTTACAAATGAATTATGGTGTGAATAACAAGTGGAAGGTGGCAAAACTAGTTGAAATGTTGAATGAGTGTGTACTTGCACGTGAACAAATCGAACGAAAAAATGTGTCCGATAGAAATGATGACGGTCATAAAAAGGTGAAAGCCGTTCACAGAATTCAGGTCCGAGTGGTTATTCAAAGCGAAGCAATTACGTTGGAATAACTTCTGTGACTGCACAAGTTGTCAGACCTGACACACAAAATAAAAGTAGTGTAACAAATCAAAGATCGAATAGAAACAAATGCCGTTACTGCCAAAAAAAATCGTTGGAGTGACGAATGTCCAACTGTTCAGTATTTACGTGAGAGAAAGCAAAATCTCAAACGTAGTTTCCGGTGCATACAGGGCACACAAGTGATGAATGAAAACTAATACGTGAGAGAAAGCAAAATCTCAAACGTAGTTTCCGGTGCATACAGGGCACACAAGTGATGAATGAAAACTAATAATGTGGTAATGCATTGTAGGGAACGAAATTTTCACCGCCGTAGCTCGTGTCCTACGAAATTTAAAGAAAAATAAAAAAATCACGCACAATGTTAATAAAGCAAGTAAAGAAAATCAAGCACAAGAAACAAAATCTAAAAAAAATATTTTACTTTAGGCCAATGAAATTGTTTTGATGCAAACTGCGTCAATCCGGAATCAGATTGAGTTCTAATACTTGTCTGCTTCTCAATTCAGGTTGTTAGCGAACGTGAATCACAGAAAATCTAGCGAAGAAAATACGATTGAGATTAGAGGGTGCAGATTCCATTAATTTGATCGCTTTTGGGTTAGTTAAATCAAACAATGTTAAAAAAATACGAAAGCGCAATTCAAGTTAGAATCAAAAGATGTTAATTTCATTGAAATAACAGCAAACGAAGTGCCGGTGATCAGTAGTAATAAAGATAGAACACGAGTAAATAGATTACAAAGATCTGCAGTCGCGCAAATATTACGTAGCGTGGATCTTGCGGACACATTCCCACAAAAAAGTCGAGAGTACAATTGTTCATTAGAAACGATATATTTTTTTATTTGCTTTTAGAAAATATAATTGAATTACAAGCAGGATTGTATTTGTGCTCTTCAAAATTAGGATGGCTTCTATCAGGACGGACTTGTCCGAATGTTAAGTATTCAAGTAGACAATGACAATTAACATGTTTGTCATGACGCAATGTACTTTAGCTTTGACTGTTAGTTCCGATGCATGTGTTGACCCAGAAATAATTCAGAAACCACATATAACATACTTCTGAAAAACATGAGGCTATAGGGGGTTAAAATTATGACGTCATAACCGATGACCTCATAGCATATTTCTCCCTTCATGGTCTGTGTAGGATAATAATTAGATTAGAAAGAATCCTATAGCAATGTCGGCGGACATAGAAGATGCATTCCTGCAAATTGAATTGCAAAGACGTTACTAGGTTCTGTGGATAAAATATATCAAGAGAATCCCTCTGTGCACAATGAAACTATCCAAGAATATCGTTTAAACGGGTTCCATGTGGAATTACTTCTGGTCCGTTTCTTCAAGGTACCACTATAAATATTCATCTCGCCACGTACAATTCGATCGAAGGGTGTTGATCCAAGAAGGATGCTTGTCAATTATTTTTTTGTTTCACACGGCAATATCAGTGTTCAGCGTTGTTTCACGGAAGCCTAGAAAATGTGCTTCAAACAGCCAAACATTGTGCAAAGGAAAGACGTCATTTCTCTTAAAGAAGTGAAATTGCCATTTCAAAACAAATGACATAAAGAGAAGTGTTAAAAACAGTGGTCTCTTTTTTATCCTTTAGGTTTGTACGCCCCGTCCTTGTTGCAAGTAAAATTTGTGATACATTTGTGGTCTGAAAACGTTGTCTGGAATCAGAAAATACCCATAGATCAACAAAAAATATGGATCAAAATTGCGGAAGATCTGCAAAACTCTGCACAAATACGAAATACCACGGCGGATATAACCTCTTACTGAATCCCCGAACAAGTACACTATAGTATGGTTCTTGGATGCTTCCAAAAAGGCGTATTCTTTTGTGATTTACGTTCACGAAACAACAAATGGGGAAAGTAATATAAACCTTTGCTTCTGAAAAACGCGTTAAGCGCCATTGAAAAAAAAAAAATTCTATTCCCAGGTTAGAACTCATAGCAGTTTTAATTGCACTAAGATGTGTTAAATTTGTGAAAGTGCAATTACGAAGGCAATTATCAGTATTGTCGAGTGATTCACAGTGTGCGTTAAAATTGATGACTTCACAAAAATCACCATGTCCATGTACATTGGTGAAAAACATAGTCAACGAAATCAGAAAATTGCGTGAAAATGTCAATCTAGCCTATATTTCAACAAAACAAAATCCTGCTGATGTCGCTACATGGTTTGACGTCACAGGAGCTATGTTAGAGTGAGTTGTGGTAGAAAGGCCCCGTATGGCTCACGGGTGATAGTGGACAATTGCCACATTTCGAATGTGATAGTGATGTGGTGGAAAATTAGCAAATTACATCAGGTGATTCGACATTGCTTTGCCAGGTATGTGCCGCGAAGGAAAGGGAAGTGAAGTCATCACCATGTCATATTGATATGAAACGATTCTCGACAGTAACAAAGTTACTCACAGTTACTGCTCTAGTGTTGCGATTCGTCGCAAAATTGAAAGAATTTAAGTTGGTCCATCAATAAATTGAACAAGCCGATGTGGAAATTTATTAACACAATCGTTGTTTCAAAGATATGACAGCTTCAATACATGTCATAGAAGACTAATCAAACAAATCAGACACATTTGAAAATTCAACTCGGATTATATCACAGTAATTCAGGTCTTGTGCGGTGCCGTAGTCGTTTACAAAACGTGAATATGACAGAGTGCCTATTTGGCTACCTAGAAATAGCATATTTACAGAATTGATACTTGAAAATATTCACACAATTACCATGAACTGTTGTGTTGAACAAACAATTTACTGTCTCCGAATGAAAATCTAGGTTCCACATGGTATCTTAGAAGCGGCCAATGGTGCCACTTCCGGCGTCACCAGTCGCCGGGTCACCCCAGTTCTCACAAACCGGACTTAACTAAACGGGACCATTTAAATTGAAAGATGACTGTGTCACAAAGAAGATCTGGGTGTTTCTGTTCACGTGCATGGACAACCACAGCATTTTAGAACTGCTTCAGACGGTTTTTAGCAAGTAGATGTACGCCGGAACAAATTGTTTGAGATAATGCAATTCATTTTAAATTGTCAGCAGAAACTACAAACGTAGTCTGAAATGATATAATGACAAATAAGGATAAGGTATCGTACTTTTCAAATCCATGTATGAAGTGGTTAAATTTGAATTTGCCCCTTGTTTGGGCGGGTTCTATGAACGACTTGTGGCTTTAGTCAAGAGATCACTCAGAAAAAAACATTGGACGTAAGTTACTTACCTTTGATCAAAGAGACGGACTCTGTAGTCAATTCGCGTCCGCTACTCCACGTAATTTATGACGTAAATTGAACAATCATTATTACTCTTCACATGTCTGAACCAATTTTCTGTTATAGCGGGGAGCACATGTTTTCCAGCCTGTTGACGGCTTACGAGTAGAAAAAAAGAAAAAAAGAACTCAAACACCATTCCCGGGTTTCTCGAGCCTTTCGCAGAACATTTTGTCAAAGGTCAATTTCTACACAAACAAGTTTCACGTGATATATGGGATAAAGCAATGCGATCATTGTGTCTTTTTCATTCTTAGTCTCGATTTAACGTTATCAAGTCGTATATATATATATCAGTGTTAATATACAATGTGTATGTGCGATACATGTAAGTGCGGTAATTTATGTAAGACAAAGTGAACTTGAGGCGGCATGAAAGTGACCGAAACGCAGACAAATACGAACATATCCATATCATGGATAAGAGCCATCGACCAGCAAAGAGACAGCTAACATTGTGCCAAACGATTTTAAATCCGTCAGCGAGGAAGAGGACATTTTTTAATTACTGCACCCTCAGTCTCCCCGATATTTACACTCGCCTATCGTAAGGATATTTCATCGGCTCAGTCAATTGATGAACTTCTAGAAGCAGCGCAGGTGGTGCACTCCGATTGATCCTTTGACCTGGACATGCTTGACCCCAGCGTGGAAGTGGCAGAGCCGGAAGTAAAAAACATTGGCCTACAATTGCGCTCAGGGAGAATACTTATCAGCACCAGACCCAGACGAGTGGTCCGTATGAAGTCAAGAAACACGCCCGCAAGACGAAGAGGACGTACTGTCTAAGTGGTATAGATCTTAGCTCTTTCAGAGTCATACGAGTTTAATTACAATACTTCTATAACATGAACACGGCATAGTTTACATTTTGACTTATTCATATGTTTTAATGTTATTGTTATGTTTTGATATAATGTGTGATTCTATTTGTCATTTTCCTTTTGTTTCTTTGGAATGCCGTAAAATTCACAAACTTTCCTTATTATAATCTATGTAAAACATATAACATTGTTATGGTCTTGACTCCGTCAGTAGTCGCTCTTCTACAAGTTTGTTTTTTTTCAACTGGTTTGCTTTTTTTACATTTTATGTAATACCGTTTAGTCTTTTTTTCTGTCTTTCTTTATATGTTCCCACTTCTATTTGATACCTCTTTTGGTCAACTGAAATTTGGAATACATGAATTGAAACGTATTTTGTTGTTGTTTTTCAATTTTGACCAAAAATAAGAACATTTGGAAATTAAGCTCCAATGTGACGTTAATGAAAAAATATATTACAGTCCTAAAAAAATACAAACTCAGTCTTTTTGCACAACAACGCTAGTGTAAATTGCAATAATAATTGATAATAAATAGTTGAATGGGAAAATAAGCTGTGTTAATTTGCCGTTGTGTATAATTTAATATTAAATCATAACAATTTTTTTAAGTAAAATAATTATTTTTTTGTACTCGATATTAAAGTTCTACAGTCTTTATTTATACCAGTGTCTATATTATTAATAAATACCTACGTTATGCAGCATACATTTATATGAATCAAGTTTATGTCATATCTATTTTAATTAAAACAATGTAGCGGCTTTATTTACATGCCTTGAAATTCTGACTGAAGTTACCAATAGCGTAAATTTTTAAGTTAGGTATTCATGTTAAATAATGATATTATGATAGTGTTTTATATTAGTACAAAAGTACGTATAATTTCCTGTCATACTCCTAAAAAGAAACAGTGATCTTGAAATGTCATGAGTTTAAATCGATAGTATTCATGCTTAAGTCCTTGGCATTGTTATGTCAAATATTGTTTCAGATTATTTATTTAAAAAAAACGAATTTTAATGACATAAATATAGATAAGTGTAGATAGAGAACTGTTTTCAAAAAAAACAAAAACAAATGCCGTCTTTAATATCTTGTATTCGGACTAAACTATTAATTACATTTTTTCAGCGCCGAAATGTACTAATGGATCGGATATAAAAAATGTATCACAACACCAGGTCACCTTTTACGTCTCAGAACAGAATACCGAAACTTTCCAGTATTATGCAGTTGGCCTTCAAAGCAATGGAATATTCAACAATACAGATGGAAATTGCAATATCACGAACCAGTTTTGTTTTGCGAAAAAGAATGACGCCCTTGTTGTAAATGATCTTCGGCCCGGGTCACTTTACACAATTTCATTTCGAACGGCATTACAAACAGAGAACGGAACATTTATATTAAGCGACATTTGCAAGAATATCAGCTTCTATACAGGTAAAGCACATGTCTGAACTTTTTATGTTTGAAGCAGTTAAATAAAATGAACTGGGGTTGATCATTACAAGCATGCTGAAACTTGAGTTTCATAAATGTCTAAATTAATGCAAATATTTGTACAATAAAATGAGTAAGGGGTAGATATAGTAGTATTAATATTCAGTTTCAAATATTGTTATACGTGTTTTTATTCAACAGTACATTTTCTGACATCTGCAGTTTAAGTTTTAACTATTTTTTTCATCCAGATATATGAAATTTGTCAGTTTGATGTGAAATCAGAGTACGCTTGTAAACAGAGTAAGATAACGAACCTACTTATCATAGAATCACATTCAATAACATAGTCTGATTTCCCTGTTTCGTGACCCAGATAAAGTCTGGGTCAATCAGTTTAAACCTATTCATTTTAGCTCGATTGCATCGAAAGCCTTAGGCTTATAGAGACACTATTGAGTCCTTTCCTGGGAAAACCAGTACTTTGTGTCTGGAATTATCTTGAGAACGGTCTCTGAGTGGGGATCGAACCCGAGACATCCCGGTTACAAGGCGAACATATCCCCTTCACCACTGCGAGTTTTAAATTGACATCCCCTCGTCCATCTCGAGACTATTATCTCGCGGTGGACTGCCGTGGGCATTTTCCGCGATTTTTACTTTCTTGTTGTCTTATTCGTTTAAAGCATATTAAACCAGCTTTCGCATGTTATGTGTATTTTTGAGCCACTGCAAACTTATTTATGTAAATAAAAATGATTGTTTAATATTCGTTTCAAACAATGTCATATATCAAAACACCATAATTTAACAAAGACATATTTTGCAGGTCAAACCCTCATTAGATTCTCGATCTTCTTAGAGTAATAATAATAACAATAATCATAATAATCATAAACATAGTAATAATAATAATAATAATAATAATAATAATATGAATAATAATAAAAAAAATAATAATCTTCTTCTTCTTCTTCATCATTATCATTTTTTTATTACTTAATTGGTTTTAAAAATAGTCTGCCAACATAATGAAACGTTAAATATTGTGTCAGTTTTAAATTGTTGTATATATAAATGTAAACCCGTAAACTTTATAAGCCACAACAATTTAAATTCTATGCTATAGATCGTAACTATAAGATCGTGGTGGTAACGCGGCGTTCTGTCACCGCGACTCGCGGTGACTATCGACTGCTGAGTTTCTTCGACGATAACATGTTCAACACCGCACACGGTCACGCTCATCCTCGTGGACCGCGGATTGCGGCGTTCCGCGGTGACTTTCGGGTCGATAAGAGTCCGCGGCGACACTGCAAAAAAGGCAAAAAACGGGCGAGCCGTATTGTAGTGCTTAAAGTTACACTGATAATGTTAACTTGAATGTGAGTACGAGTTCAATAACTGTCGCAATGGTGCAATAGATATGGTGTCCGCCGTGTGAACGGTAGGTCCCGGTTTCGATCCCAAATCGATGATATCTCTATAAGCCTTAGGTTTTGGATGTAATCGAGCTAAAATAAACAGGTTTAAACTACTTGTAGAAGCAGATTACGGCTCAGTATGCAACAATAGCATAAAGTGTCATACCGAAAGAGCCATATGTGAGGGAGAAACCAAAACCTGCAAGTGCGACCAAAGCCATTTTTATGTACATGCAAACGAAACCTGCATAGCAAGTAAGACATCTTGAATCTTATTAAAATGCCCCCCACCCCCACCCTCAATTCACGTAAGTGTTATAATAAAACGTTGTATATTTGCTCTACCACGACGTATGTTAAAAAGGTGGGTCACTAAGGGGGACTTTTGTATTGAATTTTTATCGAATTAACTTAATCATGATCTGTATTTCATTTATTTTAAATCCCTTTCAAATGATGTCCGTTCATTTAAAAATGCTTTTAAAATGTAAATAAAATTAGTAAAATATAATAATTCAGAGAAATAACAATTTAACACTATCAAATACATGTATATATTTACATGGATTGTATCCCAGATGTTTTATATAAGAACAGTACAGAACAGAAGAGATATTTTATTAAGACTTGTACAAGGTACATCGTCTACAATAAATGAATATAAGTATACATATATATAAAGTATACGAGACAAAAACATAGGGGAAACAATATGTTATTATCATATAGTTGGTATATTTTTAACATACGAGTACAGTGAATGTGCACAATTACGACAGCAAAGTTAAGTATGTACTTATAACGCAGGATGAACGTTTTAATTTACCTACCGTTCTATATTTAAAAGTGAGTTTCTTAGAATAAGTGCTGCCTTGACATACAAAGATATTTTTATTAATCTGGTTTTATATCTTGTATTAAGTAATTGTAAATACTTTTATACTGATGGATGTTTGTAGTAAAAAGTTTGTATATATTTCTTTCTTATGTCAGAGTAACATTTACATTCACAAATAAAATGATATTCATCTTCAATTTGTTGAGTATTGCAACATAAACAATGTCTTTCATCACGTACTATTCTGTTTTGGCTATATCTTCCCGTTTGTATTCTGAGTGGTAGTCCACTCACTCTAAGCTTACAAAAATAAGGTTTTAAGGATCTTGGTAATATATCTAGGTAATTTTCATAATCTTAAGTGTTTTTAACATGTCTATTGATATATAACACAGAGCTTTTTTTCCAAATTTGCATACCATTCTTGTTTTAAAGAATCGAAAATTCTACTTTTAAATTCATTCATGAACAATTCTGTATTAAGACGTTGAATGTTTTCAAAAAAATATGCAAAACCATAATCATTTAATAACTGTCTAACATTCGAGACCCAATTTGTACAGCCATTGTAACTATCTCTAACAGCTTGGTTATATAAAGATTGTAATATAATATTTTCAGTCTTAACAATTTTAAGCCAAAATTTTTAAATTTTGACAAAAATGTTGATATACAAAGGATATCTTCCAATTTCACCATAGACGCGTGCATTACAAGTATTAGTTCGAACTTTTAATAATATTTAACACAACTTAAGATGAATTTTTTCAATATGTTTTGATTTTTTAAAGCCCCAAAATTCACAGGAATAGTTCAATATAGATGTAATAAATGCATCAAATAGTTGAAAAAAGGTTTTAGGACTCAGATTGAACTCCTTACATTTACACAATAACAAGTTCATGACATTTAGGGCTTTACCAGGAAGGTATTCTTCCTGATGTGAAAAAATACCAGTGTAACTAAAAACAGTACCCAAATAGGTGAGATAATTAACAGATTCGATGAATGGCCATTGTATGTCCAGCGTTCGGTGTTTAGTAACCCGCCTCGTTTTCGAAATACCATGATTTTTGTTTTCGATGTATTTACTTGTAGCCCCCATGCATTACAATATGACAATAAATTATCTAGATGGATTTGTACTTCTTCAGACGTTTTACCTACAACGGTCATGTCATCAGCAAATAACGACAATACTAAAACTACATCATCAGAATTAATACCATTTTGTAAACATAACTCAAGATCTTCAACAAAAAGTAAAAACTATAGAGGGGACATTACCTCCCCTTGACGCAAACCGATTGCATATTGAAAGTATTCTGGATAACTAGAACATGACTTTACACAAGCTTTGACTGTTTGATACATATTGTGTAAAATCTTAAGAAGTTTACCTTGAATTCCACATTTATACATTTTTAACCATAATCCATTTCTATAAATAGTATCAAAGTATTTAGCGCTGTCTACAAAAATAACATATAGTCTCTAATTTTCATTTAGATAATGCTGTACCAGTGACATCAGAATAAAAATAGCATCAATTGTAGACCTTCCTTTACAAAATCCAAATTAGTGTTATTTTCTTCACAAAAAGCTTCAATTCGATTATTCAAGACTGTTGTGAATAACTTAGACAAACAACTCGGTAACGTAATACCCCTATAAATATTTACATTGCACTGACATCCCTTGTTATGTAACGGTATTATAACTCCTTCTGACCACTTATCAGGAAAGTAACCCGAATTAAAAATACAGTTGAATAAATCACATAGGTGAGATGCTAAAATATCGATACTTTCAATAAAGTACTCGTTTAAAAGACAATCATTGCCATAAGCTTTATAACGTTTCAAATATTTAGCAGCAGCTATAATTTCAGTATAAGTGATCGGTTGGTCTAACTCAAGAAAAGTACTATTTTCTGTATCAAAATCATTTTCTATACAAAACTGCTCAGCCTCATCATTGTAACAAATAAACAAATCATTGCTTATGTTCTCAAAATATTCTTTAAATTGATCCAGTGGTATATTATTTTCACATTTTGAATTCCTTCATTTAAAATATTTCCAAAATTATAATGGCTTTTTGTTCTTTAAACCTTCTATTTCAACCATTTTCTTTTTGTAACAGTTATTTTTCTTCTTTCAAAATAATTTTTTATAAAATGATTTTTGTTCACACAAGTATATACGATTAATATCGGTTTTACAGCAGTTAAACAACCTCGACGATTCAAGGTAATAATTTCGTGCCTTTACACAGTCTAAGTCAAAACAATCTGCATGTTTTACACAATAATCTGTTTCAAAACCATGAACATTTTTGAATGTACATTGTTTGGCAAATAATGGATCTGCGACATTTCGCAGTACGTCAGTAAAGCTGTTGATTGCATTATTAACAGATTGTCTATTATCAGAGTCTATACAATCAACAATATTATTCAAAACAGATAAATCAGCAATAATCCATGATCTAAATTTTTGCTTATAAGTTTCATTCCACTGAAATTTAGTCTCGGCGTAGCTGTGACCGTTTTGTTTCAAATTACAACAAAGAACTGACAAGTGTAACGGTGCATGGTCACTCCATTCATTAAACTGACCAATGCTAAAATCGTTTATCAATGGAAAAGTACGTTCGTTACACAACAAATAATCAATAACAGAGGTACCGTTATGAGAAAGATAGGTATACTGATTTGTGTTTCCTATACGACTATTGACAATGCGAACACAGGACGACCTACATAAATCCAACAATTTTACTCCATGACCATTACACATTTTGTCAAATGAGCCCCGCACAGGTGTACTATCTGGAATGTAATCCACATCGTCAATAACTGTATATAAAGTATCATTTAAAATATAATCATTGTTAATGCCTACTCTGCTATTTAGATCTCCAACAATGTAAACAGCACCCATATTATCATACATTAAAATATCATTTTCTAAAATTTCAAATAAGTAAACATTACATATATTGTACGCAGGTGAGTCTTCGCCCCACAAGTATATACCACATAAATATATATCATCTTCGGTGTGAAAAAAATCCTATCCAATTTTGGCCAAATAATTGTATCGTGGTGTTTTTTACTATTTTAACACCATCTGCTAAATTTTCTTTATAATACAACACAATACCGCCACTGCATCTGCGTGCATTCCTATTTTGAAATTTTCGGTAAAAATGATGTGAAACAAAACCACTTAATGAAATGTTACTGGAAGAGTTTGTGCACGATTCATACAAAAAGCAAATATCGTGACTAGTGATAATATTTACAAGATCAGCACTCGATTTTTTATCGTTTGTCAAACCGTTCACATTTCAAGCCAGTACAGACAGTTCGCCTCCGTTTTTCTTGGTATCTGGCTGTTTCCATTTTGGGAACAAGCTTTCTTCCCTTTGCTATTACTTCTGGTGGAAATTGTTAATACATTCTAAATGCAGTACCACTCAGGTTCTTCCACTGTCTGCGCACGAATTCGCGGTCTTTGAAATACGTCTTTGAAAATTTATATTAGATAAATCACTTTTCTTGACAATTGTTAACCACGCTGTATAAAGCATGTGTAGTGGTTTGGGGTTGGGGGCTGATGTTAGCACGAGTCATTTGGATACATTTTTCATTTTGTTCGACGCTGACCCATATAGTCAACCTTTAGACATGTAAACAAATAACCATTGTACAAACAAGAACATTTAATATTGTCCAATACAAATTAAAAAGCAATTAGGTTGGTGAAATATTGGTGTACAAGTATGTGAGACTTGCGTCGCCTCATGGCTCTGGTCAAATGCAAGCACGGTTAGTAAATTGTATAAGATATGAATATTTTCAATTGCACTTACCAATGAAAATCTTGCATCAGACAAATCTATGAAAATGATTGGACATAACAACTGTTACATCACAAGACATGGATGTGGGCACACTGGACATGATACATATTTTAACTGAAGTAAATTGAAACAAATCATGGGACATAATATTATAAGAAAATGTCATGTACTCAACAAACACTGTGATACATGCAACTGTTATCAATTATAAATAGTCGTAGACATCTAGATTGGTAGTTGTTGAAGAAGTTTAATATTTTGTATAAACCTGTTCCTTCCTTTCATATACTGCGGACGGTGTTAGTATGAAGATAAAATGTTTACTTCCTGTACCTCCATCGAACACAATATTAATGTGTTCTAACTAAGACTAGGAAATAAGTTGACCTTTTTTTATCATTTATTAATATTATAACAGGATAGTTGAACATTCTTTGAATGATTGTGACATTGTTCTTGGACAAAGGCAACCCAGTGTCGGAGTTGCAAAAGTTGCAAAAACATTTCACAGGTTATTAAAGTGAACACAACTTGAGCCTCTTCCCTGTATAACCAAATTAGATTCTTAAAAGGCATGACATTACGTGTAAACTAACATTGAGTCTTCAAAAAAGGTTAAGTATAGTGCGTGGTTAAGACTCGTAGATATGTATTATAAGCTGGCATATACACACATAGCTACACACTCTAGTATCAGTTGCATTCAGTATAATATTCTTTAAATTTTAAATTATATAACGCAGCGAAGATTTCATAACAACCAGTTGATATCAACACATGTATCTCGTTTCGTTTAGGTCTGTCCTTATCTTCACCGTAACCTCTATGGACTTCAATGACAAGTCAACTTTCTCATTACTATACTTACATGTTTAAAATAAACATAAATCATCAAATAGCTACGTCGCCCGTTGATATAAATACAATACACCGGAAAAGCATGCGTGTTCTGATTTCAAAAAGAATATAAAAAAATTAAGGGTTTGTCTTGTATAACCATTTGTGTGTGTTTGAGGAATTTAATGTGCAATATTTTGAACACGAAATTCACATTTCAGTGCAACACTTTGCAAATGGGTTGCCTATTCAACATTCTTTACAATTTTAACACTACATTTCCGCGAAACAAAAAGTTTTGAATAAATCCAATTTCCACCGTAATTTTCCATTAAAAGAATCTAGGAGACGGAATTAGTAATACTTTATTAATATCTCCACCTTCTCTGTTAGCGGGATTCGGTCTAGGTTTAGCTTTTTTTTATTGGCATTATACATGCAATAGTGATATTTGAATTTTTTAAAAACTATTATACAGAATTCAAACAAGCTATTTACATACCAACTGATAAGATGCATCATTTTGAATTCCAACTAGCTTTCTTCAGAAAGTCTTTATTGTTTTGTTGTTGGTTTAGTTTTTGGTTAATTTTATTTTGTTTATATAATGTTTTAATCTAAAATTGTTGTCATAACAGGGCAAAGGATTATATTTGTATCTTTTGTTACAGAGCCAGGCTGTGTTAACGGTGAATGGACAATACAGTATGCAACACAAAACAAGGTGGTATTTGTCGTTTATGAACCAGAGAATAACAATAGTTTTGATTATTATGCCATTGATCTGCAAATCAATGGAACACAAAATAATACAGACGAATCGTTTAATATTACCAGCCAGTATTATTTTGTTTCTAAAGAGAACTCAACAATTGCTGTAAATGGTCTTCAATCCGGACGACATTACACATTTTCGTTTCGAACTGCATTAAAAACAGCGGACGCAACATTTGCACTTAGCAGCGAGGCTTGCTTCAACAGCAGGTTTTATACAGGTATATAAAATAAGGTTATATTCTTCTTGCATAATTGCAAAAATGAGTCTTCTGCAAGTTTGTTGCCTCTAATGCGATGTATCATGCAATATACTTATCACTGCCAGTTCGAATTATATAAACACATATTATTTTTGACACTCATTCAGTGAAAACTACACTTGTCATGGCATCAATAAAACGTGCGTTCTTCAGAAAAATGTCACAACATTTTCGGTTCAACGTCTCAGATCGGGTTCATTTTATAACATATCGTTTTATACGGCGATGCAAACATCAGAAGAATATAGACAGAATGTCGCATATGCGTTAAGTGCAGAAATTTGCCAAACATTTAGTGGCTTTACCGGTATAAATGATATTTTAACTCAAATATATAGCAATATCATTTTTTCAATCAATCATTACCGGGTAATCAGCAACGTATTTCTGTTTAATATGTATTAACACTATTTCAAATAATTGTAGTTATACGTACTGTTATGTTCAATGAACATGTGTTTTGTTGACATTTCAGTGCCTGCTCTGCCGGAAGGAATAGCAATACCGCCTGATAATATAACTAATGAAAGTTTTGTTGTGCAGTTCATTGAAAGTGCCAACTATACTTTTACAAACTGGAGTGTTAACGTCTTTAACGAATCCGAACTTGTTATCACCAAAACAGAAACGAAAGACAAGTCTTCAGTGAAAATATCCGAAAGGATCATGCCTGCGCAAATGTATAATGTGTCAGTTACTGTTATTCTTTCAAATCAATCAAACACATCAGACAACATTACAATTTATACAAGTAAGTATACACAGACAGTTTATGAAATTGGCATAAACAAACAAACATTACACAAAAAGATGTTAACAATAAAATTTGGGATTGTTTTTGTTTTTCTTTGGTTTTGTTTTTTGTTGTGTTGCTGTTATTGTTTCAATAACTTTAATTTATTTCGGTTTTCTGTTTGAATTACATTTAATTTATAACAAAATATGCAGGCACAACTGATTAATAATTTAGTCAAATAATCATGACGAACAGAGCCATGACGTGACGATGACGATGGGAAAAATTAATCGACGAAATGTGTACATATCATTGGTACTACGTTTCGGCTAAAAATATATTATGTAGTCAAAAATAAAGAATTTTTTTTGTAGTTCAAAACTGGTAAATATATTATAAATAAAATACAGTGTACATCCAATGCAATATAATACTATAAAACATTCCTTGATAGGTTGTCATTGTGCCCACTAAAGGACTTTAATGATTTTATATGCATTGTAGCATGGACTGGTTAATGATTTGTTATAGATCATTGATGTTATATACATATATATATGTATGCAAATAAATACTCGACTGTGGTTTTAAAATCACAAAATGGATATTACACGTATGTACGTGTATTTTCTTATAAAAACTTGTATATTTTTAGTTTCAATACGTTTTACCGTTTTAATTACCTGTACATGTATGTCTGATAAATCAATATGTACAATGTCAAGTAAGGAGGGGTGGTGGTTGTTTGAAATACATTGTCTTTATGAAGTGCTTTTTGTAGATACAGGTAAATACTAATTATTTTGTAGTCTAATTAAGTCAAGCAGTTAAAATTCCTTTTGTTGTATTAACAACATCATATCTGCAAATTCAAACCATTTTTGTTAAAAGTATGACAAAGATTAACAAAATAAATTAGTAGCAAATGATATGATGAAGTATTTTTACTGAACAATACAAATCAACATGTTTAGTCAGGATTAATTGGTTAATCAGTCACTTTTGGTTCCGATTAATCAACGAATATTTCTAGGACTGATTCCAATCAATAAGACTAATCTATAATTTGAAATACACATGTAAATATTTAAAAAACAGAGATATACAAAGGTCTGCAATATATGTAATGCTTTTCTAAAGTAGTATTAGCTCATACAACTGTATATACTTCTTCGTTTGTTGTAGAAAGAAATCAATATAGTTATTGAATAAACGACCATGTCAACCACGCATTCTAGAAATCATAATTTACAAAATATACAGACAAAATGTGTTCTTTAAAATAAAGTTATGTAACTGTTTTGCAGGACCACAAGATTCAACTCCGGCAGATAAAAAGAATGTTACCACCACCAGTATAACCTTGTCGTTTTTTAACGACACATCAGTAAAATTTACCTACTATATTATTATGGTTAATACGTCTAATGCTGAGTTCAATGGATCATGCACAAACACGTCTGAAATCTGTACGTTTAACCGATCGGAAAATGATCTAGTAACCATTTCGAACATGGAGTCAGGAACACTATATACAATATCAGTGTACACTGGTATTGGAGGAATGGAAAACTTAAAGCCACAGCAAATTTCAACGTATACAGGTACATTACTTTCATCGGTTATTTGAGTACAGGTATAGCATTTGAAAAACGAATTGTTATCTTTATTCGTTGTAAATGTTGTAAATAGTGATTGTAAATAATTCAAAAGTAAAGATATAATTATAAAATGATCTTGCGCAACTTGCACCGACCTGAACGATCATCAGTTACAACTGGTCAGTAGGTGTCTTACTTGATTTTATTGTGTGTGAAGTGAATTAATATACACGACACTTGCTGTCCTATGTGAACATAATTGTACTCCAAAATGTCCTTCATCAGCCGTTATTTGTTTCATTGAAGCCAAGTTGTTGATTAATATGTTTCAATCAAGTAAACTCTAGCATACCAGTCTTATAAATATACATATAGACCATTTAATATAACATATCTTTATTAATGGAATTACAATTTGATACGTGTAGGTTTATAATTGTATTTGTACTAAAATTGATATATAGCTTAAAAATAAGCTTACAAGAACCACAACTCTTTAACGCATGTGAAACAGTTTTATTTGGTAAGAAACCAGTAAATCCAATTTCGATATAGTCCCATTTTAAAAATAACAAAATCTACTGGTGTTGTTCGATTCTTTCCGTGATTTCAGTAGTTGCAACTCTGGTCTCTCTTAAATGTTTGTCCTATCTAATTTTACATTTTATAATGAAATACGTTTTTCTTTTGCATCTCACTTGACAAAATGCATCCGTAAAATGCTCACAATGCATATTTGAAAATTCACTATTTGTTTAGGTTTGAATGTTCTAATTTGCGTCGTAGGTATGGAGAAGGGAGATGTCTCATCATCTCCAGACTGTTAATTTTGGAATAAAACAACAATATCCCAAATCTTAGTTTCCTTTGTATCAACTCACATTATTTGTACCTAGATAGTGGCTGTAACGGTGTCTAGGTCATTAAACATCCATTGAATGTCTGTAATGATTTCTAAAACAATATCACAAACAAAAATTGCTGAATGTAAATCAATGGTGTATCCTTATTATTTTATTAACAGTATAATAGCAATAGTGACTACTATTAATTCAATACCACATTGCATTGTCTGACCTTTTAACGATAGGTCATGGTTTTTCATATTCAACAAATGTAGGTCAAACTTTTCAAAATAAAACTGCACTTTTTTCATCTCGCGTGGAAACGTTCCTTTTCACGTGCCAAAATTCGGAATAAGTAAAAATTTATACTCTTGCAAAACTGAAAAAATAATAATTATAACATTTCGTGTAAATGTATGCATAATAGGTCTGTTATAGTAAAATGTGTTAATATTTTTTCTATTATTATAATAAAACGGACACTATGAAGTGATACTCGCCTTCTATATCATTTGGGTTGTATACAATACATTTACGTTCATTTTTTAAATATTTTCGTTTCTGCCGAATTCAGTTTTTAGCATATAAGTTGATTATCTTTGATAAATTTTGATTAATTATCCTTAATTTATGTTGTTTCAATTATTCAAATAATGTCAGTGAACTCTTTACATCTAAACCAAAAAAACCGATGTACTTGTCAATAAGTATGCTTTCAAGAGTGGGTATAAATAAAGTAATATTAACTGATTGCGGATATTTCCATATACATTAAAGCCAGTATTCTGAAACAAGTTTCGCATCTTTGATAACAAATTGTAACATCAAATTACATGGTCTGCATCATGTCGCATATACTCGTATTATTGTGTACTATACAATATTAAACGTTTCATGTTTTTAAACATATTTAAATTGGATTAAAAAAAACGAAGTATATAAGTAACAAATCCACCTGCAAAATAGGCATCGAATACAATATGTAGTTAAAGGTATCACACGAAATAAGGTGTGCATCGTTTTTGTTATCCATTTATTGTAAAACACTCCCTTATACTGCACTTAGGTGCTTCTCATGTTGTTTATTGTTCGATGATAACCAATACAAATTCTAAATAAATAGTTGTTTACTTTTTAGCTTAATGGTCAATTGATATCTATCTGGAGTTTATTTAAACTGATTGAGAATAAATTGTAATGTTATGTTGTGTTTAGTTCCAGATTTACCGGACTTCTACATAGTTCGGGACAATTCTTCCACAGATTCCTTCGTGGTTAAAGTCAATGAAACTCAGATACAATATAATAATTGGACTGTTATCGTGTCGGTGAGCAGTAATAAACTATTTAAAACAGTGAATGCAAGGTATGATGAAAAAACGGTCACCATTGAAGGGCTGCAATCAGGAACCGAGTATTCAGTCGTTATCTACACTGAGGTTCCGGGATATCGAAGTTTAAAAAACGCCACACTCACTGCGTATACAAGTACGTCATTAACATTTATTTTCACATGCAAATTTGTGATAATTGTGATTATATCATTATGAAATATGAACGTATCATAAGTAATAAACCAATGTTTATTGTTCGATGATAACCAATACAAATTCTAAATAAATAGTTGTTTACTTTTTAGCTTAATGGTCAATTGATATCTATATGGAGTTTATTTAAACTGATTGATTATAAATTGTAATGTTATGTTGTGTTTAGTTCCAGATTTACCGGACTTCTACATAGTTCGGGACAATTCTTCCACAGATTCCTTCGTGGTTAAAGTCAATGAAACTCAGATACAATATAATAATTGGACTGTTATCGTGTCGGTGAGCAGTAATAAACTATTTAAAACAGTGAATGCAAGGTATGATGAAAAAACGGTCACCATTGAAGGGCTGCAATCAGGAACCGAGTATTCAGTCGTTATCTACACTGAGGTTCCGGGATATCGAAGTTTAAAAAACGCCACACTCACTGCGTATACAAGCACGTCATTAACATTTATTTTCACATGCAAATTTGTGATAATTGTGATTATATCATTATGAAATATGAACGTATCATAAGTAATAAACCAATGTTTATTGTTCGATGATAACCAATACAAATTCTAAATAAATAGTTGTTTACTTTTTAGCTTAATGGTCAATTGATATCTATCTGGAGTTTATTTAAACTGATTGATTATAAATTGTAATGTTATGTTGTGTTTAGTTCCAGATTTACCGGACTTCTACATAGTTCGGGACAATTCTTCCACAGATTCCTTCGTGGTTAAAGTCAATGAAACTCAGATACAATATAATAATTGGACTGTTATCGTGTCGGTGAGCAGTAATAAACTATTTAAAACAGTGAATGCAAGGTATGATGAAAAAACGGTCACCATTGAAGGGCTGCAATCAGGAACCGAGTATTCAGTCGTTATCTACACTGAGGTTCCGGGATATCGAAGTTTAAAAAACGCCACACTCACTGCGTATACAAGTACGTCATTAACATTTATTTTCACATGCAAATTTGTGATAATTGTGATTATATCATTATGAAATATGAACGTATCATAAGTAATAAACCAATGTTTATTGTTCGATGATAACCAATACAAATTCTAAATAAATAGTTGTTTACTTTTTAGCTTAATGGTCAATTGATATCTATCTGGAGTTTATTTAAACTGATTGATTATAAATTGTAATGTTATGTTGTGTTTAGTTCCAGATTTACCGGACTTCTACATAGTTCGGGACAATTCTTCCACAGATTCCTTCGTGGTTAAAGTCAATGAAACTCAGATACAATATAATAATTGGACTGTTATCGTGTCGGTGAGCAGTAATAAACTATTTAAAACAGTGAATGCAAGGTATGATGAAAAAAACGGTCACCATTGAAGGGCTGCAATCAGGAACCGAGTATTCAGTCGTTATCTACACTGAGGTTCCGGGATATCGAAGTTTAAAAAACGCCACACTCACTGCGTATACAAGTACGTCATTAACATTTATTTTCACATGCAAATTTGTGATAATTGTGATTATATCATTATGAAATATGAACGTATCATAAGTAATAAACCAATGTTTATTGTTCGATGATAACCAATACAAATTCTAAATAAATAGTTGTTTACTTTTTAGCTTAATGGTCAATTGATATCTATCTGGAGTTTATTTAAACTGATTGATTATAAATTGTAATGTTATGTTGTGTTTAGTTCCAGATTTACCGGACTTCTACATAGTTCGGGACAATTCTTCCACAGATTCCTTCGTGGTTAAAGTCAATGAAACTCAGATACAATATAATAATTGGACTGTTATCGTGTCGGTGAGCAGTAATAAACTATTTAAAACAGTGAATGCAAGGTATGATGAAAAAACGGTCACCATTGAAGGGCTGCAATCAGGAACCGAGTATTCAGTCGTTATCTACACTGAGGTTCCGGGATATCGAAGTTTAAAAAACGCCACACTCACTGCGTATACAAGTACGTCATTAACATTTATTTTCACATGCAAATTTGTGATAATTGTGATTATATCATTATGAAATATGAACGTATCATAAGTAATAAACCAATGTTTATTGTTCGATGATAACCAATACAAATTCTAAATAAATAGTTGTTTACTTTTTAGCTTAATGGTCAATTGATATCTATCTGGAGTTTATTTAAACTGATTGATTATAAATTGTAATGTTATGTTGTGTTTAGTTCCAGATTTACCGGACTTCTACATAGTTCGGGACAATTCTTCCACAGATTCCTTCGTGGTTAAAGTCAATGAAACTCAGATACAATATAATAATTGGACTGTTATCGTGTCGGTGAGCAGTAATAAACTATTTAAAACAGTGAATGCAAGGTATGATGAAAAAACGGTCACCATTGAAGGGCTGCAATCAGGAACCGAGTATTCAGTCGTTATCTACACTGAGGTTCCGGGATATCGAAGTTTAAAAAACGCCACACTCACTGCGTATACAAGTACGTCATTAACATTTATTTTCACATGCAAATTTGTGATAATTGTGATTATATCATTATGAAATATGAACGTATCATAAGTAATAAACCAATGTTTATTGTTCGATGATAACCAATACAAATTCTAAATAAATAGTTGTTTACTTTTTAGCTTAATGGTCAATTGATATCTATATGGAGTTTATTTAAACTGATTGATTATAAATTGTAATGTTATGTTGTGTTTAGTTCCAGATTTACCGGACTTCTACATAGTTCGGGACAATTCTTCCACAGATTCCTTCGTGGTTAAAGTCAATGAAACTCAGATACAATATAATAATTGGACTGTTATCGTGTCGGTGAGCAGTAATAAACTATTTAAAACAGTGAATGCAAGGTATGATGAAAAAACGGTCACCATTGAAGGGCTGCAATCAGGAACCGAGTATTCAGTCGTTATCTACACTGAGGTTCCGGGATATCGAAGTTTAAAAAACGCCACACTCACTGCGTATACAAGCACGTCATTAACATTTATTTTCACATGCAAATTTGTGATAATTGTGATTATATCATTATGAAATATGAACGTATCATAAGTAATAAACCAATGTTTATTGTTCGATGATAACCAATACAAATTCTAAATAAATAGTTGTTTACTTTTTAGCTTAATGGTCAATTGATATCTATCTGGAGTTTATTTAAACTGATTGATTATAAATTGTAATGTTATGTTGTGTTTAGTTCCAGATTTACCGGACTTCTACATAGTTCGGGACAATTCTTCCACAGATTCCTTCGTGGTTAAAGTCAATGAAACTCAGATACAATATAATAATTGGACTGTTATCGTGTCGGTGAGCAGTAATAAACTATTTAAAACAGTGAATGCAAGGTATGATGAAAAAACGGTCACCATTGAAGGGCTGCAATCAGGAACCGAGTATTCAGTCGTTATCTACACTGAGGTTCCGGGATATCGAAGTTTAAAAAACGCCACACTCACTGCGTATACAAGTACGTCATTAACATTTATTTTCACATGCAAATTTGTGATAATTGTGATTATATCATTATGAAATATGAACGTATCATAAGTAATAAACCAATGTTTATTGTTCGATGATAACCAATACAAATTCTAAATAAATAGTTGTTTACTTTTTAGCTTAATGGTCAATTGATATCTATCTGGAGTTTATTTAAACTGATTGATTATAAATTGTAATGTTATGTTGTGTTTAGTTCCAGATTTACCGGACTTCTACATAGTTCGGGACAATTCTTCCACAGATTCCTTCGTGGTTAAAGTCAATGAAACTCAGATACAATATAATAATTGGACTGTTATCGTGTCGGTGAGCAGTAATAAACTATTTAAAACAGTGAATGCAAGGTATGATGAAAAAACGGTCACCATTGAAGGGCTGCAATCAGGAACCGAGTATTCAGTCGTTATCTACACTGAGGTTCCGGGATATCGAAGTTTAAAAAACGCCACACTCACTGCGTATACAAGTACGTCATTAACATTTATTTTCACATGCAAATTTGTGATAATTGTGATTATATCATTATGAAATATGAACGTATCATAAGTAATAAACCAATGTTTATTGTTCGATGATAACCAATACAAATTCTAAATAAATAGTTGTTTACTTTTTAGCTTAATGGTCAATTGATATCTATCTGGAGTTTATTTAAACTGATTGATTATAAATTGTAATGTTATGTTGTGTTTAGTTCCAGATTTACCGGACTTCTACATAGTTCGGGACAATTCTTCCACAGATTCCTTCGTGGTTAAAGTCAATGAAACTCAGATACAATATAATAATTGGACTGTTATCGTGTCGGTGAGCAGTAATAAACTATTTAAAACAGTGAATGCAAGGTATGATGAAAAAACGGTCACCATTGAAGGGCTGCAATCAGGAACCGAGTATTCAGTCGTTATCTACACTGAGGTTCCGGGATATCGAAGTTTAAAAAACGCCACACTCACTGCGTATACAAGTACGTCATTAACATTTATTTTCACATGCAAATTTGTGATAATTGTGATTATATCATTATGAAATATGAACGTATCATAAGTAATAAACCAATGTTTATTGTTCGATGATAACCAATACAAATTCTAAATAAATAGTTGTTTACTTTTTAGCTTAATGGTCAATTGATATCTATCTGGAGTTTATTTAAACTGATTGATTATAAATTGTAATGTTATGTTGTGTTTAGTTCCAGATTTACCGGACTTCTACATAGTTCGGGACAATTCTTCCACAGATTCCTTCGTGGTTAAAGTCAATGAAACTCAGATACAATATAATAATTGGACTGTTATCGTGTCGGTGAGCAGTAATAAACTATTTAAAACAGTGAATGCAAGGTATGATGAAAAAACGGTCACCATTGAAGGGCTGCAATCAGGAACCGAGTATTCAGTCGTTATCTACACTGAGGTTCCGGGATATCGAAGTTTAAAAAACGCCACACTCACTGCGTATACAAGTACGTCATTAACATTTATTTTCACATGCAAATTTGTGATAATTGTTATTATATCATTATGAAATATGAACGTATCATAAGTAATAAACCAATAAAATGTATCATATTTATGCAAATGTTTTTCATTCCAGTTCCATCTACCCCGACCAATGTGTCGTTTCCAAAGGATCTTATCTTTGAAAAAAATTTCACAGTGCATATAAGCATGTCAGACGATCGTTTCAATCATTTGGAAATTAAAGCCTGTGCAAAAAACTGTACAACACGTTCAATGAATAAAACAAGCAATCCAACACACGTGCCGGTTGTTGTGGATCAACTTATTGGTGCAACAAATTATTCGATAACTGTTACTGCTGTTTTGAACAACTTTACAAAAAGCAGAGATTCTTATCCCGTTTTCTCTATAACAGGTACAACTACTACAACAACATCAACTTATAATAATAATAATAACTATAATACTAATAATAATAATAATGATAATAATAATAATTATAATAATAATAATAATAATAATAATAACATATTATTATTATAATCAAATGTTTTTATCATTATTATTAGTATTATTATAATTATTATTATTATTATTATTATTATTTTATTATTAATAATATTAATAATAATTCTTGTATATCAAAAGTTGTTTAAGTAAATTAAACTTAGACTCACAATATTTGTATGTTTAAGAAATTATCTATTGTTAAATTGCTTTAAACGTCTGAAATTCATAATGCACATATTTTCTAGCACCCTTACCACCAAAAGCATCTTTAGGGTCGTCTGAAAATAACTCCATACAACTGATGTTAACACATGATGTGGATGCTTGGTTTGACTACTACCTTATTCGATATGATAATGACACTAATGCTACAATACCTAAGGATCAAACGTCGGCTGTCATAAAAAATCCTCGACCTGGAACTAGCTACAATTTCAAAGTGTTTACAGTGTTATCGTCAATAAAAAGTGACAGATATTCTACAGTGTGCACATATACACGTATGTTTTAATTATAAACCTGCTTCGAATGAATTGTATAGTCAAAACCACGAAATAGTTATATTCTATATTCATGTCTGTTACATTTCATATTTTACTTTTTACTTGATTTTATTGTGTGTGAAGTGAATTACTATACACGACACTGGCTGTCCTATGTGAACATAATTGTACTTCAATATGTCCTTTATCAGCCGTTATTTGTTTCATGAAGCCAAGTTGTTGATTAAATATGGTTTAATCAAGTAAACTCTAGCATACCAGTCATATAAATATACATATAGACCATTTAATATAACATATCTTTATTAATGGAATTACAATTTTTTTACGTGTAGGTTTATAATTGTATTTGTACTACAATTGATATATGGCTTAACAATAAGCTTACAAGAACCACAACTCTTTAACGCATGTGAAACAGTTGTATTTGGTAAGAAACCAGTAAATCCAATTTCGATCTAGTCCCATTGTACAAATAACAAAATCTACTGGTGTTGTTCGATTCTTTCCGTTGTTTCAGTAGTTGCAACTCTGGTCTCTCTTAAATGTTTGTCCTATCTAATTTCATAATGAAATACGTTTTTCTTTTGCATCGCACTTGACAAAATTCATCCGTAAAATGCTCACAATGCATTCGAAATGATTTTAAATGAAACATTACATTGAACGAGAAACACATCGTGTGCATAATATTAAACCACTGTCCGCAACGTGGAAGGTATCATTAAAAGAAAATCCGAAATATTTAATGTACGGCCTACTTTCGAACCACGGAGGAACACCCGATTATTTGCTTTAATGTAATCTTGTTATTTGAAATCGTCAAACAATGGTCTGTATAGCGATAGATCATTTCCATGGATTAATTTTAAATAATCACCACGTGCATGTGTGTGAAGCATGACTCGAAAGGATGCTTAATATATCCCGGTACAACCAGTTTTCGATCACTTAACATTCAATTTCGTTTACCTGTATTCATATTTGAAAAAGGATCAGTGTACACTTATTATCTTGCCTATGCTGTTGGTAGTGTGCATCATAGTGACTGCCCCAAAACAGGTCATGCTTAAATCTCCAAACATAGTTTCGGACACCTATTGGTTAGACTTCATCTCATTTTAAGCCGTATAATAGATGTTTATTTGTCCAGAATTTTCCAAAATGTCATAGAAAGTAATAAGTTCTAATTTGAGATTCAAATGCACTATTTGTTTAGGTTTAAATGTTGTTATTTGCGTCGTAGGTATGGAAAAGGGAGATGTCTCATCATCTCCAAACTGTTAATTTTGGCATAAAACTACCAATATCCCAAATCTTAGTTTCCTTTGTATCCACTCACATTATTTTTACCTAGATAGTGGCTGTAACAGTGTCTGAGTCATTAAACATCAATTTGATTGTCTGTAATGATTTCTAAAACAACAAAAATTGCTGAATGTTAATCAATGGTGTATCCGTATTATTTTATCAACAGTATAATAGCAATAGTGACTATTATTAATTCAATACCATATTGTATAGTCTGACCTTTTAACAATAGGTCATGGTGTTTCATATTCAACAAAAGTAGGTCAAACTTTTCAAAATAAAACTGCACTTTTTTCATCTTGCGTGGAAACGTTCCTTTTCACGTGCCAAAATTCGGAATTAGTAAAAATAAGTTGATTATCTTTTTGATAAATGTTGATAAATAATCCTTAATTTATGTTGTTTCAATTATTTAAATAATGTCAGTGAACTTTTTACATCTAAACCAAAAACCGATGTACTTGTCAATAAGTATGGTTTCAAAAGTGGGTGTAAATAAATTGATATTAACTGATTGCGGATATTTCCATATACATTAAAGCCAGTATTCTGAAACAAGTTTCGCATCTTTGATAACAAATTGTTACATCAAATTACATGGTCTTCATCATGTCGCATATACTAGTATAATAGTGTACTATACAATATTACACGTTTAATGTTTTTAAACATATTTAAATTGGATACAGAAAAAAGGAAGCAATTAAGTAACAAATCCACCTGCAAAATAGGCATCGAGTGCAATATGTAGTAAAAAGTATCACACGAAATAAGGTGTGCATCGTTTTTTTTATCCATTTA